>BLBF01000002.1:23491088-23512180 GCA_015471245.1 Laticauda colubrina
GTGGTTAAGAAAACAATATAAAAGTAGCAAGACTACGGCTTGCTCACACTCTCTCTGGCTTTGATGATCCCTGATTACTGCTTGGAATCAAGACTGCATTGCTCGAATGGGAGAGACAACAAAGGACTGATTTTTATGTGAACTGACATAGGATATTCTACATGGACTTTGCTAACTGAATACCCCTGAATGGACTGACTACATGGTAAATGAATATTGGACTGTTATTTGACTATGCTATTAACTTATAATGGAATAAAATATATTCTTGATAGCACAAGCGTATCTGTTATTTTTACTGTATGTTAATAAACATACAAGCTTAGCTCACTCATTTATCTGTGTGCCTATCTGACTAACGCTGCACATTCTGTTTAGCTTGTCTACCTAACCCTGGTTGGGGAACCCAGGCTTAACATGTATGAATTAAAACACTGAGATAGTTACTATAGGACTTAAGTCATTCTGCTAGTATCTTGGAAATCTAATATTCCACTTTCAAACACATCCCAATTAGGGTAGGATTAATATACAAGCTCAGACTCCATTATGCATCATACTAAGTCTCTATAACTAGCAATTGAACATAGAATACAACATAGAATGAAAGTGATAACAACAGCAATGGCACTTGGGCATATATACTGTTTCATGATCCTATACAGTTCTCTTTAAGTGGTTTACAGAACAACATATTGCCCCTAACAATCTAGGCCCATTATTTCGAACCTATGGTACATGTGCCAGAAGTGGCATGCAGAGCCATTTCTGCGAGCACGCAAGAGGTCACCTGGAACAGCCCCACTGTGCATGCACATGCGCCCCCTGCCAGCCAGCTGATTGTTGGGTATCTGCCGCACATGCGCGGGGGAAAATGTGCATGCAGAAGACACGTGTGAATGAGCAGGGGGGTGAGGCACACATGGGGGGGGGGTCACGCATGCATGCACAGAGGTTAGCCATCACTGATCTAGGTTCTCATTTTATCAACCTTGGAAGGATAGAAGGATGAGTCAACCTTGAGCCGCTCAGAATTGAACTCCTGGAGAGTGAGCAGTGAGTTAACCCTGCAATACTATAACAACAACAACAGACACATGGGTAAACAATATGGCACATTAAAAGACTGTGAAAACATCTATATTTTTTCTCTTCTATCATACTTAGAGAGCTGGAAACTTAAACCATAAAAAAGCCTGCTTATTTTTTTTCTCTTCTGAACTATCGATGGAAGAATTTTGAAGCTTGAGAATTCATGTCTTTGATTGTATGTGACCAAGGTAGCTCTATATGAATTTCAAGTTCAGAATAAAATCAATATATTTGAAAAAAAAAACTGTAGATGCTGCCTGAGGCACATCTTTTACTATACCTAAATAGCAGAGAAAATGTTTTTTGTTCTTACTTACACAGAGCCAAAAATATTATATTTTAACATGACTATCATATTTAACTTTAACTTTGTTAAAATTGCCAGCAGCAGAAATAGTCTTGGTGTTAAATGAAGCTATAGTTTTGGGGGGTTATCAATACCCGAGTGACACAATAGGGAAAATTATTATCTACTGTAATGCCTTCTTTTAAAATATTGCTAACATGAAGCTAACGGCTAAAGTAGTCTGCTAAGTTTGTAGTTCAGCATTTGTGCAAATATAAGCCTATGCTAAAAGCAATTGTCTGAAACTCTTTCAAAACTAATTATTAAATATAGTGTTCTTTCTGTGAATTTTTTAAAAATTTTTTGCATGTAATTGAGTACTTTATAGGGGGAGGGGAGGGACCTGAACTATGGCCCACTGTGAAATAACATCGTTAGATTAATAGTTAAAGTCCTGGCCTAGAACAGTGGTGGCTAATCTTTTTGGGCTCCTTTGCTGAAAATTGTGCGCACTTGCATGCCAGCACCCAATGTGCGCGCCCCCTCCCCGACACCACTTCACATGCATGCACGATCCCCCTGCCACCACCCCCTTACCTGCACTGGGCATGCGAGCACCTCCCAGCTGATTTTCGGCCTGTTTGAGACAGTGGTGGGATTCAAAAAATGTACTACCAGTTCTGAGAGCATGGCTTGGTGGGTGTGGCAGGGGAAGGATACTGAAAAATATCCATTCCCATCCCACTCCAGGAGGAAGTTACTGCAAAATCCCCTCCCCCCCACACTAACCTGCTTTCCAGCTCTGTTCTCCTGTGCAGGTCAACAAAAGAAGATCCAGCCAATCAGCTGGGACTTGGGAAACAGAGAATAGATAGGGGCGGGGCCAGTCAGAAGGGGTATTTGCCAGTTCTCAAAATTTCCACTACCGGTTCTCCAGAACTTGTCAAAACCTGCTGAATACCACCTCTACTTTGAGGCCTTTTTCAGGCTCCCAGAGGCCTGAGGGAAGCCTCTGCAGCCTTTGCAGGCCAAAAAATGGGCCCAATTTGTCACTTCCAGTATTTCCAGAAATACAAGAAGTGATAAAACGAGCTGTTTTTCACCCTGCAAGGGCTGCAGAGGCTTCCCTCGAGCCTCTGAGAACCCCCAAAAGGTCTCAAGCAGGCTAAAAATCAACTGGGAGGCGCACGCCTGCACAGTGAGGTAAGTTTGTCTGGGGCTCTGCGTGCCACCTGTGGCATCTGTGCCATAGGTTTGCCATCACAGGCCTAGAAACTAGGAGACCATAAGTTCTAGTCCTGACAAAGGCATGAAAGTGATGTGATGGCCAGTCATTCACTTCACAATGTTGTTATTGTTGTTGTGAGGAAAATAGAAGGAAGAAGGAGTATGATACAGATGTGCCACTTGAGTTATTTATAAAGTAATAAAGTTGGGATAAATATCTAATAAATAAAAATAATAATAAATAAATAACCTAAGAAGGGAAAATGCCTAAGGAAGGAAACTACAGTTCTTGTGAAATTATGAACATCTTTAGAAGTCTGAGAACCTGTTATGAGCATTCTCTCAGAACAACCACTACTTACAAAATAGCCATTTATCAAATATCAGACTGACGATATTGGGCCAGACCACTTTCAATAACAAATAGGCATTTCTTTACCAAACTAGATAATATCATCAGTGCTAGTAGCGAAGAATATTCACTCTCATTTTATATGCTAGAGGCTTACCCTACCAGTATCTCTGAGAATGGTTTTGGTGGTTCCTTGATTAGGCTATTGGTTACCATTAGCTTGTTTGTCTGAGTGGCAGTTCTTGGATTGGAGTATTGTTTACTTCTTGATCTGAGGGTATTCTTTGCATATCTGGTTGTTGACTGGGTGTAGAAGTATTTGAGTCTTTTTTGTTTCTTTTTTTGACTTTTTCAGCTACCATCTCAGAGGAGGAGGAGGAGGAGGATACATTTTGCTTTGCAGCATCATTTCAAAATATTAATTAAAAGAAATATAAAATGTGAAATGCCTTAGAAAATGTATTAGAAAATACATTTATTTGTTTTTTTTAAAAGTTATCTAATCATCTTCTCAAAGAATTCTGGAGAGGTTACAACCAATACAGTAATATAAAACAATAGCAATAAAAAGCATCATTTAATATTACAGACTGTAGCAAAGCTTGATAATATTCATTTATGTAATTCTGTTTGTGAACATTTTGTATATTTTAGTCTGCTTGGTATGGGCTACAAACTTACATAAAGGTCTTTAGCCTGGTTTGTTTTTATGTGTGTTTGTGTTTGTTTGTTTGTTTGTTTTGATAAAAGACAATGTAAGCTGTTCTTTTCAAGAATGGGGACTCATGTTATTCTGTGGTTCCTTGTGTCCTATTCAGCACTAATTAAGATTCAGATATTATTTAACAGCTTGGTGTTCACAGTAATATTTTGTTCTTTGTTGTTTATTTTTGGATGTTATGTAAATGTATATGTATACATAAATATCGATGCATGAATATTCCAAACACAACTCAAAGTTCCTTTTTTTTTTTAATACAAAGTGGAAATGCAAAGGCGTACATAAGATAAGCCATAACTGCTTACAGTTAAAATCTAAAATTTAGGGTGACAATTCATCAATTTTCTTTTCCAGATCTGCCACATTTTCATTTCTTGAATTTGCAGCCTACATATGTTAAAATATCTTAGATTCTGCTATTCTCTAAATTTAAATTGTTGGTCCTGGCTAAGATGATGGCAGGGAGACACATCCAACAGTAGCAGGAAGAAATACAACAATAACCTCTACTTGACATTGTCTGATATCTTGATGTCCCAGAGTGGGGTAATAAGTGTGAACAGTAGAAATATTGGACCTCAAAGTAGAGCAGAAGCCATCATACGGTCCAGGAGTCAGATGGTGGATTGGCAAGTTTGATTCAACTGTTGGTGAGTTTAGTTACAAGTGGAAATTCTCGATTTATAAGACAGACATTATTTTCCAGTGCTGCATAAACTTCTGTTAAAGGAAATCGTTGGTTTAGGATAGAAGGTTCACTTTGAAATACTGTGCATTGCTTCAAGGCAGATATTTTATGATTTCTGAAGAGAGGTTATTTTGAAAGACTGCTTATTATTCTTGACTCCTTATTGATGGATACTCAATGCAGAGGGGCATAGCACACAATATATTCTCTGTTATTTACTTTATAGACTTTCACTGTATTAATATATAGGTGAACCAGGAAAATCATGACCCTGAGTTGGCAGATAAAGTCATCCATCTGTAATGACTACTTTTTGGGAAGTTTAAATATGATAACCCGCTTAGGAAAAGCATAAATATTACTTTGTGGATTTCAAACAATGCACCCCCTTCAAGTGAGTACTATATTACACAGACATTATAAAGTACACAGAATTAATATTTCTTAAATGGATAGTCAAAAAAATTTTAAACTACTGTCACCAATTCTGGTTAGCAAACTGGGTATGCTGCTATTTTACTAAAGGCATCTATTATTTGCATCAACACTGGAGTAGCAAGTGAGGTTTTGAAATAAACAGAAGAATATTATCTACAAATAAAACCAGTTTATGATCAAGTGAACCATGCACTACTCCATAAATTTCTTCATGTTCTCACATTCTCTAATTGCACAAGGCAAGAGTTTCACATAAATATCAAAAAGCAAGAGTGGAAATAGCAGTATGCTTGTCTAGTAATGGGAAAGTAGGAGAAAACATACCATTAAACTTTATCATAGATATGGGCAACTCATGTAATATCTTGATCCACTTTATGAATTTCAAAGGAAGGACATTCAAACCTGTTTCATACAGCAAACATGGACTGTAAGTATATTTTGTCATAGAGTTTTATATTGTTTAATGATAAGATTACAAATTGGTCTTCATTTTTATTCAAGTCTATTAAATCTACAACTGTCAAAGAATCAGGACTATACATAAGATTTATTATTCAAGCCTATATACAAGAATCTAGTGGTCAACACTAAATTGGCACTAAATAAGAGTAAACAGAATTCAAAGGGAGGGTGGACTTGGAGTATTTGTGTACATGTAATGATTCTAGGCTGAGTCCTCACTTGATGCTGCCCCTGGTTCTGCCTCTTCTTTTTCTACAACAACTAACTAATGTTGTTTACTGCTTGATTAGGTTTTATAAACCCTGCCTGATCATTTTTAGTATCAAATGATGTCACTTATTATAATCTATCTTGTTACAATCTTTGTATAAATATTAATCAGTGAGATTGGATGATAGTATATTAAGTATGTTCTTTATCTGATTTTGGTAAATACCTTAAATACCACTGATAATATTTCTTTATCAATTATCTCATTATACAATTGACAAAAATTTTGGTACCAAAAGATATATCAATGTTTTATATCATTCTATAAAAATATATCCAATATTTTACCACCTACCATTTTCAAAATTATTTGTTTCGTCTCTACCTTAGAGAATAGGACAAATAAAAATTGTTTTTATATATAATCTAAGTATGGTAGGTTTATATTATTTAGGAAGGCTTCTATTGCACCATTCAATATGTTCTCTGTTTTTCTAACAAACTGTAAATAGAATTTTAAAAACTGATATTTTACATCATTTGGAGTTTATATATTTGATCACTTTCCTCTCTAATATGAGCCATGGTGGCGCAGTAGTTAGAGTGCAGTCCTGAAGCTACTTCTGCTAACTGCCAGCTGTCTGTAATTTCACAGTTCAAATCTCACCAGGCTGAAGGTTGACTCAGCCTTCCATCCTTCCGAGGTGGGTAAAATGAGGACCTAAATTGTTCGGGGCAATATGCTAAGTTTGTAAACTGCTCAGAGAGGGCAGTAAAGCTCTGTGAAGTGATATACAAGTCCAAGTGCTATTGCTATTGCTAATAATTGATATTAATATTGTACATCATGAGATATGAGGGAAAGATAATTTAATTTTTGCTATGATAAATATCTGCATGGAATATAGTTCATATTTCCAGGATGGAGGAGGTGTACTTAGAGGAACAAGAGACCACTTGGTTCAGATAGATTATTTGACAGAAAAGGGGTGAAGACAGTTCCTCCATAATACTTCCCAGGGGATATGCTTTATGTTTGCTTTAGTTTTGCAAGATTCTGTCTATGGGTGAAGAACAATTAAAAAAAATTCACTTGAAAGAATCACAATGTGTCTTTCTGGGTCTTAGGATCCTGGCAATCTCAGGACACCCCAAAATCACTGAAATTTTTACAGTAGAGAACACTTGAAATTTATCACTACTTTCCTCACTTGGCATTAGATGGGAGCTAAAATTGAATATGGTTTTCCAGATTGTCAATAACCCATGAAGAAAGCAGACATTTACAGATGGGCTGAAGTCCATAGCTGGCAGTCAGCCAAGATAATACCTTCACTTCTCAATAAGTATTAATTATAGCAATATCTCCTGAAGACAACTTATTTTTATGTATTGGCTTGGATCAGTTATAATTATTTTAGTGAGAAAAAAGGGGAAAGGATGTGGGAGGATCAGGATTTTAGCATTGCTTAGCAGACTCACAGGCTGCTAAGGGAAACTGATAGCACCCAAGGGAACTGATAGTGAACACATAATTTTTGTTTTTCGTATAATGAAATAAAACTACAACACAATTTTACCTCCACCCCACTCTCTTTCTCCAAATTAGGAAAAAAAATTACCCTTTATTAAATTAAAAGCCAACAACAAATTAAAGAAGTGCAATTTTATCTTGTTTCTTTGCATATCATATTTACAGACCAGCAAAGGTAGATCATGCAGAGTCTAAAATCAAATTGCATAAGACTACAAAATAAGTAATTAAAGTTAGAATTGCCTACTTCTTTCTAGATCAAAGGAATGTCAAAAGCAAATTTTTATGTCAAAAGCAAATTTTAAAAATATATTAAAAACTTTTGAAAACCTTTTCTATCACATAGTTTTCCAGTTCATTAATGCTAGGTTTATTTGTTTCTTGATATAAAAAACAATATGGACACCACTTTTCATGATTCCGTAAAGTCCTTTTACAGTTAAAAAAATTCTAACAAATTTTTTTTCAAAAAACATAGCTGTATCTCTGAGCTCAATTTCAGTGTATTTTCCCGTTTCAAATATCAAAATGTTTTTTTGGAAGGCAGCTTTGGGGTGAAATACAGCAATAACAAAAGTCAAGTTTTAGCTGCTTTGTAATTACACAACATATCCCATTGTTGATTTATTTATCAACAATGAAACATGGAATTTCACAATTAGATAATAAGAAGCTGTAATGACTATTGGACACTATGAGGTTTCTACTTCCATAATCTTGGAACAATTGGGTATTTTTAAAAAAATATTCTAAAGTCACATACTTGAGAGCAATATTCATTTACTTACTCTCACTTAAAGTTTTTGAGCAATCCTAAATACTCTCCTTCTACTCTCCTTCTACTCTCTAGATTCTTAATAGAAGCTATAGGTTAAGCTTCTTCTACTTTTCAAAATCAATTGTAAATATGCCATTTATTTCAGAATTTGTGGTAACAAGTGTGGTCTAACCACACAACAATGATGCATAATTTCTATGGCCTTCAAAAGACTACCTAAAAAAGATAATGGAAATGACCAAAGCTCAAGAGATAGTGATGATTTAACTATAAACAGTACCCAGGGATTAAAGCAAGTCTGGATTGTTACAGAAATGCTTGGAAATACCAAACACGTTGTTTTTAATTTTTTTAATAAGGAAATGGAAAACTGTCAGGAAAGTTCTTCACAGTTGCATTTGACTTCTCCAAAGAAAACTTCAAAAAAAAAAGAAAGAAAGAAAGAAAGAAAGAAAGAAAGAAAGAAAGAAAGAAAGAAAGAAAGAAAGAGAAAAAGAAAGGTGCAATTCAAAAGAAAGTTGAAGAAGAGATGACTTAATATCCCTCCAGGATAGTTGAGCATGAGGGAAAGTCACTATATCATACATGGAGGGAGGGGTAGGCTTCAAAAATTTTAGCAACGGGTTGTCTGCCTGGTTGCTGGGTGGGTGTGGCCCTGGTCGGTGTGGCCTCTGGCACCATGGTGGAGGGGCATTTTTGCCCTTTCTGGGCTGTGGAGGCTCTCTGGAAGTTGGGAATGGGCCCATTTCTGGCCTTCCCAAAGTTCTGGGAGACCCGTTTTCAGGGGTGGGATTCTACCAGTTCGCACCTATTCACTTGAACCGGTTGTTAAATTCTAAGCACTTCAGAGAACCAGTTGTTAGAAGAAATTGCTGGCCTAATCCTGTAAGGAAGGCAGGAAGGAAACATTCTGATGTTGCTTACAGAAACTGCCTCTCTGTTAACCTTTATTACATTCTTGGCAGGACTAGACTTCCTGTCTCAGGAACTTCTCTGGAGTTTTTTTTTCCTTCCTTTGCTGGTACTTTGCTTGTGTGAAGTGACCATTCAAAGTTACAATGGCACGGAAAAAAAGTGATTTATGACCATTTTTCACACTTATGACTGTTGTAGCATCCCCACAGTCATGAGAGGCCAGGCGAGGAGATCCGTGCCTCAATGTGAGTGATGTTGAGTTGGCCACGCCCAGCCAGTCACATGACCACCAAACCATGCCCACCAACTAAGCCATGTCCACAGAACCGGTTGTTAAAAAATTTGAATCCCACCCCTGCCTGTTTTTCATCCTCCCTGAGCCTCCCACATGCCCTGCACTTACCTGCATACAAAACGGGCCACATGGAGACTCCTGGGAATGGCCGGGTGGGGCAGGGGGGACCAGCCAGCCATTTGGGGGTTCTCCAAACTGTGCAGAATCTTAGCTAGAGGATCTCCCAAACCCCTGCAAGCCCCCACAGGGAACCCCTGTGAACCACCCCTGCATTGAGGTCATGTATTTTTATTGAATGTTGCAAAATGTTCTTTAGAGTTCTTGTCACATATATATGTTGCCTTTCTTTTAAGATACTATGATCTGAGTCAGTCACCATGATTCATCTGTGTCTTTTTGAAGAAAAGCAATGGTGAAATTAAAGGTAAAGGCCCTGTCACACTGGCCAACGGATGCAAAAGGTTACTAAAAAGGACACAACGGATGAGAAAAATGTTCCATCTGTTGTTCTCCTCTCTCAAAAGGGCCAAAAATTTGCATAACCAGAGCGGATAACACGGAAAGGAACGGACGCGGGGAGGACGCAGAGCGGATGGAAAGTGGAACGGAAGCCTAGCGGATGGAAGAGGATGGGAGCGGATGGCACATCCGCTAGGCTTCCGGGGGGCGCAGCAAAGCGGACGCAGAACAGACACAGTGGATGCACAGCGGATGCACAGCGGAAGCGTAACGGATGCCGAGCGTTAATTGCGCATGCGGGGAGGATGCATTGCATAAGCCCCGTGGATATAAAGGGAAGCAGCTCGGAAGCAGGTCACCATTCAGAGGAAAGACCTGCTGCCAGACAGATTGACAGACTTACCTGCCCTGCCTGCATGCCTCCCTGCAAGCCTTGCTGCAAGCCTTGCTGCCACCTTACTGCCAGCCTTGCTGTCTGCCTGCCTGCCAGCCTTGCTGCCAGCCTGCCTTCCAGCCTCCCTGCAAGCCAATCTGCCTGCCAGCCTTGATTCCTGCCTGACTGCCAGCCTTGGTGCCTACCTGCCTGCCAGCCTTCCTGCCAGCCTTGGTGCCTGCCAGCCTTCCTGCCAACCTTCCTGCCAGCCTTGGTTCCTGCCTGCCTGCCAGCCTTCCTGCCAGCCTTGGTTCCTGCCTGCCTGCCAACCTTCCTGCCAGCCTTGGTTCCTGCCTGCCTGCCAGCCTTCCTGCCAGCCTTGGTGCCTGCCTGCCTGCCAGCCTTGGTTCATGTCTGCCTGCCAGCCTTCCTGCCAGCCTTCCTGCAAGCCTTGGTGCCTGCCTGCCAGCCTTCCTGCCAGCCTTGGTGCCAGCCATCCTGCCAGCCTTGGTTCCTGCCAGCCTCCCTGCCAGCCAGCAACCCCACAACCATGGGGAAGAACAGAAAGCCTCAGCCATCTGCTGCCAGCCCTGGCAAGAGGGACAGGGTTACCATCCGACCCCCTGGCCCTCACTCTGCTTCTGCTGGGGCTTCTGAAGCACAGGCTCGCTCTTCTGGGGCTGGAGCTTCTGCTGCTTCTGCTTCTGGAGGAGCTGATAATGATGCTTCTGGCGGTGGTGCTTCTGCTGGTGCTAACTCTGCTGATGCTGCACCCCAATGGCGCTTCAGACAAGCACTCCAGCACCAGCCACCCCCACAGCACCTGGACCCTTCACCCCTGAGACTGAGCGACCAAGAGGAGTGCCAAAGACTGGCTGGCTGGCTACCTGTGGACTTTATTTGGACACTTTACTTGGGTCATTTTTCTTTTATACCTTGTTGTTAATAAAGTCTAACTTTGATTCACACACTTGCCTCATTTCTTTTTTTTAATATAGTCTTGGTGGAAACTTTTAGAAATGGTTTCAGCCTTTGCATGTTTGTGGGATGGGTAAGGATAGCAGTGCGGTGGGCAGGGATACCTTTGGGATGGGTAATAGCTGTGGGATAGATAAACCTCCAGTGCAAGCATAGTGGGACTGTATGGTCCACCCTCCTAGGTGTGACACCTTTGGCCCTTCATTATCAATAACAATGTAAGCATTGATCCACACATTTCAACATAAACAAAACTCTTTATTAAATGCCCTGTTCATTTTAGGCCTACCCAACATACATGGCCCAATCTCATCCGTGTGATGAGACAGGCTGAAGGAAGCATCCATCTATCATCCTGTCTTGCCACTATCTATCTATCATCCTGTCTTGCCACTCCACAACTCCAGCTGGGGAGTTGCACCAGTGTTTCAGGAGGTTGCGCTGCTTCTTCCCTTGACGTGAAGCTCTGTTGGGGCCTTGCACATCCACAGTATCTATCAGGTTTCACCCTAGCCTCCATTCCCCAGGCTCCATGTCCCCATTGCCTTGTTGGAGGTCCACGAGCCTGTTCTGCAAGACTGGGTAGCGGGTGCACATGAGATTGTGCAGGATGCAGCAAGCTTCCACGATCCTCCTCACGGTCTCTGGGTGATGCTGCATGGTGGTGAGAAGTACCTGGAACCTGTTGGCCAGGATGCCAAAGGCGTTCTCCACCACCCGCCTTGCCCTGGACAGCCTGTAGTTGAAGATCCTCTCTTCACGGGTGAGGCATCTGGAGGTGTAGGGCTTACTGAGGTAGGTTCTGAGGGAGAAGGCGTCATCTCCCACGATGAAGTAGGGCACATCTTGTGTGTCGTTGGGCAGGGGGTCTGGATCTGGGAAGCCCATGATGAGGTTGCGTTCCAGCCCTTCCTTGAGGTCACTGGCATTGTATACCTGGGCATCTGAAGCTGACCTGTTTCCTGAAGAATCGATGTACATGAACTTGTAGTCAGCATCGACCATGGCGAAGAGGATGATGCTGAAGAAGCCCTTGTAGTTGTGATAAGTATACCCTGACTTGGCTGGTGCTTTGCAGGCCATGTGCTTGCCATCTATGGCTCCAACAGTGTGGGGGAAGTTCCACCTCTGATACCACTGCTCTGCAACTTTCTTCCAGCCTTCTTCAGTGGTGGGGCACTGGAGGAGCTCCTCCATGTATTCTTCGATGATGGCTTGCACCACTTCTCTGACCACAATGCTGATGGTGTTGTGTGGCACCCTCCAGCCATACTGCATGCTCCTGTAGGTGGTCCCTGAGGCCAGGTGGCCCAGAGTTAGTGCCACCTTGAGCCCAGGGTCCAGGCTGGGGTGGAATTTGGTGCTCTGCTTGGTCAAACTGGGTGTCAGCCGCTGCACAACTTCATCAAACATGGCTGGTGGCATCCTCATGAAGTTCTGGAATGCACGAGTGTCTTCGTTCCTGTGCTCCACCATCAGCTTGTTGTACAGTCCGTACTCTGCTCTTCTCCCGATCCATCTTTAGACCCAGACGCTTCTTGGCCGCCTCCTTTTCTTCCCGTAGTAGAGTTCAGAGAGCCTGTAGATGGCTTCGCACTGTTGCAGAATGATGGTGGCTGCCAAAAGGACTTTGTTACGATCCATGGTGGAGATGACTGGATGCTGTGGAAGAGCAAGATCCAGATGACGACTGCAGAGGTCTGCACAGCAGGGCTGTTGGTCTGAAAGTGAGATCCAGGTGAGTTGCTCCCCCTTTTTATAGGCAATATAGGTTTTCCCCTAGTTGTCCTTTTGCATCCTCTAGGCATCCTCTAGACATCCTTAATATCAGAGATAGGTCCCCTCTGCAGACGTTTTTTCCGTTTTAAATGCTTTCTTTGCGAGCTGCATCCGCTTTCATCCATTCTGCATCCATTCCACATCCGTTCTGCTTCCTCTCTGCATCCATTTACCGCTGGAGCGGATCGAGTTGCGCGGATGCGTAGCGGATGCCTAGCAGATATAGCGGATGCGTAACGGATGCGTAACGGATGCCTAGCGGATGTCTAGCGGATGCAGAACGGACGCATTGGATACATTTTCCGCGCAAAAGTTTTGAGCAGCTCAAAACCCTCTGAGCAGATGAAACGTCAATAGACGGATGCTGGACGGATAAAGAGGAAGCAAAATGTATGCAGTGAGTACAAAACGAAGCATCGCGTTAACCAACGGATGGCAAGTGTTTTTCTCCGTTTTACATTCTCTTTCCTTCCGTTGGTGCAGTGTGACAGGGGCTTAAGATGAAAGGCTACCCATTGAGTCACTCTCTTGTCTCCAGAATCTTGGATGGTACATATTTTTAATCTAGGGGTAATGCCATTTTACTTGTTGCAAAATACTCAGTAATGAAATGGTAGATATCCTGTTTTGCTTGAAAACAAAAAATCGAAAAAATATCTATTCTTTATCTTCACATTATTTATTTTGCTATAGCAGCTCTACAGACATACCCAATGACTACTGTTTACTTGGGACTAAATCTCAATTTCACAAGGCTTTCTTCTGGGTAAAATTGTACTTAAAATAAAACATGTAAAAGATATCATAATTAAATTAAAGAGCAAGCAGCATGTGCTCTTTTCCAGGCCCTCCCTGAAAACATTTCTATTTTAAGAAATCTATTCAGTGAAATTAATGTGACCCTAAAACAGAAATAATTTAGTTGTGAGACCCACCCTACTGGGTGATTTGGGGCCAGGCATTCTCTCCTGGCCCAACCTTCTTGCAATGTTGTTGTAAGAAAAAAAATTGGAGGAACAGTGAAGAAGACATCACCTGCAAAGTTCTTAAATTGGATCTTTTAAGTAAAACACATTTCCTGGAGTTCCAAAATAATCCCACAAAATTCCCAGCTTTGTCTTCTTGTTGTACTGAAGGCTCAGAATCTTCATAACCACAACACAATCCTATCCTGAAAACATATTTGAGTATTTGCTGTGTGAGCAAGAAGGAGACAGCAAGGAGTCTTGGCGTGGCTTATCTCAATTGTTCTGTACTAAAGCTGCTTGGTGCTGTGAAACTAAAATTGAAACTCTTGTCTTCAGCTTGTGTTTTGCATTTGGAACAGATTTCTTTTCAGGTGGAGAGGGGAGTAGAGCCCCTTAAGCCCATGTCACACTGCACCAACGGATGGAAAGAGGATGTAAAACGGAGAGAAATACTTGCCATCCGTTGGTTAACACGATTCATCCGTTCTGTACTCATTGCATCCATTTTTCTTCCTCTCTATCCGTCCAGCATCCGTCGACTGAGGTTCCATCTGATCAAAAAGTTTTGAGATGCTCAAAACTTTTTGAGCGGAAAATGTTTCCAACGTGTCCGTTCTGCATCCGCTACGCATACAGGGAACATCTGTTCTGCATCCGTCATCATCCGTTACGTGTCCACTACATCCGCTAGGCATCCGCTACGCATCCGCGCAACTCAAATCCGCTCCAGCGGTAAACGGACACAGGGAGGAAGCGAAACGGATGCGGAACGGATGCGCAGCATGAGTAGTATGGACGGAGAAAGGATGAAAGCAGATGCAGCTCTCATAGAAAGCATTTAAAACGGAAAAAACGTTCGCAGAGGGGACCTATCTCGGATATTAAGGATGTCTAGAGGATGCCTAGAGGATGCAAAAGGACACCTAGTGGAAAACCTATATTGCCTATAAAAAGGGGGAGCAACTCACCTGGATCTCACTTTCAGTCCAGCAGCCCTGCTGTGCAGACCTCTGCAGCCTTCATCTGGCTCTTGCTCTTCCACATCGTCTATTGATGTCCACCTTGGATCGTAACACAGTCCTTTTGGTAGCCACCATCGTTCTGCAACAGTGCGAAGCCAACTACAGGCTCTTTCAACTGTTCTACGGGAAGAAAAGGAGGCGGCCAAGAAACGTCTGAGTCCGAAGATGGATCAGGAGAAGAGGAGAGTACGGACTGTACAACAAGCTGATGGTGGAGCTCAGGAACGAAGACCCTCGTGCATTCCAGAACTTCATGAGGATGCCTCCAGCCATGTTTGACGAAGTTGTGGAGCGGCTGAAACCCAGGTTGACCAAGCAGAGCACCAACTTCTGGCCCAGCCTGGACCCTGACTCTGTGCCACCTGGCCTCAGGGACCACCTACAAGAGCATGCAGTACGGCTGGAGGGTGCCACACAACACCATCAGCATTGTGGTCAGAGAAGTGGTGCAGGCCATCATCGAAAAATACTTGGAGGAGCTCCTCCAGTGCCCCTCCACTAAAGAAGGCTGGAAGAAAGATGGAGAGTAGTGGTATCAGAGGTGGAACTTCCCCCACACCGTTGAAGCCATAGATGGCAAGCACGTAGCCTGCAAAGCTCCAGCCAAGTCGGGATCCACTTATTTCAACTACAAGGGCTTCTTCAGCATCATCCTCTTTGCCTTGGTTGATGCTGACTACAAGTTCATGTACATCGATGCTTCAGGCAACGGGTCAGCTTCAGATGCCCAGATATACAACACCAGTGACCTCAAGGAGGGGCTGGAATGCAACCTCATCATGGACTTCCCAGATCCAGACCCCCTGCCCGACGACACACAAGATGTGCCCTACTTCATCGTGGGGAATGACGCCTTCTCCCTCAGAACCTACCTCATGAAGCCCTACACTTCCAGATGCCTCACCCGTGAAGAGAGGATCTTCAACTACAGGCTGTCCAGGGCAAGGCGGTTGGTGGAGAATGCCTTTGGCATCCTGGCCAACAGGTTCCAGGTACTTCTCACCACCATGCAGCATCGCCCAGAGACCATGAGGAGGATCGTGGAAGCTTGCTGCATCCTGCACAATCTCATGCACATCCACTACCCAGTCTTGCAGAACAGGCTTGTGGACCTCCAACAAAGCAATGGGGACATGGAGCCTGGGGAATGGAGGCAAGCGCAAAATCTGATAGACACTGAGGATGTGAAAGGCCCCAACAGAGCCTCATGTGAAGGGAAGAAGCAGTGCAACCTCCTGAGAAACTGGTACAACTCTCCAGCTGGAGCTGTGGAGTGGCAAGACAGGATGATAGATGATTAATGGATCCTTCCTTCAGCCTGTCTCATCACACTGATGAGATTGGGCCATGTATGTTGGGTGGGCCTACAATGAACAGGGCATTCAATAAAGAGTTTTTGTTTTTGTTGAAATGTGTGGATCAATGCTTACATTGTTATTGATAATGAAGGGCCAAAGGTGTCGCACCTGGGAGGATGGACCATACAGTCCCACTATGCTTGCACTGGAGGTTTATCTATCCCACAACTATCCTTACCCATCCCAAAGGTATCCCTGCCCATCCCACTGCTATCCTTACCCATCCCAAAGGTATCCCTGCCCATCCCACTGCTATTCTTACCCATCCCACAAGCATGCAAAGGCTTAAACCATTTCTAAAGGTTTCCACCAAGACTTTATTTAATAAAATAAATGAAGCAAGTGTGTGAAGCAAAGATAATCTTTATTAATAACAAGCTGTCAAAGAAAAATGACCCAAGTCAAGTGTCCAAAGCAAAAATAAAGTAAACAGGTAGCCACCCAGTCTTTGGCACTCTTCTTGGTCACTCGGAGGTGTGCCCAGTCTCAGGGGTGAAGGGTCCAGGTGCTGTGGAGGTGGCTGCTGCTGGAGTGCTGGTCTGAAGCGCCACTGGGTTGCCTGGCCCCGAGAGGACAACAGGGGACAGTGTGTTGAGGAAGCTCTCAGACAGCTGGCTCAGCCCCGTGATGTTGAGAGCCCCTTCCTCCATGACGTGGGGTGTCAGCCCCAGTACCATTGACAGATGTTCTGAGGCCGGGCTTGGCTGTGGGGTGGAGAAAGGAGGAGTGTAGTGGGGCTGTCTGGTCTGCAGCTGGGTGAGGACTGGCATCGGTGGCATCTGTGGTGTGGGTGGCATCGGTGGCGTGGGTGGCATCGGTGGCATGGGTGGCATTGGTGGCACAGTGGCACCGGTGGCATCCGATGAACATGTGCCTGGACTGGGAAGGGCTACTGCCTGTGCTGCTGGACCTCCTGGTAGCCGTAGGCTTGGGAGGTGAGGGCCTGTGGAAAGCCTTGGAATGGGAGTAACATCACCTGGGGTGGAGGAGCAGACCTGGACTGGGTGGGAGCAGGTTCATCTGGGTCTGGAGGGTTGTGAAGCAGATCAGTGATCCTGTCCTTCACCACCTGGTACTGGGGTTCCACCATGTCCATGAGGGTCTGGTTCACATAGGTGGGGAAGGGCTTGCGGTTGGAAGATGAGGAGTCGGTGTGTACCAGCTGAGAAAGGAGATCTACGCTGCTCCTGATGGTGTCTCTTATCTCCAGCAGGACAGTGGTGCTCTGTCCCTCCGGTTTGCCTCTCTGCCTTTCTGTGGAGGTGGAGCTGGGGGTGGATGCAGGTTGGGCTGTGGTGGAAGTGTTGTCTTCTTTCTCCCACTGCGTCAGGGGGTCCTCCACGCGCTCTGCCATGGGTAGTACAGCTGTCGGGGGGGTCTCCGTCGTGGCACGCTCCACAGATACCTGCCTGGAGACAGGAGCTGACTCTGCTGGAAGAGGACTGGCTCTCAGCAGGCTGTGGGAGAGAGAGGGTTGTGAGAGGGACTGCTCCTCGGTGGTGGATCTCACCCTCCAGGAAGCTGCACTTGGCCATCACAGAGGTCTCTCTGTCTGTCAGCTTGACCGCGGCCTGGCCAGATTTCTTGAGGTGCAGCTTCCCATACCAGGTGTGCATGTGCTTCCACCAGCCGAGGAGCACCTCCGAAGTGTAGCCCAGGCTCTCCGCCTTCTCTCTCCAAGCAGCCTGCTTCCTTTTGGTGTGCCTATAGAGCCTGTGTCCTTTCCACCATAGATACTCGTTCTCTCTCAGCCACTCCAGCACCTCATCCTCATGTTCCTCTTCTATGGTGTATTGCCTCCTCTCCCATTCTTGCATCTGCCTCTTCCTCCCTTTGGCAGGACCACATGGGCCCTCATCAGAGGGGCTTCCAGGTTGTAGGGGCTGCTCCTCCACACCACCACCACCAGCAGCACCAGCAGCACCAGCAGGACCAGGATCAGCAGCAGCAGCAGCAGCAGCAGCAGCAGCAGCAGAGTAAGCACTAGTAGTGCCAGCAGCACCAACAGGACCAGCAGGACCAGGATCAGCAGCAGCAGAGTAAGCACCAGCAGCACCAGCAGCACCAGCAGCACCAGCAGCACCAGCAGGACCAGGAGCATGAGCAGGACCAGGAGCACCAGCAGGACCAGGAGCACCAGCAGGACCAGCAGGACCAGGAGCACCAGCAGGACCAGGAGCACCAGCAGGACCAGCAGGATGAGGAGCAGCGCCAGCAGAGTAAGCACCAGCAGAAGCACCAGCACCAGGAGCAGTGCCAGCAAAGTAAGCGCCAGCAGAAGGCCCAGCACCAGGAGCAGTGTCAGCAGAGTAAGCACCAGCAGAAGCACCACTGCCAGAAGCAGATTCAGCAGAGTAAGCACCAGCAGAAGCACCACCACCAGAAGCAGATTCATCAGAGTAAGCACCAGGAGAAGCACCACCACCATAAGCAGCATCATCAGCTCCTCCAGAAGTAGCATCAGCAGAAGCCCCAGCCCCAGAAGAGCGAGCCCGGGCTGCAGAAGCCCCAGCAGAAGCAGAGTGAGGGCCAGGGAGTGGGAGTGTGGCCCTGTCCCTCTTGCCAGGGCTGGCAGCAGATGGCTGAGGCTTTCTCTTCTTCCCCATGGTTGTGGGGTTGCTGGCTGGCTGGCTGGTTGGCTGGCTGGCAGGCAGGCTGGCAGGCAGGCTGGAGAGCTGTGTCTGGAAGCAGGTCTTTCCTCTGAATTTTGACCTTCTTGGGAGCTGCTTCCCTTTATATCGACAGGGCTGACGCAATGCATCCTCCCCGCATGCACAGTGAACGCTAGGCATCCGCTAGGCATCCGCTAGACTTCCGCTAGGCTTCCGCTAGGCTTCTGTTAGGCTTCCGCTCGGCATCCGGTTCATCTGCTTGGCATCCGCTCTGCATCCGCTCTTTCTGTTCCACGTCTTCTTTGCTGTGCTCCCCCGGAAGCCTTGCGGATGTGCCATCCGCTCCCATCCGCTTCCATCTGCTAGGCTTCCGTGGAGTATCCGCTTTCCATCCGCCCTACGTCCTTCCCCCGTCCGTTCCTTTCCATTGTTGTCCGCTCTGGTTATGCAAATTCGGGGCACTTTTGAGAGTGGATAACAACAGATGGAACATTTTTCTCGTCCGCTGTGTCCTTTTTACAAATGTTTTGCATCCGTCGGCCAGTGTGACAGGGCCTTTAGGATTAAAGTGTGTTAATAATAATATATGAAATACTCATGCTCTGATGGTCTTTTCAAAAAATCCTTTCTTTGTGAGCACCTAGAAGCCAGAAGGAACATACATGTCAAATTTCAAGTTTATAGGCTTTTTGGTTCTGGAGATTTTGTGATTATGCATGAGTGATATTTCGCTTTTATATATATGGATGAGTCTGAGACAGAAAGACTACATATAGATCTATATATCTATATCTATCTATATCTGTCTATGTCTATATCTATCTATCTATCTACCAACCTATCTATATCTGTATAAGTGTGTGTGTGTGTTTTCAAACATTAGCCAGAGCTCAAATTTACCAATCTCATGATGACATTGACACTTACCTGGAAGTAAGAGAAGAGAGAAGCAGAGGAATGCACAGGTAGACAAAGAAACATCTGGAGTAGCTGGAATGGATTCATTGAAAGTGGTTTGAATTAAGAATCATGAATAACTGATGTTATCTGTATTCATCCAGAGGCTGAACATCCTTAAGGACCTATGATACTACAGTAAACCATTTTGGTGCAGCCAGTCATATATACCATGCCTTTGGCTCCTGACTCTGATGTTTTTTTAAACAGTGTGATCACATGAACCTTGGCTGTCATTGGAGTGATCTACCTTCTTTGAACCTGGACAAAGGTTACATCTTTGCTTCATAAATGAAGAATGGGAACACCTTGCAATGGTTAACACAAACCTATCCTTTCCTTCACCACCAACCTCTGAACTGTATGATAGTAGCTGAACTAAACCTCTTCCTATAAAGAAGATGTCTTCAACATTTGGATGTGGAGGTTGAGATGGGAAGATTGTTGTCCTATGTTCAGGTGTTCCCAACCCTCAGACCACAGACCAGTGCCGGTCCTTGGCCTATTAAGAACCAAGCTACACAGCTGGGGATGAGTGATAGATGAGCAAGTGAAGCATGAACCTTACTGTAAACTGTGCATGGAAGGGAGCTAGGTTAGGTGCAAAACTATCCATGGAAAAATTGTCTTCCACGAAACTGGTCCCTGGTGCTAAAGAGGTTGGGGATTGCTGCTATTATGTGATTTCTTGTCTGAAAATATCCAATCACAGTCCATATCAATTTGCTGACTTTTTATGATGTCAATTTGCAGTGGTTTAATTTCATCTCTCACTGTGAGGATCTGTCCTGAGTAGCATGATGAGGTTTATGCTACTTGTGTCCCATGCTCCTATTGTAATTCTGTCTTGCAGGAAGGTTTTCATTTCACTTACGGCAACATCAGGAACTAGACATCTTGAAGGCTTTCATCTACGAACATCATAAACACTTCTTAGTGTCAGTCCTTAGGAGGCAGCACAGCAGGACTTGGGGATGGGGGTCGGGGTGGAGGATGGGATTGCAAGTAAAAGAGAAAGAAGTGACAATGTCGGTTTGGTGCAATAAGCAGCACATTAATGCCTATGTTAAAAACAAACAAACAGGAATGTGGAATTGGATAGTAGCCATGCTAATTCCTCCAGAAATGTTGGCAATCAGCAGTCAGCTGCTAGCTGGAATAAATCTCTCTCCTCCCAGTCAAAGAGGGAAAGAGTGTCAGATGCTGAAATCTCTCCAGCAGTTCAGAATGGCATCTGTAATAATTGGCTGAAAATGCTAAGATTCAAGCCAGCAATGAAACCTCCTAAACAGTGGTGGGATTCAAAAATTTAACAACCGGTTCTCTGCCCGAATGATTTCTTCCAACAACCAGTTCACCAAACTGCTCAAAACAACTGGTTCTCCCGAAGTGGTGTGAACTGGTTTAATCACACCACTGCTCCTAAATCTAAAGTAACTAAAGCTTTGCTAACGAGTGCTTTCACTCAGCTAAGACTCTTCCCCACAATTCAGAAGTGAGAGAGTAGCTGAAGAGAGGGATAACTAAACCTATTACTCTAGATAATTGTAGGGAATTTGAATCTGCCTGTAAGGGAGAGGGTGAG
>BLBF01000002.1:23574179-23585517 GCA_015471245.1 Laticauda colubrina
TCCCTTCCCATCCCACAGCTATCTTAACCCATCCCACAGGTATCCCTGCCCATCCCACTGCTATCTTAACCCATCCCACAAGCATGCAAAGGCTAAACCGTTTCTAAAAGTTTCCACCCAGACTTTATTGACTAAAATTAATGAAGCAAGTGTGTGAAACAAAGATAAACTTTATTAATAACAAGCTGTAAAATAAACATGACCCAAGTCAAGTGTCCAAATAAAGTCCACAAATATCCAGGCAGCCAGTCTCTGGCACTCCTCTTGGTCACTCGGAGGTGTGTGCCCAAGCTAAGGTGTTAGGGAGCAGGTGCTGTGGAGGTGGGTGCTGCTGCAGTGCTGGTCTGAGGTGTTATTGGAGTGCCTAGCCCCGAGAGGACAACAGGGGACGGTGTGTTGAGGAAGGTGTCGGACAGCTGGCTCAGCCCCGTGATGCTAAGAGGTCCTTCCTCCATGCCATGGGGTGTCAGCCCCAGTACTGAGGATAGATGTACTGATGCCGGGCTTGGGTGTGGGATGGAGGAAGGAGCAGTGTAGTGGGGCTGCCTGCTCTGCAGCGGGGTGAGGACTGTCATGGTTGGCATCGGGGGCATCATTGGAACCGGTGGCAGCGGTGTCACCCAATGACTCTGTGCCTGCATCTGTAAGGGCTGCTGTCTGTGCTGCTGGACCTCCGGGTAGCTGTAGCCCTGGTAGGTGAGGGCCTGTGGGAAGCCTTGGAATGGGAGGGACATCACCTGGGGTGGAGGAGCAGACCTGAACTGGGTGGGAGCAGGTGCCTCTGGGTCTGGAGGGTTGTTAAGCAGCATGGTGATCCTCTCCTTCACCACCTGGTACTGGGGATCCGCCATCTCCTTGAGGGTCTGGTTCACATAATTGAGGAAGGGCTTGCAGTTGGAGAAAGGAGGATTCGATGGGGACCAGCTGAGAGAGGAGACCTATGCTGGTGCGGATGGTGTCCCTGATCTCCACCAGGACCTTGTGGCTCTGCCCCTCCTGCGGTCCGGCTCTCTGCCTTACTGTGGTGGTGGAGGTGTGGGTGGATGCGGCTTCAGCAGCAGTGGACTCAATGTCTTCTTTCTCCCACCGCACCAGGGAGTCCTTATCGCTCTCCACCACACTTTCAACACCTGCCCGGGGGTTCTCCGCCGTGGCACGCTCCACAGATACCTGCATGTAGACAGGGACTGACTCTCAGCCACCAGAGGACTGGCTCCCAGCATGCTGCTGGAGAGAGAGGGTAGAGATTTGGGCTCCTGGTGCTCCTTGGTGGCAGACTTCACCCTCCAGGAAGCTGCACTTGGCCATGACATAGTTCTCTCTGTCCGTCAGCTTAACCCTGGCCTGGCCAGATTTTTTGTGGTGCAGCTTCCCATACCAGGTGTGCATGTGCTTCTACCAGCCGAGGAGCACCTCCGAAGTGTAGCCCAGACTCTCCGCCCTCTCTCTCCAAGCAGCCTGCTTCCACTTGGTGTCCCTATACAGCCGGTGTCCCTTCCGTCACAGATAGTCGTTCTCTCTCAGCCACTCCAGCACCTCATCCTCGTGCGCTTCCTCAATGTAATACTGCCTCCTCTTCCGTTGTTGCATACGCCTCTTCCTCCCTTTGGCAGGACCAAATGGGCCCTCATCAGAGGGGCTTCCAGGTTGTAGGGGCTGCTCTTCCACACCAACAGCAGCAGCAGCAGCAGCAGCATCACCAGCAGGATCATAATCAGCAGCAGCAGCAGCAGCAGCAGCAGCAGCAGCAGCATAATCACCAGCAGGATCATAAGCAGCAGCAGCAGCAGCAGCAAGACCAGGATGAGCAGCAGCAGAGTAAGCACCAGCAGCAGGGTCAGCAAGACCAGGAGCACGAGCAGAATGAGCAGGACCAGCAGGACCAGGAGCAGCTTCATCAGAGTACGCAGCAGAAGCACCACTGCCAGGAACAGCTACAGCAGAAGCTCCAGCAAGAGAAGAGTGAGCCCAAGCAGCAGAAGCCCCAGCAGAAGATGAGTCAGGGACATGGGGTGGGAGGGTGGCCCTGTCCCTCTTGCCAGGGATGGCGGCAGGTTGCTGAGACTTTCGCTTCTTCCCCAGGTTGTGGGGTTGCTGGCTGGCAGGGAGGCTGGCAGGAAGGCTGGCAGGCACCAAGGCTGGCAGGGAGGCTGGCAGGAAGGCTGGCAGGCAGGCTGGCAGGCAGGCTGGCTGGCAGGGAGGCTGGAAGGCAGGCTGCCAGCAAGGCTGGCAGGGAGGCTGCCCAGGAGGCTGGGAGGCAGACTGGGAGGCAGGCTTGGAGGCAGGCTGGCAGCAAGGCTTGCAGGCAGGCATGCAGGCAAGAACTCGAGGTATCCAGCAGCAGGTCTTTCCTCTGAATGGTGACCTGCTTCCGAGCTGCTTCCCTTTATATCCGGGGGGCTTGCGCAATGCATCTCCCCCGCATGTGCAATTAACGCCAGGCATCCGTTAGGCTTCCACTGTGTATCCGCTAGGCTTCCGCTGTGCATCCGCTTCATCCACTGTGCATCCGTTCTGCATCCGCTTTGCATCCGCCCTGCGTCCTCCCCGCGTCCGTGTTGTCCGCTCCAATTATGCAAATTTTCACCCCTTTTGAGTGCGGATACAACGGATGTAACATTTTTCTCTTCCGTTGTGTCCTTTTTGCATCCGTTGGGCAGTGTGACAGGGCCTTAAGGAAGCTCCACCACCACCCCGCCTCACCTTGTGCCTGTGACACCTTGAGCAACCAGACAGAATGGGTGGGTCGCCAGCTACACAGGCTCTTAAGTAGGTCTTATTTTGGGAGTAGGGTTCATATTAGGTACACATATAAAAACATGCTAGGGCTTATTTTTGAGATAGGTCTTACCAGTATTTCGGGGGAAACAGGGATACATGTTACTCAAATCTATTGTGCAGGGACCTAGCAGTACAACATTTTGAAATAAATATGCGAAAATACCAAATTTATTTATTTCCATTTATTCCTGTATATTCTCCAAATGAACGTAATGTGATATGTACAATGTAGTTCCCCTTTTCTCTGGCAGTAGGAAGAGAAAAAGAATATAATATTACTTTCTTCTACTTTAGCAAATCTGATCTTGTCTCAGGGTGACCTAAAATGGATTGTAATGCAATAAATAAACTTTCAAAGTAATTTTCTCATTTCTGGCAGCACAGAACTATCATATCTGTCTTTAAATAGAATGTTCTCAGTATAAAGACAAGAGGGAATTCATCTATAATTAAAGAAATGGTAATGTAAATGCTTCAGCGGCAGGGGAATCCCACTGATGTAGGAGGTAAATAACAGGCACAAATTAAGACATTAGTTGAAAATGTTAGAAACATATTATTAGGCAAAGATACCATTAAGAAACTGGTTGCAAATTTACAAAAGAATAAAATAGCCTTGCAGTTGGTGACATATAAAGCAAAACCCCATTCACTTATCAGTTATTATTCAAGTTCCAAACCAAAACTGATCTTTTCAGCTGATATTTAATATATTTTGAGTATTTTAAAGCAAGTTTCATAGGAAGACAAGTGGGTTTTAAGTAGGCATGAAATTTTCCCTTGCTTGTATCTAACTATAGCATAAATATTCCCATGCTATCTCTTTTTTTTTCTGTTGTGTTTTGAAAATAAGGCCTACATTTGATCTCCCATCCCTGGTTGAGGCTACCATGAATTGTCCTTACCTGGACTGGTTTAAAATAGCTTTTTCCTCCTTTACCCCAACACACATTTTACTACGGATACAATCTAGCATGCTTCACATAGTTTTCCATCAAGAGCATGGCATGAAGCACATCTTTAAACCCCAGAGGGCATGTCCTCTTGCTTCCTGTCTCTGGAAATTGTCTTCCACAACCATTCCTATTGAAGAAGAAGTCTGTTCTGTCAATTGAGACTCTCCATACTTCATTCTTGTAATAGAAGAATAACAGTGTTGTGAGGGGCCTTGGAGATCTTCTAGTCCAACCCCCTGCTCAAGCAGAAGACCCTGTGCCATTCCAGACAAATGACTGTCCAATATTTTCTTAAAAGCCTCCAGTCATGGAGTACCCACAACTTCTGAAGGCAAGGTTTTTCCCCTGATTAATTCTTCTCACTGTTAGTACTGTAAATTTCTCCTTAGTTCTACTTCTCTGCTTAATTAGTTTCCATCCATTGCTTCATGTCTTGCCTTCTGGTCCTTTGGAAAGTAGGTTGACTCCTTCTTCTTTGTGGCAGCAGATATTGGAACACTGCTATCATGTCTATCATATCAAGCTGGGAAGAGAGACATCTACAGAGGAAGCCCATCAATGCTAGAAAAGTAAACCACACAGCAAAGCAGCTCTGGCCTGAGTAATCATGGTGATTCAATGCTTCGAGTACAATACTGCAGGCTACTTCTGCTGACTGCTCTCTGCCAGCAGTTTGGCAGTTCGATTCTCACCAGGCTCAAGGTTGACTCAGCCTTCCATCCTTCTGAGATTGGTAAAAAGATGACATAGATTGTTGGGGCAATATGCTGAGTCTGTAAACCACTTTGAGAGGGGCAGTACAATGAAGTGGCATGTAAGTCTAAGTGCTATTGCTATTGCAAACTAAAAAGAGTACTTCTGGTGTTGCTAAATGGTTTTCTCAGTTTGAGTTCGAAGAGAGGTGTAATCAGACAAGGAATAATGGATGGAAATTGAACAAGGAGAGATTTAACCTGGAAACAAGGAGATTATAAGGGGAAAATAAACAACTTGTTTGTGGAGATTCTCAGTCATCCAGGTCATGGTTGTCTACCTTATTGCAACTTTGTATGGTTTGCCAATTGCATAGTGGCATATAGGACAGACTCCAGAGGGTTAATGTTGTTGCCCAGGAGATCATTGATTGCCCTCTCCCCTCTTTGGAAGAGCTTTATAGCTCCTGCTGCCTTAAGAAAGTTTAAAACATTCTCAAAGATCCATCTCATCCTGGGCACCCTTTTTTTGAACTATTACCATCTGGCAAATGGTACAGAATAATAAAAACAAGGACAAATAGGCCAAAAAACAGCTTCTATCCCAGGGCAGTAGCTCTGTTGAATTCTACTGTATAGTGCAGTATTGGTGCAGTGTCAGGGATTTTCAATTCAATGTCTGGAGTGTGAAGGATATGTGTTTGTGTTTATTTTCATGGTCATGATGTGCACTGAAGATGGTGTTTGATTTCATTGTATGAGGTATAATGATAATAAAGTAAACTAAACTAAAACTAAACTAAACTAAATTTTCTGACAGTGTGGACAATCAACCAATGGAACAGCTTGCCTTTGGAAGTTGTGAGAACTTCATCACTTGAGGCTTTCAAGAAGAGATTGGACTGACATTTGTCAGAAATGATGTAGGGTCTCCTGCTTGGGGGGTGGACTACTAGATGACCCACAACATGTAGGTCATCTGCTGTAGGTCATCTAGTCCAGGGGTCATCAAACTTTTGGACCTCAGAGACCACCAGACTCATAATTTTAAATCCCGCAGACCACTAATATGAATTTTGACTGACAGTGGCTTGCTGATGTTTTTCCAGGGTCTCTGTAGAAAGCAGCTTTTGGAAAATATCAAAAAAAAGTCTTCAGGAAAATTCCCCACCCTGTTTTCTACTGATTGACCATTCATTATTTGGGATTGCAGGATACCGTCTCCAGCTCCGTTCTCGGGGGGGTGGGGTGGTAGATGTTTGGCTTTATTCAAGGAAAGCAGCAGAAGTAGCAGAAATATTTCTTTCTCTCTCCCCCAAACTCCACCAGAAATGAGTCTTTGTGAGACTTGTTGCACAAGGCATCCTGCTCCAAAAGGCTGTGCTGGCACAACAAGTCTCACAAAGACTCATTTCTGGCGGAGTTTGGGGGAGAGAAAGAAAGATTTTTGTTGCTTTCCTTGCATGTAGCCAAAAGCAGAAGAAGAAAGAAGTGGAAAGAAGCAGTCTAATGGCCAGGCCAGGTATATGGAGTGACCTTGTGTTGTTTGCAATGCAAATGATGCAAGCTTTGCATTCCCGCAGGCCCTGTAGGTGGTGCAACCTTGTGTTCCCACATATCCTGGATTAATTGCTTTGGGGTGTACTTTGGGGTGACATTTCTCTGCGGACCACCAACATTTTCTCATGGACCAACAGTGGTCTCCGGCCCACTGATTGGCAACCACTGACCTACAAGGTCCCTTCCAACTCTATTAATCTGTAAATCTTATTACTGTTTTTCACACTGATTGCAGCATCCCCATGATCACATGATCAAAATTGGCACCTGATTCCTTTTTATGATGGTTGCAGTGTCCCAGGATCACATGACCCCATTTTACAATCTTCAGACAAGCAAAATCAATCAGAAAGTCAGATTCACTTAACAACCTTGTCATTAAGTTAACAATTGCAGTGATTCATTTAACAACTGAGGCAAAAAGTCATAAAATGGGACAAAGCTCACTTAACAAATATCTCTCTTAGGAACAGAAATTTGGAGCTCAGTTGTGGTCATAAGTCGAGGGCTATTTGTACAGACAAATTGGACCAATTTTTTATTGTACTATTGTGCAGCTTCGATGCTGTACAGAAAAGATGTTTACAGCAGATGGCACCCTTCTTTTTCAGAGCCTTCCTACTGCATGAATTTTTCTTTCATTTTAACATCCTATTCGCTTGCTTGAAGTTACTTTTCAACAGAAAACTGAATTTTTGAGGTTTGTGGATGTTGTTTTGTACCCAAATGGTATCATTTAGTGAGCACAATTGGGACTAGAGATTCAGGTATTAAATAAAGCTGTCACTAAGGGAAACTACACATTTCTACAATCTTACTCCAGCTTATATTTGCTTTACAAATCTGCAAATGTAGTAAATATGAAGATTGATTTTTTTCATCACTGTAACTGTAAACAGTCATTAAATGAGACAGTTATACTTTCTGCATATGTACAGACATAGCATTGATGTATCATTGTACTTAGAGGGATATTAATTTCACACTGCAGTAGTGTAGTCCACACTTTTTATACTTCAGTGACTTCAGGGAGAGAAGCATTCACTTAATAACAAATTAATAGCACTTAGCAACAGCACTTAGACTTATATACCACTTTGCAGTGCTTTACAGCCCTCTCTAAGTGGTTTAGAGAGTCAGCATATTTCCCCCAACAATCTGGGTCCTCATTTTACCAACCTCAGAAGGACGGAAGGCTAAGTCAACCTTGAGCCTGGTGAGATTTGAACTGTGGAATTACAGACAGCTGGCAGTCAGCAGAAGTAGCTGCAGGATCTCACACTAATGACTGTGCCACCATAGTTCATTATAGATGTTTTGATGGACTCTCCCACATTAATATTTGTGGCTTGTAAATTTGATTGTGTGTCATCAGGAAAGTAATTGACTCTTAGCAGTCACCCAGAGTTTCTCCATGACAATTTGTTTATAGAGATTCTCAGTCATCCAGGTCATGGTTGTCTCAAAGGTGATTTTTCAAAAGGCAACTGGATTGGGTTTTTCCCTTAAGAAGAAAGCATATATCTTATCATCCAAAAAGCCACATCGATTCTGACTATCACCCATCACCATCCAGTCAGAACTGATAAAACTTCTTCGATGAGAAACAAAATGTCTTCTTTCTCAAGGAAAAACTTAAGGCTAGGTCCCACTGGCCGACGGATGCAAAAAGGACACAGCGGATGAGCAAAATTTCGGGGGTGGCTCCATCTGTTGTCATCCGCTCCAAAAAGTGGTGAAAATTTGCATAAACAGAATGGAAAAGAATGGAAAAGAACGGACATGGGTAGTATGTAGTGGGGATGCTAAACGGATGTTCATAGGAAGCCTAGAGGATGTATATAGGATGCAAACCGTTCACTGCGCATCCTTTCTATTTCCATGCTACTAACACTGTGTAGACATTCCGTGTACCTTTTGTTTCCTCCCTCTTTCCGTTTTCAGCTGCAATGGATGTGAGTTGTGAGGATGCCCAGAGGATGCAGAGAGGATACAGCGGACGTTTAACGGATGATAAACGGACATAGAACGTTTGTTACTCGGATGTCACGGATTTACATCGTACACAACGGAAAGTTCATCCATTCACAAAGTTTTGTGCAGCTCAACACTTCTTGGGCAGATGAAATCTCAGTGGACAGATCCTGGAGGGATAGAGTGTATGAAACACGTATGCAGTGAGTACACAACGGATGAATTGCGTTTTCCAAATGGATGGCAAGCTTTTTTTAACGTTTTACATCCTCTTTGCATCCGTTGGTGCAGTGGGACATGGGCTTTAGACCAGTTGCCTTTTGAAAAAGCACCTTTGAGACAACCAAGATAATTTGTCCTTAGACTAGTTCTTCCAATGATGCAGCCTTCTTGTAATACCTATTGCAAATTTAGGTGATCTGAAGTTACATAACTGGTCATAATTTGTGCAGGTCCAACATAAACATACATTCGGTACTTAAAATCCTATGGGCCATGAATCTGGACCAGAATAAGTCTGCATCTTGGCATCAGATAAGATTTATGACTTATAACTGTTTACTAACAACAATAAGCTTCCCTAATTTTAAACCCCTTTGTGAACATGAAGGAAGCCTGAATCAATAGAAGTAACTTTTTTATTAAAAGGACAAAGAACCTTTCAATTAAAAATCCAGGCATTAGAACAAAAAAGCCACAGTATAAGAAGACTTTAATTCTAAGACACAAGTAAACACTTTTTGGGGTGTATTTGAATTTAAAAATATATTGAGGGTGCTATCATAAAATGGGGACTGTCAAATGATGATCACGGGAAGAAAAATCCCCAAAACTGCATGTGGTTTCAAAATTGATATCTTTTAAAAATAAAAATTAAAATATTCTATTTTATTAATATGATATTGAACACAAATTGTACAATTATAAAATTTACTACAATTGTATTAAATATATGAGTGTGTGTATACTACATACAAAAACAGATATATACATACTATATGCTACATATATATATATATATATGTAATTCGAATTACATATTTAATCGAATTTGAAACCAGGAGCTATGAGACCCACATCCATACAGAAGCCTGATGATGGCAGATGAGATTCTGCTGAAACGTTGCTACAACTTTAACAACACTACAATGACATGGGATAATACCTGAGGGAAGCTAAACAGCACACATGTAAGTACCCGCGAAAGCTTAAAAAAACATATATATATACGGGTACTTAAATGTGTGCTGTTCAGCTTCCTTCGGGTATTATCCCACGTCATTGTAGTTCTGTTAAAGTTGTGGCAACGTTTCAGCAGAATCTCATCTGCCATCATCAGGCTTCTGTGTAGAGTTAGTTCCTAGTTTCAAATTTGAGGCTGGTCCATTCTGATTGGTTGGGAGCCTGGATCTGTGTTCATTGGAACTTGGAGTTTGATTGATTGGTGTTTCTGGTTTCTTCTGTCTGTTTTGAGGCTTTGATTGGCTGGCAACACTCTGTTCTTGTGTTGGAGGCTTTCAGTGCAGCTTGGCTCGGTGTGAAAGGACGGCTGCTCTTCATTAGCAAGCTGCTATTCATAAGCAAGCAAGCTGCTATTCATTAGCAAGCTGGGTTTCACCTGGGTGCCTGGTGGGGGGGTGTTTGGGTTGGAGCTATCAGAGGGAGTCTGTTTGTACCCAGGTGTTTGCCTGGCTTGTGGCATGGAGATCTTTCTATTTGAGAGTGCAGGCTTCCAAATGATTGATAGTCTGCTGGAATCATCTCTTCTATTCATGCTTTCAGGTCTTTTTTCAATCTCTAAGGCTTCTCTGATGATTCTGTGGCTGGGGTTTTCTATAGTGGCTAGGGTTTTAGTGTCATTGAAGTTGATGTTGTGACCTGTGGTTTTCATGTGTTGGACTAGTGAGGAGGTGTGTTCCAGCTTTTTTACTGCATTTTTGTGTTCATCTAGGCGGGTACTTATTCTTCTATTGGTTTGTCCAATGTATGTGGCCGGGCATGATGTACAGGGAATTTCGTATATGCCTTGGTTTTCCAGGTCAATTTTGTCTTTGGGGTTCTTCAGGATGGCTGCTATTTTTTTGTCTGTTTTGAAGGCAGTCTTGATGTGATGCCTGTGTAGTATCTTACTGATTTTATCTGTGGTACCTCTTATGTAGGGCAGGACAGCTGTTCCATAGATCTATTGATCTTCTAGGTCTCTGTTATGTCTTGGTGTGTTTTTGTGGATCAGGTTGGTGATTTTGTTTTTGTGGAAGCCATTGGCTGTCAATACTTCAGTCAGGGTGCATAGTTCAGTCTTTATATGTGTCTTATCTGGCATCGTTTGGTTCTGGTAATTAGTGTTTTCGCTACGGAATTTATCTGTGCTGGGTGGTGGTGGGATTGGGCGTTGAGGTAGCGGTTGGTGTGTGTTTTCTTTTGGTATATGATGTGTCCCAGTGTGCCATCTGTTCTTTTGTAGATTAGTACATCAAGGAATGGTAGTTGTTTGTTTATTTCCGTTACCATGGTGAACTTGATTTTGGGGTGTGTGCTGTTTAGGTGTGTTAGGAAATTGTTTAGGTTTTCTTTCCATGGGGCCAAATCACAAATGTGTCATCGATGTATCTTAGCCATAGTTTGGGTTTGTGGGTGGCATTAGCCAGGGCTCTGGATTCGAATTCTTCCATGAACAGGTTTGCAATGACGGGTGACAGTGGTGATCCCATAGGGGCTCCTTCAATTTGCTTGTATCTTTGTCCTTTGTATATGAAATATGTGTTGGTTAGGCAGTGTTCTGTTAGTTCCATGAGGTCTTTGGCTGGTTGGTATTTATTTTTGATGATTTCAAGAGTTTCTTTTATCGGGACTTGAGTGAATAGTGAAACCACGTCGAAACTTACAAGCAGATCTTCTTGTTCTACGTGTAGATCTTTGATCATTTCTAAGAAGTGGTATGAGTTTTGTACATATGAAGCTGCGGTTTCAGCATGGGGCTGTAGTTGTTTTGCTAAGTATTTAGCTAGGTTTTGTAATGGTGCTCCTATGGAGCTGACTATGGGTCTGAGAGGTATGCCTTCTTTGTGTATTTTTGGGAGGCCGTATAATTTGGGGCATCTAGAAGATTTTTCTCTTGGGATGATCGTCTGTTGGATTTCTTTGCTTATGTGGCTGGTTATAATTTTCTTCTTGGTTGATTTTTCTAGATATGTGGTTGGGTCTGTATTTATAGGTTTGTATGTGGAGTCTTGGAGTAGGTCTGTCAATTTTGTTTCATAGTCTTTTCTGTCCATTACTACTGTGGCATTTCCTTTGTCTGCTGGGAGTATTATTATGCTGTTATCATTTTTCAGGGTTTGTAACGCTCTGAATTCATCTTTATGCAAATTATTT
>BLBF01000002.1:23590517-23608525 GCA_015471245.1 Laticauda colubrina
CACATCAAGACTGCCTTCAAAACAGACAAAAAAATAGCAGCCATCCTTAAAAACCCCAAAGACAAAATTGACCTGGAAAACCAAGGCATATACAAAGTTCCCTCTGCATCATGCCCAGCCACATACATTGGACAGACCAATAGAATAATAAGTACCCGCCTAGATGAACACAAAAATGCAGTAAAAAAGCTGGAAAACACCTCCTCACTAGTCCAACACATGAAAACCACAGGTCACAACATCAACTTCAATGGCACCAAAACCCCAGCCACCATAGAAAACCCCAGCCACAGAATCATCAGAGAAGCCATAGAGATTGAAAAAAGACCTGAAAGCATGAATAGAAGAGATGATTCCAGCAGACTGTCAATCATTTGGAAGCCTGCACTCTCAAATAGAAAGATCTCCACACCACAAACCAGGCAAACACCTGAGCACAAACAGACTCCCTCTGATACCTCCAACTCAAACACCCCCCCCACCAGGCACCCAGGTGAAACCTAGCTTCCTAATGGATAGCAGCCATCCTTTCACATGAAGCCAAGCTGCACTGAAAGCCTCCAACACAGGAACAGAGTGTTGCCAGCCAATCAAAACCACAAAACAGACAGAAGAAACCAGAAACACCAATCAATCAAACTCCAAGTCCAGTGAACACAGACCTAGACTAGCCAATCAGAGTAGACCAGCCTCGAATTTGAAACCAGAAGCTGTGAGACCCACATCCATACAGAAGCCTGATGATGGCAGATGAGATTCTGCTGAAACGTTGCTACAACTTTAACAGCACTACAATGATGTGGGATAATACCCGAGGGAAGCTGAACAGCACACACACCCGCGAAAGCTTAAAAAAAACATATATACACACACACACACACGTGTACACACACAATGTATTTAAAATAAATGAAAAGAAAATAGATATGGGTGTTCCTGCACCACTTTTTCAATTTCTCCATTTTGCCTTTTTATGAATAAACATGCACTCATTTACCTTACTATTTTTATGTCTGTCTAATAGCTATACAATTGGTAGGGAATGTGATCCAATGATTGCTCCTTTCTTTTTTGTGTTTTCAACATTGTGTCAAAGTAAAATTTTTTACTTTGGATCAGCAAACCAAAATCCGTCCATGTAGACCAGTTTAGTTGGGAAAATGCAGAATACAGGAAGGAAAAAGTCAAGCATTTCATCCAGATTGCATAATGTGAGCAAACACAGTCATAGACAAAGTACAACTCAAAAATAGAGTATTATATGCTCTGGAGGTAGGGGGAAAAAGTATCATATGGAAAACAATTGAAGCTCTGCAATCTATGTTTTAAAAAAGATAGGAAAAATATTAATAGAGTTTGCATCTAAATGTACACTGCTCAAAAAAATAAAGGGATCACAAAAATAAGACATCCTAGATCTGAATGAATGAAATATTCTTATTAAATACTTTGTTCATTACATAGTTGAATGTGCTGACAACAAAATCACACAAAAATTATCAATGGAAATCAAATTTAGCAACCCATGGGGATCTGGATTTGGAGTTAAACTCAAAATTAAAGTGGAAAAAAACACTAAAGGCTGATCCAACTTTGATGTAATGTCCTTAAAACAAGTCAAAATTAGGCTCAGTAGTGTGTGTGGTCTCCACGTGCCTGTATGATCTCCCTACAATGCCTGGGCATGCTCCTGATGAGGTGGCGGATGGTCTCCTGAGGGATCTCCTCCCACACCTGGACTAAAGCATCCCCCAACTCCTGGACAGTCTGTGGTGCAACATGGCGTTGGTGGATGGAGCGAGACATGATGTCCCAGATGTGCTCAATTGGATTCAGGTCTGGGGAACAGGCAGGTCAGTCCATCAATGCCTTTGTCTTGCAGGAACTGCTGACTCACTCCAGCCACATGAGGTCTAGCATTGCCGTGCATTAGGAGGAACCCAGGGCCAACTGCACCAGCATATGGTCTCACAAGGGATCTGAGGATCTCATCTCAGTACCTAATAGCAGTCAGGCTACCTCTGGCGAGCACATGGAGGGCTTTGCAGCCCCCTAAAGAAATGCCACCCCACACCATTACTGACCCACTGCCAAAACGGTCATCCTGGAAGATGTTGCAGGCAGCGGAACGTTTGCCACGGCATCTCCAGACCCTGTCACATCTGTCACATGTACTCAGTGTGAACCTGCTTTCATCTGTGAAGAGCACAGGGCACCAGTGGTGAATTTGCCAATCTTGGTGTCCTCTGGCAAATGCCAAACGTCCTGCATGGTGTTGGGCTGTAAGCACAACCCTCACCTGTGGATGTCGGGCCCTCATACTATCCTCATGGAGTCTGTTTCTGACCGTTTGAGCAGCCACATACACATTTGTGGCCTGCTGGATGTCATTTTGCAGGGCTCTGGCAGTCCTCCTCCTGTCCCTCCTTGCGCAAAGGCTGAGGTAGCGGTCCTGATGCTGGGTTGTTGCCTTCCTATGTTCTCCTCCATGTCTCCTGATGTATTGGCCTGTATCCTGATAGTGCCTCCATGCTCTGGATACTACGCTGACAGACACAGCAAACCTTCTTGCCACAGGTCACATTGATGTGCCATCCTGGATGAGCTGCACTACCTGAGCCACTTGCGTGGGTTGTAGACTCCGTCTCATGCTACCACTAGAGTGAAAGCACTGCCAGCATTCAGAAGTAACCAAACCATCAGCCAGAAAGCATAGGAACTGAGAAGCGGTCTATGGTCACCACCTGCAGAACCACTCCTTTATTGGTGATGTCTTGCTAACTGCCTATGCTTTCCACCTGTTGTTTATTCCATTTGTACAACAGCATGTGAAATTGATTGTCAATCAGTGTTGCTACCTAAGTGGACAGTTTGATTTCACAGAAGTGTGATTGACTTGGAGTTACATTGTGTTGTTTAAGTGTTCCCTTTATTTTTTTGAGCAGTGTATTTTGTTTGTATTTCTGAAATCCTTTGGTGAATAAACATCCTTTAATACCAGCTTTTCCTGAATGAAGAAATTGAACTTTGCAAATGAAAAAATGTATATTTTAAGAAAAAGTGCATACAGAAGTGTATTGTGCCAGAAGAAGTTTGTGTAAAACTGTGTATAATGGAAATCTTCATTTATGTATATGTGTGTGTGTATGGAAAGAGAGAAAGGAGAGGAGAGACAGAGAGGGCGAGGGGGAGGGGGAGAGAGAAAAAGAAATAATGCTGTAATATTCATAAACCATTATGCCAACATCTTGCAAACATTCACAGATCCAGGAAGAAACAAGACAAAAGATGCTTTTGAGAAATTGAGCAAAACTGAAATTGACAGATTTCTCCATCCCAAAAAATAGTCTAGCAGATTATGTTTCTAATATCGTATCATGTTAGCCATTTTAGAAGAACATTCATGGTCACAGAAAAGATGCATTAAAACCAAAATATTTAAGAACCAATTAACTATTTAGAAGCTGCACTCTTGCTTCTATTTTCCTACAAGTAAACCCTATCAAATACAATAACATTTTTGATGCTTAGGATTACATTTTTATCTGACATTTATTGCATCACATGTGTTTCATTATTCTTTTACCAGAATTTAATTATGTAACATTTTGTTATTTCTGTTGAGATAATTCCCGGTTAAGAGAATGAGCGCATACAGGGAGACGTATTGAGAGAAGTGTTTAAATAATACACACGCAGCACACAAATACACTGTACAGTAAATGTAGATTTTTACTTTCAGAAAGGTTTAAGCAAAGTTCAAAACAAGCAGTCCAAAGTCATTCACAAGTGAATCAGTCAGGTTTCAATCCAGGGATAATCCAATAACAAAATCCAGTGTCAAAAACAGTTCAGCATCAGAATTACATCAAATCCAAGAATACCAGTCAATTAGGAGGAACGGCAATACTCTCCAACAGAAGGAAACAGAGACTGACTCACACTCTCTTCTGAGAGGAAGACTAAAACAACCCAGGTTTCTGGTTCCATCTTATGGCCGTTTGAGAAACTACACCCAATTACAATTTTATGATTCCTTAAAGAGATTGTATTAAAATGTCTGTCCTGGTTTATATATTTCCAATCCAAATAGCTGTTAGTTGACTTACATTCCTAGCAATTTCTATTAAATTAGGCTGTGCTTCATTATACATACAGTATGTGGAAGATTATTGTTTGACTTTCAAGTGCTTCACTACTTATCTTCCCCTCTCCCCTTTTTTTAAAAAAAATAAGATGGAGAAGGAAGCTCCTGAATCAGGATTATGTCCACTGGTTGGACAAACTCAGACTTTGACTGATCTCTATTTAGATGTTCACTTTTTTTATACTGGAGGTGGGCAACTGGACCATCTGGTAAAAGATTGTAGAGATTGGCTGCCAATTAATCTTCAATTCCAGTTCTTTTCATTCTCAAGCAATGTAAAGTGGTCATTTGAGACAAATAGGTAAAGGTAGTTGTTTCTAGCTCTAGGAGGCAATGCTCATCTCCGTTACAAAGCAAAGAGCCAGTGCTATCCAAAGATGTCTCAGTGGTCATGTGGCTGGCATGACTAAATGCCAAAGGCGCACAAAACACTGTTATGTTCCCACCAAAATGGTCCCTATTTTTCTACTTGGATTTTTTTTTTACATGTTTTTGAACTGCTAGGTAGATAGAACAGGAGCTCACTCCATTATATGCTGACTTTTCTGATAGACAAGCTCAGTGTCTTAGCCACAAATAGTCCATCTGAATTCTTAAAATCAGTTTGGTCTAATGGTTAAGACACCAGGCTAGAAAGTGGAAGATTATGAATTCAATTTCTGCCTTGTCAATGAAAGCCAGCTAGGAGTCTTTCTCTCTCAGTCAAACTCTCTCAGCCCAGTCCACCTCACAGAGTTCTTTCTGTGGTAAATATAGGTGGGGGAAAGTGTGTATTGCCGCCTTGTATTACTTGTAGAAATAATAAATGTGGTATACAAATAAATCATTTAAAAGACCACCAGCTGTACACTCTTGAAATGGAGAACTTCAAAAATACCTTCTAGGTTCAAGGAAGAAGAGTGGCTGCTGGAACAAACATTTATTTCCTGAGGGGATTGAAACCGGAAGCATAGTAGGAATTCTAGCTTTTTTGACCAGATAAAAATTAAAACAGGGCTTTTTACCTAGAACTATGGCTAATCCTTTTCAACTTCACAGCAGAAAGGAAGGTCCAGGTGGGCATGCAAAGAGTACTTTGATCTCCTTGAACCTAGAGAGGGGCAAGGCAGCTATTAACTCTGAGTGACAGTCCATGTGCATGCAGCATTCCTCTATAAATACATTTGAGAGAAAGAACTGATTGCCTCAGGAAGACAAATGCCCTTTCTATGTGTTTAAATATTTTATAACTTCATGAGGCAGCACATAGTGAAGAGCAGCCAATAAGACAATGAGGCAACAAACGATAAGGTTACTGCTATCTTTAATAGCTATGCTGAAGAGGATGTTTCAAATAATGATGGGTTGTTTTTTCCAGCTCTCTATGATGTGTTTTCAGACACTGCCCAAAGCTCTGTTTCATGAAGAAATAGCAAGAGGATGATGCCCGACTAGGATGATGCTGAATCAAAGACTTCAGTTGTTTCTGTAAGGTTCAGTGGAGGTTTTGGTTGTTCTTTTGCAGCAAAACTGAGTCTTTTTGGCAGACACAAACAAATAGCCTTGTTAAAACAAAGATTTATTGTTACATTACTTTTGTGGATCACGGTCCTTAAGTGAAATGGATTATTATGTTCAGGTAGGTCTGCTATAATAAATTGGTTAATTTTAAAATGGTAATAACATTCTATTTATTCCTATCTTTGTGAGCCTTTTCTCACTTCTGAATCATAAGTTCTAGTGCCTTTTCTTGAGTTGGCTAGAAACCAGACTAGCATGAAATTTGCTGTCCTGGTTATTAAGCCCTTGTCACACAGCACCAACAGATGGAAAGAGGATGTAAAACGGAGAGAAACACTAGCCATCTATTGGTTAACGTGATGCATCTGTTCTGTACTCACTGCATCCGTTTTTCATACTCTCTATCCGTCCAGCATCCATCTACTGACATTTCATCCGCTCAAAAAGTTTTGAGCTGCACAAAACTTTTTGAGTGGAAAATGTATCCAAAGCATCTGTTCTACATCCGCTACGCATACGGGGAACATCCGTTATATGTCTGTCGTCATCCGTTATGCGTCCGCTATATCCGCTAAGCATCCGCGCAACTCGCATCTGCTCCAGTGGAAAACAGAGACAGGGAGGAAGCAAAATGGACGCGGAACGGACACGCAACGTTAGTAGCACAGACGTAGAAAGGATGAAAGCAGATGAAGCTCGAATACAAAGCATTAAAACAGAAAAAATTTCGTATAGGGGACGTATCTCGGATATTTAGGATGTCTGGAGGATGCCTAGAGGATGCAAAAGGACACCGATATTTAGGATGTCTGGAGGATGCCTAGAGGATGCAAAAGGACACCGATATTTAGGATGTCTGGAGGATGCCTAGAGGATGCAAAAGCGGAAAACCTATATTTCCTATAAAAAGGGGGAGGAAATCACTTGGATCTCACTTTCAGTCCAGCAGCCCTGTGGTGCAGACCTCTTCAGCCTTCATCTGGCTCTTGCTCTTCCACAACATCCAGTCATCTCCACCATGGATCGTCATACATTCCTTTTGGTAGCCGCCATCGTTCTACAACAGTGCAAAGCCATCTACAGGCTCTTTCACCTGTTCTACGGGAAGAAAAGGAGGCGTCCAAGAAGTGTCTGGGTCTGAAGATGGATGATGAAGATGAAGAGCTGAGTACGGACTGTATAACAAGCTGATGGTGGAGCTGAGAAACGAAGACACTCGTTCTTCATGAGGATGCCGCCAGCCATGTTTGACAATATTGTGGAGTGGCTGAGACCCAGGTTGACAAAGGCAAACACGAACTTCCGGCCCAGCCTGGAACCTGGGCTCAAGGTGGCACTGACTCTGCGCCACCTGGCCTCAGGGACCACATACAGGAGCATGCAGTAAGCCTGGAGGGTGCCACACAACACCATCAGCATTGTGGTCAGAGAAGTGGTGCAGGCCAGCATAGAAGAATACCTGGAGGAGCTCCTCCAGTGCCCCTCCACTGAAGAAGGCTGGAAGAAAGTTGCAGAACAGTGGTATCAGAAGTTCATGTACATCGATGCTTCAGGCAACGGTTCAACTTCAGATGCCCAGGTATACAATGCCAGTCACCTCAAGGAGGGGCTGGAACGCAACCTCATCATGGGCTCCCCAGATCCAGACCCCCTGCCCAACGACACACAAGATATGCCCTACTTCATCGTGAGGGATGACGCCTTCTCCCTCACAACCTACCTCATGAAGCCCTACACTTCCCGATGCCTCACCCGTGAAGAGAGGATCTTCAACTACAGGCTGTCCAGGGCAAGGCGGGTGGTGGAGAATGCCTTTGGCATCCTGGCCAACAGGTTCCAGGTACTTCTCACCACCATGCAGCATCACCCAGGGACTGTGAGAAGCATCGTGGAAGCTTGCTGCATCCTGCACAATCTCATGCACACCCGCTACCCAGTGTTGCAGAACAGGCTCGTGGACCTCCAACAAGGCAATGGGGACATGGAGCCTAGGGAATGGAGGCCAGGGCAAAACCTGATAGATACTGTGGATGTGCAAGGCCCCAACAGAGCTTCACGTGAAGAGAAGAAGCAGCACAACCTCCTGAAACACTGGTGCAACTCCCCAGCTGGAGCAGTGGAGTGGCAAGACAGGATGGTAGATGCTTAATGGATGCTTCCTTCAGCCTGTCTCATCACACTGATGAGATTGGGCCATGTATGTTGAGTGGCCCTACAATGAAAAGGGAATTTAATAAAGAGTTGTGTTTATTGAACACAAGTTGTGTTAATTGTTTATTCACAGTTTGTTGAAATGTGTTGATGAATGACTATATTGTTATTGATAATAAAGGGCCATAGGTGTGGCACCTGGGAAGGTGGACCATACAGTCCCACTATGCTTGAACTGGATGTTTATCTATCCCACAGCTATTACCCATTCCACAGGTATCCTAACCCATCCCACAGCTACTACCCATACCACAGGTATCCCTGCCCATCCCACTGCTCTCCTAACCCATCCCACAGCTATTACCCATCCAATAGGTATCCCTGCCCATCCCACTGCTCTCCTAACCCATCCCACAGCTATTTCCCATCCCACAGGTATCCCTGCCCATCCCACTGCTATCCTTACCCATCCCACAAGCATGCAAAGGCTTAAACCATTTCTAAAAGTTTCCACCAAGACTTTATTTATTAAAAGAAGTGAAGCAAGTGTGTGAAGCAAAGATAATCTTTATTAATAACAAACTGTAAAAGCAAAATGACCCAAGTAAAGGGTCCCAAGCAAAGATAAAGTCAACAGGTAGCAACCCAGTCTCTGGCACTCTTCTCAGTCCCTGTGAGGCGTGCCCATGGTCTCAGGGGTGAAGGGTCCAGGTGCTGTGGATGTGGCTGCTGCTGGAGTGCTGGTCTGAGGTGCCATTGGGGTGCCTGGTCCCAAGAGGACAACAGGGGATGGTGTGTGGAGGAAGCTCTCAGAGAGCGGGCTCGGTCCTGTAATGAGAGGCCCTTCCTCCATGACATGGGGTGTCAGTCCCAAGACCGATGAGAGATGTTCTGAGGCAGGGCTTGGCTGTGGGGTGGAAGAAGGAGGAGTGTAGTGGGGCTGTCTGGTCTGCAGCTGAGCGAGGTGAGGCGTGGGTGGCATCTGTGGCGTGGGTGGCATCCGTGGCATGGGTGGCATGGGTGGCATCGATGGCATCGGTGGCATCAGTGGCATCGGTGGCATCAGTGGCATCGGTGGCATTCGATGAACTTGTGGCTGGACTGGGAAGGGCTGCCTGTGCTGCTGGAACTCCTGGTAGCCATAGCCTTGGTAGGTGAGGATCTGTGGAAAGCCTTGGAAGGACTGTGACATCACCTGGGGTGGAGGAGCAGACCTGGACTGGGTTGGAGCAGGTTCAGCTGGGTCTGGAGTGTTGTGAAGCAGATCGGTGATCCTGTCCTTCACCACCTGGTACTGGGGTTCCGCCATGTCCATGAGGGTCTGGTTCACATAGGTGAGGAAGAGCTTGCAGTTGGAGGATGAGGAGTCAGTGTGTACCAGCTGAGAGAGAAGATCTGCACTGCTCCTGATGGTGTCTCTTATCTCAAGCAGGACAGTGTGGCTCTGTCCCTCCGGTTTGCCTCTCTGCCTTTCTGTGGAGGTGGAGCTGGGGGTGGATGTGGGTTGGGCTGTGATGGAAGTGCCATCTCCTTTCTCCCACTGTGTCAGGGGGTGCTCCACACACACTGCCACGGGTAGTACAGCTGTTGGGTGGCTCTCCATCGTGGGACGCTCCACAGATACCTGCCTGGACACAGGAGCTGACTCTTGGCAAGAAGAAGACTGGTTCTCTGTGGGCTGCCTGAGAGAGAGGGTTGTCAGAGGGGCTGCTCCTCAGTGGCGGATCTCACCCTCCAAGAAGCTGCACTTGGCCATCATGTAGGTCTCCCGGTCGGTGAGCTCGATCGTGGCCTGGCCAGATTTCTTGAGGTGCAGCTTTCCATACCAGGTGTGCATATGCTTCCACCACCCGAGGAGGACCTCTGAAGTGTAGCCCAGACTCTCCGCCTTCTCTCTCCAAGCAGCCTGCTTCCTCTTAGTGTCTCAATAGAGCCTGTGTCCCTTCCGCCAGAGGTACTCATTCTCCCTCAGCCATTCGAGCACCTCATCCTCATGTTCCTCTTCGATGGAGTATTGCCTCCTCTCCCGTTCTCACGTATGCCTCTTCCTCCCTCTGGCAGGGCCATCTGGGCCCTCATCAGAGGGGCTTCGAGGTTCTAGGGGCTGCTCCATCACACCACCAGCAGCAGCAGCAGCAGCAGCAACAACAATAGTAGCAGCAAAAGCAGCACCAGCAGGACCAGCAGCACTAACAGCACTAACAGCACCAGCAGCACCAGCAGCACCAGTGGCACCAGCAGCACCAGCAGGACCAGGATCAGCAGCAGCAGAGTAAGCACCAGCAGGACCAGCAGGACCAGCAGGACCAGGAGCACCAGCAGGACCAGCAGGACCAGGAGCACCAGCAGGACCAGGAGCAGCACCAGCAGAGTAAGCACCAGCAGAAGCACCAGCACCAGGAGCAGCGCCAGCAGAGTAAGCACCAGCAGAAGCACCAGGACCAGGAGCAGCACCAGCAGAGTTAGCACCAGCAGTAGCCCCAGCACTAGGAGCAGCGCTAGCAGAAGCCCCAGCACCAGAAGAGTCAGCCTGAGCAACAGAAGCCCCAGCAGAAGCAGAGTCAGGGCCAGGGGGTGGGATGGTGGCCCTGTCCTTCTTGCCAGTGCTGGCGAGCAGATGGCACAGGCTTCCTCTTCTTCCCCATGGTTGTTGGCTGGAGCTGTGTCTGGCAGCAGGTCTTTCTTCTGAATGGTGACCTGCTTGTGAGCTGCATCCTTTTATATCCACGGGGCTGACACAATGCATCCTCCCCGCATGCACAGTGAACACTTTGCATCCACTAGGCATCCTATAGGCATCCACTAGGCTTCCGTGATGCATCTGCTTCATCCGCTAGGCATCCGCTCTGCATCCGTTCCTTCCGTTGTGCATCCGCTTCGCTGTGCTCCCCCGGAAGTCCTGTGGATGTGCCATCCGCTTCCATCCGCTTCCATCCACTAGGCTTCCATGGAGCATCCGCTTTACATCCTCACTACATCTTCTCCCCGTCCATTCCTTTCCGTTGTTGTCCGCTCTGCTTATGCAAATTTGGGGCACTTTTGAGAGTGAATAACAACGGATGGAAAATCTTCTCATTCGCTGTGTCCTTTTTACATTCGTTTTGCATCCGTTGGTCTATGTGACAGGCCCTTTAAGCTGAGCACTGCTTCTACTACCTCTGTTTCAAGCACCTGCAGTCATGTTACTTCCTGCCAAAGGAAAGGCTAATAAACTTTAATGGATTCTTTGCATCTCGAGGCTGTTACAGTCTTGTAACAAGGATGGAACACTTATTTTAACACTGGGCTAAGTGAGAGCTAAGGACAAGAGTACCAGTTTGGTGAAGCAGGCTAAGAACTGGGAGACAAAAATCCTAGGTACAATGCCAGCTCACACTCTCTCAGCCCTAGATGAAGGCTATGGCAAATCACTTCCAAAAATCTTGCCAAGAAAAACAGGAGTCAACACTGATTCAAACACTTACAGACACAGAGAGTGGGGAGAAGGAGAGAGAAAATTAAGCACAATGTAAACCTATCTTACCTTGGACTGAAGATCAGATTGGAAGAAAGGAGAGAAAGTCTTGAACATATATTTCTATATTTCTTATTCCCATGGCTATTATTTTTGTTTTGCATCAGGGTGTGATCAGTGTTCTGATCTTCAGCTTGTTCCTTCCCCTCAGAAAATACTTGAAGATTCTTACTTACTTACTTGTACCTGTAAGATACTTACAATACTTGAAGATTCACATACTGGTTAGTTACAACAAAACAAGTGCTATTAGTTTTTTACAAGTGGACCACTACAGTTGGAAAGGAAGGGTAATGTTGAGTCGATTTTGGGGGGGATTAGAGGTTGAATCCAGTGGCATAAAGTACCACAGGCAACTACTACAAGCTGCCCAACAATAACCTCTCTCTGTTTCTTTTTTTATCTTCATACCTGAAATAGCATTACCATCTCTTGAGCATATATCAAGCAGTCTTTAGTCTCCATCTCAGTCTCCATCTTATCCAGAATGAAGATGCAGCACTACCTGAAATGGCTTACATTGCAATGGGTGTGATAGTACAGAATTATGCCCTGGATCATGATATAGGTCTATGTACCAGGTTGGGTGGGTTAATTTGAAGTTGCCTTCTTTCATTTTTCTGGTTTTTCTGGAGAAATACTAAATTAAACCTCAACAACTGCCATCTGTCAGAAATGGTGTACAGTCTCCTGCTTGGGCAAAGAGTTTGGACTAGATGACCTACAAGGTTCTTTCCAACTCTATTAATCTGTTAACATCTGTTAACTATTTGACAAGTAGAGATGCTGCTGCAGCAAAGATGCTCAGGCATTAAGGTGGCATCAATGGCACCTCTCCAGATAAAATGAGGGCATGAGATTGCCCAAATGTGCTCTGAAAGACTGGTCTTCACAAGGAGATCTGCAAGATCTGAAGAAGCTCTGCTTCATGTGAGTCTGAGTGACAGGGATCATGGAAGAGACAGCCACAGTGGCACCTGCAAAAGGACACTGATTTTGCAAAAGTCACTGCCCTCTTAAACACAGTTTGACGACAATTATTTCAAGTTAAGAGAGCTCTTCATTCAATGCAGCAGAGCAATCAAGCCAGCTGGTAGATGATTCTTCATCCCACATTAAGAATTAGTGCACAGGAACAATTTAAAGGATTTAAAAATAATTAAAGACAAAAAGCTTGCCAAGAATTTAAATTAAAGAAGATTAAAATAAACTAAGGAAACAGTTGAATTTGAATTTATTTACTATAAAGTGCTTTTAAAACAAGTAAACAATTAATATATAACTTTGAGAGAAAGGATTTTATTTGGATTAATTGGTACAATGAATGGACAGCTTTGGAAAATAAAAGTTAAGGGAAAATTTTGTAAAAACCATCTGACGAGAGAACTGTGATGCAGTGGTAGGTTTCTACCGGTTTGGAGTGGTTCAGGTGAACTGGTATTTCTGGTGAACATTTGGCCCTGCCCACTCACCCCTGCTCTTTCCTGTGCTTTATTTCCTGGTTTTGCACAGCAGAGCAGTTTGCTGCACCTCCACTCTTTTACCCACTGGAGCTGCAGTAGAAGGTAAGTATTAGTGTTGAAAATGGGCTTTTTAAAATGCTGAGTGTGCACTCTCCAAAGCAGTTGAAACGTACCAATGGCTAAATGGGACTAAATATTTAATGATTTAGAGAAAGCAAAGGGAAGTCCCTCTTTTACTTTCATTCCATTTTTTCTAGATTGAAATGATTGCTATTAGTAAAGTAGTGAAACTTACAGAAGTGACAGAAAAATGGCATTACAGTTGAGGCATTCCAAAGGATCTTATAAGAATGTTACAACCATTGGACTTTTAAAAAGCAAGACACAAAATAAATTTGACTTGTTTGTGTTGTGGTGCTAGAAACAGCTCCTGCATATTCTTTGGACAGCAAAAGTGACTAACAAGCAAGTATTGGAGCACATAACACCGGACATGTCACTAGAAGGCAAAATCACGAAACTGTGTCTTATTTACTTTGGCCATGTCATGTGGGGGAATTCACTGGAGAAAGCAATTATGTTTGGAAGAGTAAGCGGTAAAAGGAAATCAGGCCATCAAAGAACACAGTAGTTGGACATGATCATAGGTGACACCAGCCAGAGGAGAGAACAACTTAAAGAAATAGTGTAAGATCAGAAAATGTGGAGAGACCTGGCCCATAGAATCACCAAGAGTCAGATCTGCCTGTGTGAGTGCATCATGAAAAAAATAAATAAAAGAAAACATGAGAAAGAATGTAGAAGAACCTGAATGACAAATGAGTAGCTTGCAAACATAAAAGAAATTTTGGTACATGTGAAAGTTTGGAAACAGGAATTTGATATGTACACATAGAGACGTTAAGCAAATGTATTTTCCTACAAGTTGCAATTTGAGTCTTCAAAAAATAAGTCCATTAAGCAAAGTTTATTCCTAATTAAAATAAAATGAGATTGCAACTTCATATTATGGTAGAAAGTAAAGAATTCATTCCACCTCCTTCAAAAACAAACATAAAATAAACCTTCAATTAGAATACTATTTTATGTATCTGTCTTGTATGCAAGTAAGATATAAATGACTCAATACAGCATACATAAATAGGTTTATTCAGTGATAAAAACTTCACAAAGGGAGGAGGAAAAGAAATGGGGTGTTTCAAGCTACAGATATACTAGCTTTCAATCATGTTGATTTAAATGCAAATAGCCAAATAATATGTAAAATTCACTGTGAGAGCCTTTTCAGTTGAGCAGCTCATAATTATTATCCAATTCCCCAAACCATCAGCATTAGCGTTAAAACTATATTGTAGCTAAGCTAGTATCAAACAGGAGCCGTGGTGGAACAGTGGTTAGAATGCAGTAATGCAGGCTGACTGCCAGAAGTTTATGCTGACTGCCAGAAGTTTGGCAGTTCAGTTCTTACCAATTCAAAGTTGACTCAGCCTTCCAGCCTTCCGAGGTTGGTAAAATGAGGACCCAGATTGTTGGGAGCAATATGCTGACTCTGTAAACTGCTTAGAGAGGGCTGTAAAGCACTGTGAAGTGGTACATAAGTCTAAGTGTTATTGCTATCAAATATGTTCCATCCACTTTAGAATGATGAGGACTTCAGAATATAATCTGACCAGGCTTAAAGAATCTGTTCGAACTGTGTGTTTTTTCTGCAGATTCTTCCATTGCATCTGAGCAGGTGTGTCCTGTAGCTGTTGAATTTTTCCCCCCAATAGAAACAAAAAAAAAAAAAAATGTTCATAGATATTCTTAGTCATACAGATCATGGTCATCCCAAAGATGCTTTTTTCAAAAGGTAACTGGACTTTGTTTTTCCTTGAAAACATTTCACTTCTTATCCAAGAAGCTTCTTCAATTCTGACTCAAGAAGCTTGTTGGATGAGAAGCAGAATGGCTTGAAGGAAAAAACAAGAAAGTCCAGTTGCCTTTTGAAAAAAGCATCTTTGGGACAAAAAACAAAAAAGCTGATTATACTTAAAGAAGGATTTGAACTATGAACTCATGGGGTATGAATGTCACCAAATGGATACCGTTTAGGAGGGAGAAATAAGGTCTAATAAGTACATAAATAAATGATAACATGTTGCTGATAAAAAGAAAGAAGCTGGATTCCAAAACTCCAAGCATACTGGAGTCCTGGTGGATGGAGTTAAGGTTACCAGGGCAACCAATAAATTTTGTACAAATGTGGATAGCCTTGTGGCAAAGAAAAATGTCAAGTGATCTAACACCTCCTCATGGATTCTCAACAAAGTTCTTCTAAAACAGGTACCAATTCCCCTTTCTAAGCCCAAATCCAGTCTATGGTCCTCATCTTATGATCACAAATTGAGTCCAAAATTCATGTTGCTAAATGAGACATTTGTTCAGTGAGTTTTGTCCCATTTTATAATCTTTCTTGCCGTTGTTAAATAAATCATTGCAACTGTTAAGTTAGTAACATGATTGTTAAGTCAATCTGGTTTCCCCATTGACTTTGCTTGTCAGAAGGTCACAAAATTCCGGGATACTGCAACCATCATAAATAGGAGCCAAGTTGCCAAGCATCTGAATTTTGATCATGCAACCATGGGGATGTTGCAACAATAGTAAGTGTGAGAAATGGTCATGTCACTGTTGCCAGTGATGGCTTTTTCAGTGATGTTGTAAACTTTTTCAGTGATGTTGTAAACTTGAATGGTCAGTAAATGAACTGTTGTAAGTTGAGGACTACCTATCCAGTGAAAGCAAGAATGAAATACTCATTCCAAGAAACAGAGAGTACTATCTGGCATTAAATGAGGTGGAAAACCATGTGCTGTTCGCAAGCACAGCTGCTAAATATATTTCCGAATTGGGCTTGGCATTTTTGTTCTGTGGCAACAGTTGTCACTTGTATAGGTTTAGGATACGAACAGGCAAGATGCCCCCCTAACAGATGGGTAGGAATAAAAGCATGCCAGCATAGTAGTCTTTGCACTGATTTAGGAAAATGAGTTTAGCAATATTTAGAGCCATATTGCAATGCCTTTCTAACTTTAAACTATTCCAGTTGATCACACAGGGCTGAATGGATGGGTTGAAAAGCATGATTTGTGATTAATTTTGCCTAACAAAAAAAACACCTTTGCCAGGTTCAAATGGGATTATTCTACTTAAGCTTTGCAACTATAAAAACATATCAGGTCAAAAGAAAGCGACATGGCGCCTGTAATTGCCATAAAAGCTCTAGATAGTAAGGGATCCTAAAAACATAACAGTGGTCGTAATCTCACGTTGTTGCCAATTCTTATGGAATTTTGTGTGTGTGTTTCTTTTTAAGTTTTCAGCTTTTTTCTTTTCTAACAACTAGAACAATTGGCATCCCCTGGTAAAATCTATTAAGAGGCGCATAAAGAAAGTACAACGTCAAGAGCTATAAAATTCCTTCTGAGTATAATTCAGCTAGTGTGCTTCTTCCCATGGTGCTTAGTCCTACCACTGAAACCCAGGGAACTTCAAAGCAGTCAGTTCAGCAGGATTGTGCCCTTAAAGCCCCTGTCACACTGCACCAACGGATGGAAAGAGGGTGTAAAACAGACAAAAACACTTGTCATCCGTTGATTAATGCGATGCATCCGTTCTGTACTCACTTGCCTCCGTTTTGCTTCCTCTCTATCCGTCCAGCATTCGTTTATTGATGTTTCATCTGCTCAGAAAGTTTTGAGCTGCTCAAAACTTTTGAGCGGAAAATGTCCATTCTGCGTCCGTTCTGCATCCGCTAGGCATCAATGCGTCCGTTCTGCATCCGCTAGGCATCCGTTCTGCATCTGTTATGCATCCGCTATATCCGCTAGGCATCCGCTGCGCATCTGCACAACTCCATCCGCTCCAGCGGTAAAAGGACACAGGGAGGAAGCGGAACGGACATGGAACGGATGCAGAACGGATGCCTAGCGGATACAGAATGGAAACAAAGCATTTAAAATGGAAAAAAAGTTCGCAGAGGGGACCTATCTCGGATATTAAGGATGTCTAGAGGATGCCTAAAGGATGCAAAGGGACACCTAGGGGAAAACCTATATTGCGTATAAAAAGGGGGAGCAACTCACCTGGATCTCACTTTCAGACCAGCAGCCCTGCTGTGCAGACCTCTGCAGCCTTCATCTGACTCTTGCTCTTCCACAGCATCCAGTCATGTCCACCGTGGATCGTAACACAGTCCTTTTGGCAGCCACCATCCTTCTGCAACAGTGCGAAGCCATCTACAGGCTCTGTGAACTCTACTACGGGAAGAAAAGGAGGCGGCCAAGAAGCGTCTGGGTCCAAAGATGGATCGCCAGAAGAGCAGAGTACGGACTGTACAACAAGCTGATGGTGGAGCTCAGGAATGAAGACACTCGAGCATTCCAGAACCTCATGAGGATGCCTCCAGCCATGTTTGACAAAGTTGTGCAGCGGCTGACACCCAGGTTGACCAAGCAGAGCACCAACTTTCGGCCCAGCCTGGAACCTGGGCTCAAGGTGGCACTCACTCTGTGCCACCTGGCCTCAGGGACCACGTACACGAGCATGCAGTACGGCTGGAGGGTGCCACACAACACCATCAGCATTCTGGTCAGAGAAGTGGTGCAGGCCATCATCAAAGAATACATGGAGGAGCTCCTCCAGTGCCCCACCACTGAAGAAGGATGGAAGAAAGTTGCAGAGAAGTGGTATCAGAGGTGGAACTTCCCCCACACCATTGGAGCCATCAATGGGAAGCACGTGGCCTGCAAAGCTCCAGCCAAGTCAGGGTCCACTTATTTCAACTACAAGGGCTTCTTCAGCATCATCCTCTTCGCCATGGTCGATGCTGACTACAAGTTCATGTACATCGATGCTTCAGGCAACAGCTCATCTTCAGATGCCCAGGTATACAACGCCAGTGACCTCAAGGAGGGGCTGGAACGCAACCTTATCATGGGCTTCCCAGATCCAGACCCCCTGCCCAACAACACACAAGATGTGCCCTACTTCATCGTGGGGGATGATGCCTTCTCCCTCACAACCTACCTCAGGAAGCCCTACATCTCCAAATGCCTCACCCATGAAGAGAGGATCTTCAACTACAGGCTGTCCAGGGCAAGACGGGTGGTGGAGAATGCCTTTGGCATCCTGGCCAACAGGTTCCAGGTACTTCTCACCACCATGCAGCATCGCCCAGAGACCGTGAGGA
>BLBF01000002.1:23608535-23628896 GCA_015471245.1 Laticauda colubrina
TGGACCTCCAACAAGGCAATGGGGACATGGAGCCTGGGGAATGGAGGCAAGGGCGAAACCTGATAGACACTGAGGATGTGCAAGGCCCCAACAGAGCCTCACGTGAACGGAAGAAGCAGCGCAACCTCCTCAGACACTGGTGCAGCTCCCCAGCTGGAGCACTGGAGTGGCAAGACAGGATGATAGATGATTAATGGATGCTTCCTTCAGCCTGTCTCATCACACTGATGAGATTGGGCCATGTATGGTGGGTGGTCCTACAATGAACAGGGCATTTAATAAAGAGTTGTGTTTTTGTTGACATGTGTGGATGAATGATTACATTGTTATTGATAATAAAGGGCCATAGGTGTGGCACCTGGGAGGGTGGACCATACAGTCCCACTATACTTGCACTGGAGGTTTATCTATCCCACAGCTATCTTAACCCATCCAAAAGGTATCCCTGCCCATCCCACTGCTATCCTTACCCATCCCACAGCTATTACACATCCCACAGGTATCCCTGCCCATCCCACTGCTATCTTAACCCATCCCACAAGCATGCAAAGGCTTAAACCATTTCTAAAAGTTTCCAGCAAGACTTTCTTAAAAAAAAAGAAATGAGGCAAGTGTGTGAATCAAAGATAAACTTTATTAACAACAAGCTATAAAACAAAAATGAGTCTCTGGCACTCCTCTTGGTCGCTCAGTCTCAGGGGTGAAGGGTCCAGGTGCTGTGGAGGTGGCTGGTGCTGGGGTGCTTGTCCGATCCCCCGCATCATCAGCTCCTCCAGAAGCAGAAGCAGCAGAAGCTCCAGCCCCAGAAGAGCAAGCCCCTGCTACAGAAGCCCCAGCAGAACCAGAGTGAGGGCCAGGGGGTGGGATAGTGGCCCTGTCCCTCTTGCCAGGGCTGGCAGCAGATGGCTGAGGCTTTCTGTTCTTCCCCATGGTTGTGGGGTTGCTGCCTGGCAGGGAGGCTGGCAGGCACCAAGGATTGCAGGAAGGCAGGCACCAAGGCTTGCAGGAAGACAGGCACCAAGGCTGGCAGGCAGGCAGGCACCAAGGCTGGCACCAAGGCTTGCAGGAAGGCTGGCACCAAGGCTGGCAGGAAGGCTGGCAGGCAGGCAGGCACCACGGCTGGCAGGAAGGCTTGCAGGCAGGCATGAACCAAGGCTGGCAGGAAGGCAGGCACCAAGGCTGGCAGGCAGACTGGCTGGCAGGAAGGCTGGCAGGCAGGCAGACAGCAAGGCTGGCAGGGAGGCTGGCAGCAAGGCTCGCAGCAATGCTTGCAGGCAGGCATGCAGGCAGGGCAGGCAAGGCTGTCAATCCATCCAGCAGCAGGTCTTTCCTCTGAATGGTGACCTGCTCCGAGCTGCTTCCCTTATATCCAGGGGGCTTACGCAATGCATCCTCCCCGCATGCGCAATTAATGCTAGGCATCCGTTAGGCTTCCGCTATGCATCCGCTAGGCTTCCACTCTGCATCCACTTCATCCGCTGTGCATCTGCTGTGCATCCGCTTCATCCGTTCCGTGTCCGCTTTGCTGAGCCCCCCTGGAAGCCCTGCGGATGTGCCATCTGCTCTCATCCACTTCCATCTGCTGGGCTTCCGTTCCGCATCCGCTTTCCATCCGCTCTGCATCCTCCCCGCATCCGTTCCTTTCCGTGTTATCCGCTCTGGTTGTGCAAATTTTTGCCCCTTTTGAGAGCGGATAACAATGGATGGAACATTTTTCTCGTCCGTTGTGTCCTTTTTACTAACGTTTTGCATCCGTTGGGCAGTGTGACAGGGCCTTAATTAACATTTACCTGCATTTTATGTCCCATTGCTTCCACTTTAGACTGTTGTCCTGACTAAATAGATTTCCACAGCACCTTCTCTTGAAGCAGCAGGGGAAATTAGCTAAGATAACGATTAATGCTAATTCCTGTGTACTGAAGTTAATCTCATTGACTTCAATTAGTAATACCATACCTGGAGTACTGCATCCAGTTTTGGTCACCACATTATAAAAAAGATGTTGAGACTCAAGAAAAAGTGCAGAGAAAAGCAACCAGGATGATTAGGGGATTGGAAACTAAAACATATGAAGAACGGTTACAGGTACTGGGCTGGCTAGTCTAGTAAAGAGAAGGACCAGGGGAGAGAGGATAGCGGTCTTCCAATATTTGAGGGGCTGCCACAGAGTGGAAGGGATCAAGCTATTTTCTAAAGCGCCTGTAGGCCATAGAAGCAATAATGGATGGAAACTGAATAACGAGAGATTCAACCTGGAAATAAGGATAAACTTTCTGACAGTGAGAACAATCAACCAATGCAACAGCTTGCCCTCAGAAGTTGTGAGGGCACCATAACTTGAGACCTTCAAGAAGAAATTGAATTGCCATTTGTCAGAAATGGTGTTGGGTCTCCCACTTGGGTGGAAGGTTGGACTAGATGACTTATAAGGTCCCTTCCAATTCTGATTATCTGTAATTTATGAACTTGTGAAAAGTGCTTGATGAAGATGGTATCATCTCCCATAACAACAATCTTTATTACGGTCACAGCCCAGCACAAAAGTGAAACATTAAAATAAAAATAATTAAAATGAAACATTAAATACGTCATCTCAGAATGTCTATGGAGATTCTCAGTCATCCAGGTCAGGGTTGTCCCAAAGGTACTTTTTTTTTTCAAGAGGCAACTGGACTTTCTGGTTTTTCTTCAAAGTCGTTGAGGCCAAAATTGTAAAGTAGTAACATGGTTATTAAGTGGATCTGGCTTCCCCATTGACTTTGCTTGTGAGAAGGTCGGAAAAACAAATCACAGGACTCCAGGACATTGCAACCATCATAAATATGAATCAGCTGCCAAGCATCTGAATTTTGATCATGTGACTATGAGGATGCTGCAACGGTCAAAAGTCACTTTTTTCATCACCATTCTAATGAATGGTCCCTATATGAACCTATTCAAAGGTTTCTTCCACATTTACCATGACCAAACTATTTGTTGTGCCCCAGTTGGACTCTGATTCTGAGAGAGAGGTGGAATAGCTGACAGAGAGTGTGGCTCTAGTGGCTTTCAAGGAAACTGGGGAAGGGCACAGGCCGGCTTGTCATTCAAAGGAAGACCCAGGCCCACCCCATCTTCATCCTAGGGCATGCAGGGAGGAACGGATAAGGGAGCAAAGTGGTTTACAGTGGAGGAAAGGGCCCTGATCCCCTTCATGGGCTGCAGCTAGGAAGACTGTTTAAAAGGGTAAACTGTGCATGGCAAAGTTGTTGAAGCAAAGTGTGCATTATCTTTGTTGAGGCTTATCTGGGTTTTGGCATCCTCCCAATTGTGTGTGCCTCATTATCTTTTGAAAGTCTGCAAGTTATTATCCTGGTCTGTCATGTTAATTACTTCAGCATGGTTGTGTTGGTTTTTTTTTTTTTTTTTAATCTGTATTTTGGGTTCAGACTGCATTTCTTCCCATTGTAGACTGTTTTTGGGTTTGATCTCCTGCTGAGGATAATTGGACATTGAGGGCAAAGTTGCAGGCATTAAAGGGAATTTATCTACTTTGGTGATTTTGTTATTTTTGTGATGACGCCCCGGGTCATCACACTATTATAATCTCCCCATCTATCTGATTTTTGTTCCTTCCCTAAAAATATTCCACTTGCCTCTATCAATTTCTTTGAATAACTATCAACCCATTTCTGTTAACTATCAAGATGGTTTTGAAAGGTATTCCTGTCTTCTAAAGTAACAACTATCCCTCCCAATCTTATGATATTTGCATATTTGCTAAGTATTCTCTCCATGTCTTCCTCCAAATACAGTCTTGCATGAGTGAAAAATGAATTTATCTCTTCAGTTTCAAGATGAACTATTGATTCACACAAGGTCTCTTAAAGAATGATATTCTGAACCAGCTATGCAGCGCCTCCACTTAATTCTCATGCTATCCAGCCCATTCCTAACTTGGTTAGTAAAGAGGATATTGCTTCAGCAATATGCATTATGTCTACAGCCTTCCTATAATCAGAGAGTTACTCAAGGAAAAAATAAGAGTAAGCAAAATCCATGCTGACTTCTGACAAATGCCTCATTGTGTTGAATAATCAATTACAGAATAAAGAATAAAAGAGTTGGAAGGGACCTTGTAGGTCATCTAGTCCAGACACCTCCACTTACATCATTTCTGACAGATGGCAGTCCAGTCTCTTCTTGAAAGCTTCCAGTGATAAAGCTTCCATAAATTCTGAAGGGAAGCTATTCCATTAGTTGATTGTTCTCAATCTCTCCTTGATTAGTTTCCATCCATTATTCCTTGTTTGGCCTTTGGAATAGGTTGACCCCCTCCTCTTGAATATTAATATTATCGCCCTTCGAATATTGGAACACTGCTATCATGTCTTCCCTGGTCCTTCTCTCACTAGACCAGCCATGTCCAGATCCTGCAATTGTTCTTCATATGGTTTAGCCTCCAGCCCTCTAATCATCTTGGTTGCTTTTCTCTGCACCCTTTCTAGAATTTCAACATCTTTTTGGTAGTGTGGTGATGAAAACTGGATGCACTATTCTAGGTATAGTCTTACTAAGGCTTTATAGAGCGGCACTAGCACTTCACGTTATCATATTTTTAATCCCTCTGTTAATGCAACTTAGGATAACATTGGCTTTTTTTGGCTGCTGCCACACACTGTTGACTCATATTTAATCAATTATCCACTAAGACTCCAAGATCCCTGTTCAATACCTGATTTCTTTATGATCTTCTGTAGGCTTTTCTAAGGTATCAGTCTATAATTGTGTGGATCATCTTTTTTTTTCCCTCAAAAGAAAAGAATGGCATTTGCCCCCCTCCAAACAACAGACACTGGCTCGGCCTTTTGTAATGATAAACTTCACAGAGTTAGAAATTTAATTTGTTTCTGAGAAATGAGGTCCCTAGTATTTGTAATTAGACTGAATAGGCAAGCAAGGACTTTTACTGCTTATCCTAAAGTGTGAGCAGGGAAGCATAATGGAAGATGATTCTTCAATAAATCTATTCCCCTACCCAAAATGATTCAAGATGTAAAGCACTTTAAATTGAGTTCTGCAATGCTTGGCAATTAATGCAGCTGTTCCAAGAGAAATATTGTTGGGGAGTATCTATATTACTTGCATAAATTTGATCTAGTATGTATTCAGTGTAAATCAAATTAATTCATAGGTCATATTCATCCTGCCCAATTTGTGGAATGCTATGCCAAAACCAAGTTTGGCCCCAGGCCTAAAAAAATGTGCACCTCCCTAGCTTATCCATTGCTGTACTTTGGCAACAGCATCCTCCACCAACCAAAAACACTGAATGGTATTTGAGGTAAAGTTGGGCTGAAATCTGAAGTTCCAATTTCAAGTAGTTGCCTCCTTTACTACCTCATTCTCAGGACGTTTTAGAATTAATTTCAGATTTATGTTGGTTGTGTATTTGTGTGCAATGACTGCAAGATGTATGGGAGGGGTGGCATTCTGAGCTGTTTTTCTGTCACCATCTCAATCTCACTTGACAGCCCCCCTCCTGATTGGAAAATGACAGATGGAAAAACTCCATCCACAATGTTTTCCTTTGCATTAAATGCTGGAAGGGTGGAAAGCTCAAGAGATTGTGTGGTTTGGCAGTCGAGAGAGAAAAATCTAACAAGTGCCTCTCTCAGAGAGCAAAAATTAAATAATAAGAAATGGCATTACTGTAGCCTTTCCCTTTAGAATCTGTCAAACTCAGCTGCCAGAATCTGTTGCAACAATCTGGTTAATTAGAGAGCCAAGTTGTGCTTACTTGCATTTTCCAAAACCCTTGGGGAAAGTAATTGGGGCTTATTCATCCTACAGTACGTTTGATAAAACCTAAAGACCCTGGAAGAAGGCAGAAAAATGGAGAGGCCATGATTTTTACTATTAGTTCTACTATAATTGGCTTGGATTCCACAAAAGTGTAAAAAAAGAAAGTAAAGGGAATAAAACTTGGTGCAAACTGATGAAAGATTGTCAAGACTGAAGTGAAGAAATTAAGAGCTCGAGACCTTGTTGCATAGATCTATAATGGAAAGAAGTTACAAGCAGAAGAAATAAGATCATTGGACTAGCTGAGGTAAAGTTTAAACTGAGGCAGAGATATACAGTTATGACTGTAAACAAGCAGACTCACTATTGCATAATCATTAAATTTGCTTATCTTTCACAAAGATGTTGTAGGGGTCAGGATACATCTATAGCTATCTTTTAACCATTTTAACCAAAGCAGGTAACAAATCTATCTAGCAGGCATATTTGTTCTTGTCAGTGTTAATCTTCATTAGGGGTCATTGTGGTGCAATATAAAATAGCCTGTTTGGGTAATTTGGAAAGTGGATTTATATATGGTGGGTAAAAAGGCAATAAACAACCACCAAAGGTTGCTGGGAGTCATGCAGAATATAAATTTATTATAAATTAAATCAATTTATCAAATTTTATCAATTTATCATAAAATTATTGGAGGGTGAAGATTTGTTCTCCAAGCTTATGGGCTGGTGTCTGAATGTTTTGTTACCAGACTAGGTAACAAATGTTACTTCAGCAAAATTTAGGAATTTCTTCATATAATGATTTATATAATCATTACCATAAATAAATTGATATTCTGTGATTCAGCATGCGAAGCTATAAAATTGGTTATCTTGGCAGCCAGTTGGCAGGAAGAATTCCCTGGATGAATGACTTGCTAGAATTCAGTACTTAAAGGATCACTGGTTTAAGCAGTATGTTCAGTATAATTGGAGATTAAAGTAATATTTATTTTTTAAACTGATTTATTTATAAGTCACATCCTTCTTTTATGTATTTTCCTATTCATTAAAGGTACTCCATCACTTAAGACCACAACTGGGCCCAAAATTTTCATTGCTAAGCAAAACAGCTGTTAAGTTGGTTTTGCCTCATTTTATGACATTTCTTGCCATAGTTGTTAAGGGAATCATTGCAGTTGTTAGGTTGTTAATTGAATCCAGTTTCCCCCACTTACTTTGCTTGTCAGAAGGTTGCAAAAGGGGATCCCATGACCTCAAAACATTGCAACTGTCAAAAATATGTGGCAGTTGCCAAGCCTCCAAATTTTGATCATATGACCATAGGGATGCTGCAACAATTCCAAGCGTAAAAATCAAACACAAGTCATTTTTTTCAGTGAAGTTGCAACTTCAAACAGTCACTAAAGAAATGGTTGTAAGTCTAGGAAAACCTGTAAATGCGTCCTTAAAAAAGGACATGAAAAATCACATAACAGAATCAATAGAAAAAACATGTAAACAAATGTAAAAAAATATAAAACAACAAACTATTATTCTACATTTGCAAACAAAAAAACAAAAAAAACCCAAACCTTCATTCTTTCCTTTCCTTCGATCTTGTTATGCCTTCAGAAATTCAACATACTTCTCCCTTTTTGTTCGTAAGATTAAAATTATGATAAGCGATACTGAAGGTTTTTGCCAAATTATTTTGTACAAAGCGAACAAAATACATCTATTTTTCTATACTCATTCTAAATTTCTTTTCTGTCACTTTTCTAGACCTTTGCCTATCCTGAAGCCGATAACTTCATCATGCTCTGACAGCACGTGAATTCTATGATTTTCAATTTTGATGTTATTTTATAGCACTACCTCACTATGTGCAGAATCTCTGAGTTAATATACAATATTTTTTCAAAGGGGAGGAGAGGATTACAAGGATACTGCAATTTTCACTGCAGTGTCCTTGCATGCGCTCTCTCTCTGCTGATTTTCATTCTTTTTCACAGAAAAGCAAATTAAACACACTCTTTCTGCAATTATATTACATACCACCATAATAATGGAAATTAGAGACCTGCTATTAACGTCCTGACGATGAACCGAACCAAATCAAGTACTTTCCAATCTCTCAGTACAAAACTTTACTGAATACATCATTTCAGCACTGATGAAGGCAAAACCAGATCTATCAAATTCCCTCACAAACCCATATAATGACAATATAGATTTCTCCCTTTCTCCCATTAGTGCAGGTCACATTGTCCAATTGAGTGTCATAATATTGTTATGAGAAAAAGTATCTGATCTTGGCAAACATCTGCCAAAGGGTCCTTGGTTCTCATGGCTCATTTTCTTGAAGTCTGGAGCTTGCATTCCATTTCATCCTTCCCTCCCCCCTGGTTCTTTGCCAAGGCGAGAAGTGATAATGGTTATAATAGCATAAGCATGCTTTAAGCTTGACACCTGTGAGTACAATGTACCATTAAATCAGGGAGGGTTTCTACCGGTTCTGTCCACCTGTGTAGAACTGGTAGCTCTGAAGAGCAGCAGACATAGAACCAGTTCCATATCTGCTGATGTTTTTGCCCACCTGCCCACCCGGCTCTTACCTGATCTTTATTTCCTGATTTTTCAACTTCAGCTGCTGAACAAGCCACAGCTGCAGTTACAAAAACAAGAGAGCTGTTTGAAAGGCTGCTTCTCTGCAGGCAGTGCTAATGATGTGCTAATGATGATTTATGATGATTTACAGGTGTGTGGCTCACAGCTGGCAGAGAAGCTCGTAAATCCCGAACCAGTAGTTAACTCCTTCTTTTCCCACCCCTGCATTAAAACCTATGTTTTCCATCTATAAAAGAGAATATTTGTAGCTTAGGATTGATTTGTGGGGTCCTTGTTACTCTCTGAGTCTGGTTGTTTTCCTGCAGATGTTTCATTTCTAAACTAGGTAATAACAGTGCAGTTGATGAAACATCTGCAGGAAAAATCACCAAGCTTAGAGAGTACCAAGGACTTCATAATTCTCTCATCTCTCTTCTCTTTCCTTATCTTGTTCTATCTAATTTTGCAACATGACATCATGAGCTGAAAAGTGTTTATGCATTTCCAGAAAAGAAAGAAATTGGAAACATATTTAAATGCAGATGAGAAGAGACTTACTGCATAGATATTGTTAAGGCCTACTTATAGCTTTCTGTTCAACTACTACAGCAGTAGCACTGGTGGAATTTAAAGACTCCAACGGTCTTTGAACTAGTTTAAAGTCCTTAAACTCCAGGAAATTCAGCTTAGCTTCTCTTTTCTTCCTTATTTTTGTTTTTTTTTCTCCCCATTCCCAATGTTCCTTCTTCTTTTCTCTCACCTTTTCTTCTCCTCCTTAATTCCTACAACGGATGGAAAGAGGATGTAAAACGGAAAAAAATACTTACCATCTGTTGGTTAACGCAATGCTTCTGTTCTGTACTCACTGCCTCCGTTTTGCTTCCTCTCTATCCGTCCAGCATCCGTCTATTGACATTTCATCCGCTCAAAAGGTTTTGAGCTGCTCAAAACTTTTGAGCGGAAAATGTTTCCAACGCGTCTGTTCTGCATCCGCTAGGCATACGGGGGACATCCGTTCTGCATCCGTTGTCATCCGTTACGCATCCGCTATATCCGCTCGGCATCCGCTGCGCATCCGCGCAACTCGCATCCGTTCCAGTGGTAAACGGAGGCAGGGAGGAAGCGGAACAGACGCGCAGCGTTAGTAGCACGGACGGAGAAAGGATGAAAGTGGATGCAGCACGCAAAGAAAGCATTTAAAACGAAAAAAACATTCGCAGAGGGGACCTATCTCGGATATTAAGGATGTCTAGAGGATGCCTAGAGGATGCAAAGGGATGCTTCCGTTCCGCATCCGCTTTCCATCCGCTCTGCGTCCTCCCCCCGTCCGTTCCTTTCCGTGTTATCCACTCTGTTTATGCAAATTTTTGCCCCTTTTGAGAGCGGATAACAATGGATGGAACATTTTTCTCGTCCGCTGTGTCCTTTTTACAAACGTTTTGCATCCGTTGGGCAGTGTGACAGGGCCTTTATTAAAAACAAAAAAGATATAGGAAGGCAATATACAAAGGAATAAAGAAAAATAAAAAGATACAGAATAGCTTCCAACTTTCTTTGATATGGTTACAAATATAAAATACATTAAATTTTGACTTAAATTTAATAATACTTGCTTTAAATAAAAATATTTAACATTTCTATAATCATAAACATTTCTGTTCTGTATAGAATGGTATACTCCAAACTATGCAATCTGATTGGCTAAAAAGACTAGTATTGGATTGGTTCATTAGGAACCAATCCAAAAGAGCCGCTGAAAGGCAGCAAAGTCAAATAGCTGCCATTGGCTACAAGCCGACAGGCAAGCCTGTATAAAAAGGCTGCCGCAGCTTCAGCCAAACCGTTCCGCTACTGTTGCTTGCTTTAATAAAGACTTTGTTTGTTGGAACCCGGTCTACCTCACGTTTTTCTGGATGGAACACTGGCGACGAGGATGGGATTGTCCTAAACGTGAGACCGAGCACGTGGCAGAAAGAATTCCAGACTAAAAGCGATGGCTGGGAATAACGTGCTGCCCGCACCTTTCAATCCCAACGAAGAGGATTGGGAATCATACGCAGACCATTTCCTGATGTTCTTAGAGAGCAACAAAATGGAAGAGATTTCAGACCAGCGGAAGAGGACTGTATTCCTAACGCATTGTGGACCAACCGTATTTAAAATGGCCAAAGCATTGGCGAAGCCCAGAGACGTGAAACAAATGACCTGGTCTGAACTTCACCAAATATTAAAGGCCCACTACGCATTGGTAGTGTCAAATCTCATCAAACGGCATGAATTCTACAAAAGGGATCAGAAGGAAGGCGAAACCATCACTGACTTCGTGGCAGCTCTCCGACAATTGGGAGGAGCTTGTGAGTTCCTGAACTTAGATGAAGCCATGCGAGATCGAGTTGTCCTAGGTTTGAGAGACTCTAACTTACAAAGTAAACTACTAAATAAACCCAATATCACAGTGGCTGAAGCGATTGCAGAAGCCACAGCAGCAGAAGCTGCAGAAAAGTCAGCGGCCACTATGAAGCAAATGAACTCAAAGAATGACGTGATGACCCTATCCAGAGGAAAAAAGCAAGCTCCCACCACAACTCATCATGAAGAATTTGACAGTTCATCAGAAACGGAGGATGAGGACGATGAGGTCCACCACCTGTACGCCAACAAAAAAAGGTGCGAAAAAAGAAAGATGTAGATTCCTTGATGCCATCTGCCGAGCTTGCAAGAAGAGGGGATACATCAAAAAAGTCTGCAGGAATCGAAAAAATAATAGCCCAAACAGACGCAGTAACTCCCCACTACCAGCTGAATCAAAGCAAGCTGAAAAGAAATGGGAGCGCAACAAACGAACCAGTAACTGAGAAAAGACCCATCAAACTGTTACTATTGGAAGCACCCAGACGGAAAGCAGGAGAAAGCTCAAAATTGTTGTAAACATTGAAGGAAGCCCCTGTGAGATGGAAGTCAACTCAGGATCCTTCCTGTCAGTGGTGTCTTAGAACACAATCAGACGGCTGGTTCCAAACATCAAATTAAAAGAACTCCAGAAACAAAAATTAACTTTAAAAGACTACCAAGGAAACTGAATCCCTGTGGTAGGTCTAGGACATTTCCGAGTCACATACAAGAAGCACGCTGAAGTCCTGCCTCTAACAATAGTTGACCGGGACCGCCCCAGCCTCCTGGGCATCGAATGGTTCTCACCATTAGGCATCGGAATGACCGGGGTGAGCCGAGTAGCCACAACTGACTGGGAAGAGATCCTGATACATGAGTTCCAGGACGTCTTCGATGGCACCTTAGGCAGGTACCGGGGGACCCCAATTTCCTTTAGTTTAGACCCTCAGGTAGCACCTAGAAGATTAAAAGCCAGACAAGTCCCCTTTGCTTTAAAGGCCAAAATAGATGAACAGTTAAATAAATTAATTGAGCAAGGGGTCATAGAACCAATTGACCATGCTAGATGGGAGACACCAATAGTAACACCTGTTAAACCTGATGGGTCGGTACACATCTGCGGAGACTACAAGGCTACCCTGAACCATGCATTGCAGCAAAGCACATACCCTGTGCCAATCATGCAACATTTACTGCACTCGCTTGGGGGAGGAAAATTTTTTGCCAAGCTTGATTTAGCCCAGGCATATCAACAGCTTCCAGTAGACCCAATAATGGCTGAGGCACAGACAATAGTAACTCACAGAGGGTCATTCAAATGTAACAGACTTCAATTTGGAGTGAGCGTTGCCCCAGGCATCTTCCAAAGCCTTATGGAACGCCTATTAAATGGAATTAAAGGAGTCGTTCCATATTTTGATGACATTCTAATTTCGGCTAAAAACACGACCCAATTTGAGACAAGACTGAAAGAGGTGCTAACAAAATTTAGAGAATCTGGCCTGAAAGTCAAAAAAGAAAAATGCTGCTTAATGACTGATCGCGTCGAATTTTTGGGTTATTTAATTGACGGAGAGGGTATACACCTTACAGAAAAAAAAGTCAAGGCTATTAGAGACGCACCACAGCCAAAAAACAAAATGGAGTTACAAGCATTTTTGGGTCTAATAAACTTTTATAACGTATTCCTCCCTCACAAAGCAACGATAGCAGAACCGTTACATCGTTTATTGGATAAGAAAACTAGTTGGACTTGGGGGCATAGAGAACAAAAAGCATTCCAAGGCATAAAAAAATCTTTTAACCTCAGACACCGTTCTTATTTAGTTTAGTAACACACTTCCATTGATGGTCACCTGTGACGCCTCACCGTTTGGAGTCGGTGCCATCCTGAGTCACCAACTGCCTGACGAGAGAGAGGCACCTGTCACCTTTTACTCGAAAACACTTTCTAAAGCAGAACGCAACTATAGTCAACTAGACAGAGAAGCCCTGGCAATTGTCGCTGGAGTTAAACGTTTTCACGAGTATCTCTATGGGAGAATATTTTCAATTGTGACTGACCATAAACCACTACTAGGAATTTTGGTGGAAAACAAACCCACACTGAACATTTTATCTCCCCAAATGACTAGATGGTCAGAATTTCTAGCAGCATACTCTTACACTCTGATACATCGACCCGGGAAACAGATCTCCCATGCAGACGCATTAAGTCGAACACCGCTGCCAATGACGGAGGAAGACCTGGTGCCAACAATTACCACCTGCAAATAGAAACCTGTCCCGAGCTACCAATATCTGCAAATGATGTCACCAGAGCAACCGCCAAAGACCCAGTGACTGCCCGCATTTTAAATTGGGTAGGTAAAGGTTGGCCGGAAAACCAAAAAACTGAAAACTTTAAACCTTTCTGGGCCAGACAGACTGAACTGTCAATACAAAGGGGGTATTTATTGTGGGGTGATTGGGTGGTAATTCCTTCCAAATTACAAACTAGAGTGTTGGGCATGCTTCATGAAGGCGACCCAGACATCGTGAAAATGAAAAGCCTGGCTAGGAGCTATGTCTGGTGGCCTGGTTTAGACAGAGCTATTGAATACTGGGTTGCTACATGCAATAAATGCCAAAAAAAACAGGCCATCATCACCACAAGCTCCTATAAGGGACTGGGAGACCCCACGAGGCCCCTGGTCTTGGATCCATATTGACTTTGCAGGTCCTACCAGGGGGCATACATTCTTGATTGTTGTAGATGCATACTCAAACTGGTTAGAAGTCGTAGTAATGTCATCTACAACAACCGACGCCATTATAAAAAAGCTCAACAAGCTATTTGCAACCCATGGGTTGCCGGATGTCCTAGTGTCCGACAATGGGCCACAACTAACCGCTATACAATTTGAACAGTACCTAGCCTCTTTAGGTATACGCCATGCACTAACCGTGCCAGCCCACCCGGCGGCAAATGGTAGGGCTGAGAGAATGGTCAGGTTTACCAAGGAGGGTTTGGAAAAAATGGAGCCAGGGGATGTCTAGGATAAAGTGAACCGTTTACTCACCCTCCAAATATCACCCCCAGTACTGTGACTAACAAGAGCCCGGCCTAATTATTAATGGGGAGGAAACTTAGATCACATTTGGATAGGTTACATCCAAACTACACCTTTGAAAAATCCCCCAACTCCTCCAGCCATTTCCGCACATTTGAAATAAGCGACCTAGTCTACGCAAAAAAATTTACTGGGGACCCTCTATGGCTTCCAGCCACAATCACACAAATAACAGGCCCCCGGTCCTACCGTCTGACTGTAGACGATGGCAGGAAATGGAAGTGGCACATAGACCAACTTCGTTCCCAAAATATCGAGCGAAATACGACCGCGCAATCTCCAAGAATAAACATCGACGAAAACAAAACCAAAGGGGGGGGGGAATACAAGAAAATAATACTGAAGGAAAAATAGTACTGTTAAAAATAAACCCAGAACATCTAACCAGTCAAAAAGAGCAAAAAGAACACTTTTGGTTAGATGAAACTGGCAGAAGTAATCCACAGGAAGAGGAACCCGTCCTGGAAGGGGCCAGCAAAGCCAGCTCGACCTGCCCAGGAAAACCAGGAGGGAGCGGCAAAACCACTGGCCTGAGCAACTCAAGCGGTAGCAACCTTGCTGACTCACCCTTCCAGGAGATTCCATGGAGAAGAGCCGGAGAGACAGCGATCCATCCGAACCGCTCGAAGTCTCCAGCAAAAATGAACCGCGCAAATCAAATAGAGGCAGAAGAAGCCCCACCTACCTGCGTGACTACGTCACCCACGTAGGACTAAACTAAGGGGGGAGGGGTGTTCTGTATAGAATGGTATACTCCAAACTATGCAATCTGATTGGCTAAAAAGACTAGTATTGGATTGGTTCACTAGGAACCAATCCAAAAGAGCCGCTGAAAGGCGGCAAAGTCAAATAGCTGCCATTGGCTACAAGCCAACAGGCAAGCCTGTATAAAAAGGCTGCCGTGGCTTCAGCCAAACCGTTCCGTTACTGTTGCTTGCTTTAATAAAGACTTTGTTTGTTGGAACCTGGTCCACCTTGCGTTTTTCTGGACAGAACAATTTCTAATCATTCAATCCTAAAATTAATGTAGCATTTATTTCAGTTTCTCGCAAAAACTCTATACATGTTTTCCACAAGTTTGACAAAGTCTGAAAAGTTTCATCTGTTTTCTGAAGACTGTTGAATATGATTTGCCATAGCAGGGGGCAGAATTTAACTGTCTTGTCTGATCTTGAAAACCCTAAGTAGGGACAGATAATGGTATGTTAATATTTGGAAAAGAGACCACCAGGAAATTCCTAAGATATAGGTTGTGTTGGAAAGGTAAAAAAACATCTCAGAAAATAGGAATGGCAAACCACCAGAAAACTGTATGGATATGTCCAGTGAATCACCAGGGGTAGAGTCTGACTTGATGAAATCTTTTTTTTTAAATCCTATAGTTCAGAAACATACTACCCTTTAACAATATTTTTCTATTTCTTATGCCTCAGAATTGGGAAACTGTGATCTGGGAGATGTAAAATAGCTCTCATGTGTCTCAAATTCTAGGGATGAATAATTTAAAAATACATATATGTTACTAAATATAGCAAAAAGAAAAATGGGAAAACACAAATTGCTGAAACTGTAGCTTATTTTTTTGGGATAAATCCATGGGTTTGAGAATATAGAGTAAGTTTTTTTACCTGAAATTTTTTTTAAAAAAATACAATCACATCTATCTTACATTGCAGCCATAAATTGTGCCAATAGCAAAATCTCCACTTCTTTTTGTCTTTTTTCTTTTTCTTTTTGCACCAGAAGAACTTCAGGTGTCCCAGATTTTGAATCAGTCAAATGTAATTCCTTTAAAATTCTAACATTTAATAAGAAAATCAATTTGGTGTCCTAACTCCATGTAGCACACTTTACAAATGTCAGAAGTTTTCTTTAACATAAAAAAAGCACACAAATCAAAATGTGGTTCGTAGCATCTAGCTAAAAAGATGCTACTGCAAATAATTGTTGCTCAGAGACTGGAATGATATTACAAAATGGAAATCAAGCAGTAATAAATTCTTACTTAGGTGGGTAAGGGAGTTTTGGGGTCTTAAAGCAATGACCCCAAAATATTTTATACTATAAAAACACAATATGTACAGTTCTGACAGTTATTTCTTTATTTCCACCCACTGTTTAGGTTAAAAACCATAAAGACCGAGATTTAACAGTACTCCTCAGATGACATGAAATAATAACCAAATGACTCCAAATACACAAATAATACTGGTTTAAAAATTCACAGTAATTTTACTTGATGAGTCAGATGTAGATGATTTCTCACAACATTCCTTGTTTTAGATTAACTCTATGGAATTTCCAGATATAATGTAAAATCATCTTTTCAGCAACTATGAATCACAAAGGCTTAAGGCCCTGTCACACTGCAAAAACGGATGCAAAGAGGAAGAAAAACAGAAAAAAAATCTTGCCATCCGTTCGAAAACGCGATGTACTCACTGCCTCATTGCTTCCTCTCAATCCGTCCAGCATAACGTTTATTGACGTTTCATCCGCTCCAAAAGTTTTAGGCTGCCTAAAACTTTTGCGCGGAAAATGTATCCAATTCGTCCGTTCTGCGTCCGTTCTGCATCCGCTACGCATCCGCTACGCACCCGTTCTGCATCCGTTCCGCATCCGTTATATCCGCTAGGCATCTGTTCTGCATCCACGCAACTCACATCTGCCCGGACACAGGGAGGAAGCAGAACGGACGCGGAACGGTTGCAGAATGGATGCAGAACGGAAACAAAGCGTTTAAAACGGAAAAAACGTTCTCAGAGGGGACGTATCTCGGATATTAAGGATGCATAGAGGATGCCTAGAGGATGCCTAGAGGATGCAAAGGCACACCTATACTGCCTATAAAAAGGGGGAGCAACTCGTCTGCTTCGCACTTTCAGACCAGCAGCCCAGCGGTGCAGACCTCTGCAGCCTTCCTCTTCCTCTTCCTCTTCCACAGCATCCAGTCATCTCCAGCATGGATTGTGACAAAATCCTTTTAGCAGCCAACATCCTTCTGCATCACTGCAAAACCATCAACAGTCTCTGTGAACTCTACTACGGCAAGAAATGGAGGCACCCCAAAAAAGTCTGGGTCCAAAGATGGTTAGCCAGAAGAGCACAGGACCAACTTTAGGACAAACTGATGGTGGAGCTCAGGAGCAAAGACACTCGGGCGTTCCAGAACTTCATGAATATGCCTCCAGCCATGTTTGACAAACTTCTGCAGCGCCTGACACCCAGGCTGAGCAAGACAAAAACCAACTTCCCGCCCAGCCTGGAACCTGGGCTCAGGGTGGCACTCACTCTGCGCCACCTGGCCTCAGGGACCCCCTACAGGACCATGCAGTACGGCTGGAGGGTGCCACCCAGCACCATCAGCTTTGTGGTCAGAGAAGTGGTGTGGGCCATCCTCGAAGAATACATGGAGGAACTCCTCCAGTGCCCCACCACTGAAGAAGGATGGAAGAAAGTTGCAGAGCAGTGGTATCAGAAGTGGACCTTACCCCACACCATTGGAGCCATCGATGGCAAGCACGTGGCCTGCAAGGTTCCAGCCAACTCGGGGTCCACTTATTTCAACTACAAGGGCTTCTTCAGCATCATCCTCTTCGCCATGGTCAATGCTGACTACAAGTTCATGTACATCGATGTTTCAGGCAACGGCTCATCTTCCGATGCCCAGGTATACAACGACAGTCACCTCAAGGAGGGGCTGGAAAGCAACCTCATGGTGGGCTTCCCAGATCCAGAACTCCTGGATCACGCAAGATGTGCCCTACTTCATCGTGGGGGATGATGCCTTCTCCCTCACAACCTTAACTCATGAAGCCCTACACTTCCAGACTCCTCACCCGTGAAGAGAGGATCTTCAACTACAGGCTGTCCAGGGCAAGGCGGGTGGTGGAGAACGCCTTTGGCATCCTGGCCGACAGGTTCCAGGTACTTCTCAACACCATGCAGCATCACCCACAGAGCATGAGGAGGATCGTGGAAGTTTGCTGCATCCTGCACAATCTCATGTGCACCCGCTACCCAGTCTTGCAGAACAGGCTCGTGGACCTCCAGCAAGGCAATGGGGACATGGAGCCTGGGGAATGGAGGCAAGGGCAAAACCTGATAGACACTGAGGATGTGCAAGGGCCCAACAGAGCCTCACGTGAGGCAAAGAAGCAGCGCAACCTTCTGAAAGACTGGTGCAACTCCCCAGCTGGAGTGGTGGAGTGGCAAGACAGGATGGTAGATGCTTAATGGATGCTTCCTTCAGCCTGTCTCATCACACGGATGAGTTTGGGCCATGTATGTTTGGTTGGCCTACAACGAACAGGGCATTTAATAAAGAGTTGTGTTTATGTTCACATGTGTCGATCAATGCTTACATTGTAATTGATAAGGGCCATAGGGGTGGCAGCTGGGAGGGTGGACCATACAGTCCCACTATGCTCGCACTGGAGATTTATCTATCCCACAGCTATCTTTACCCAAAGGTATCCCTGCCCATCCCACAGCTATCTTAACCCAAAGGTATCCCTGCCCATCCCACAGCTATCTTAACCCAAAGGTATCCCTGCCCATCCCACAGCTATCTGAACCCATCCCACAAGTATGCAAAGGCTAAACCATTTCTAAAAGTTTCCACCCAGACTTTTTAGAAAAAAAATAATGAAGCAAGCGTGTGAAACAAAGATAAACTTTATTAATAACAACCTGAAAAGTAAACATGAACCAAGTAAAGTGTCCAAATAAAGTCCACAAATATCCAGGCAGCCAGTCTCTGGTACTCCGCTTGGTCACTTGGAGGTGTGTGCCCAGTCTAATTTTTAGGGTGCAGGTGCTCTGGAGGTGGGTGCTGCTGCAATGCTGGTCTGAGGTGCTGATGGAGTGCCTGGCCCCGAGAGGACAACAGGGGACGGTGTGTTCAGAAAGGTGTCGGACAGCTGGCTCATCCCCGCGATGCTGAGAGGTCCTTCCTCCATGCCATGGGGTGTCAGCCCCAGTACTGAGGACAGATGTACTTGGATGTACCGGGCTTGGGTGTGGGATGGAGGAAGGAGTAGTGTAGTGGGACTGCCTGCTGTGCAGCGAGCTGAGGAGTGGCGTGGCTGGCATTGATGTCGTCGGTGGCATCATTGGCGTGGGTGGCATCGGTGGCATCAGTGGAACAGCTGGCAATGGTGCCACCCGATGACTCTGCGCCTGGCCTGGGAAGGGCTGCTGCCTGTGCTGCTGGACCTCTGGGTAGCTGTAGCCCTGGTAGGTGAGGGGCTGTTGGAAGCCTTGGTATGGGAGGGACATCACCTGGGGTGGAGGAGCAGACCTGGACTGGGTGGTAGCAGGTGCCTCTGGGTCTGGAGGGTTGTTAATCAGCGTGCAGATCCTCTCCTTCACCAGCTGGTACTGGGGATCCGGCATCTCCTTCAGGGTCTGGTTTAAATAATTGAGGAAGGGCTTGCGGTTGGAGCAGGAGGAGTCGATGGGGACTAGCTGAGAGAGGAGACCTATGCTGGTGCGGATGGTGTCCCTGATCTCCACCAGGACCTTGTGGCTCTCACCCTCCTGCGGTCTGGCTCTCTGCCTTCCTGTGGAGGCGGTGGTGTGGGTGGATGGGACTTCGGCAGTGGTGGACTCGATGTTACCTTTCTCCCACCGCACCAGGGAGTCCTCCTCGCTCTCCACCAAGCTTTCAACACCTGCCTGGGGGTTCTCCGCCGTGGCACGCTCCACCGAAACCTGCCTGGAGACAGGGACTGACTCTCGGCTGGAAGAGGACTGGGTTGCAGCAGGCTGCCTGAGAGTGAGGGTAGACAGATGGGCTCCTGGTGCTGCTCGGTGGTGGATCTCACCCTCCAGGAAGCTGCACCTGGCCATGACGTAGTTCTATCTGTCCATCAGCTTGACGGCGGCCTGGCCAGATTTTTTGCAGTGCAGCTTCCCGTACCAGGTGTGCATATGTTTCCACCAGCTGAGTAGCACCTCCGAAGTGTAGCCCAGACTCTCTGCCCTCTCTCTCCAAGCAGCCTGCTTACGCTTGGTGTCCCTGTACAGCCGGTGTCCCTTCTGCCACAGATAGTCGTTCTCTCTCAGCCACTCCAGCACCTCATCCTCGTGTTCCTCCTCAATGGAGTATTGCCTCCTCTCCCATTGATGCAAACGACTCTTCCTCCCTCTGGCAGGGCCATATGGGCCCTCATCAGAGGGACTTCGAGGTTGTAGGGGCTGCTCCTCCACACCAACAGCAGCAGCAGCAGCAGCAGCAGCAGAATCATCATCATCAGAAACATCACCAGCAGGATCATAATCAGCATTATCATCAGCAGCAGCAGCAGAATCACCAGCAGGATCAGAATCAGAATCAGCAGCAGCAGCAGCAGCAGCAGCAAGACCAGGATGAGCAGCAGCAGAGTAAGCACCAGCAGCAGGACCAGCAAGACCAGGAGCACGAGCAGAACGAGCAGGACCAGCAAGACCAGGAGCACGAGCAGAACGAGCAGGACCAG
>BLBF01000002.1:23628906-23654677 GCA_015471245.1 Laticauda colubrina
AGCAGGACCAGCAAGACCAGGAGCACGAGCAGAACGAGCAGGACCAGGATCAGCAGGAGCACGAGCAGAATGAGCAGGACCAGCAAGACCAGGAGCAGCTTCAGCAGAGTGCACAGCAGCAGAAACACCACCGCCAGGAGCAGCTTCAGCAGAGTACGCAGCAGAAGCACCACTGCCAGGAGCAGCCACAGCAGAAGCTCCAGCAAGAGAAGAGCGAGCCCAAGCAGCAGAAGCCCCAGCAGAAGCAGTCATGGACATGGGGCAGGAGGGTGGCCCTGTCCCTCTTGCCAGGGATGGCGGCAGGTTGCTGAGCCTTTCGCTTCTTCCCCATGGTTGTGGGGTTGCTGGCTGGCAGGAAGGCTGGCAGGAAGGCTTGCAGGCACCAAGGCTGGCAGGAAGCCTGGCACCAAGGCTGGCACCAAGGCTGGCAGGAAGCCTGTTAGGAAGCCTGGCAGGAAGGCTGGCAGGAAAGCAGGCACCAAGGCTGGCAGGCAGACTGGCTGGCAGGGAGGCTGGAAGGCAGGCTGGCAGCAATGCTGGCAGGGAGGCTGGAAGGCAGGCTGGCAGCAATGCTGCAGGGAGTCTGGAAGGCAGGCTGGCAAGGAGGCTGGGAGGCAGGCTGGGAGGCAGGCTGGGATGCAGGCTTGGAGGCAGGCTTGGAGGCAGGCATGCAGGCAGGGCAGGCAAGGAACTCGAAGTGTCCAGCAGCAGGTCTTCCCTCGGAATGCTGGCCACGTGCAAGCTGCTCCCTTTATATCCGGGGGGCTTGTGCAATGCATCCCACCCGCATGCGCAATTAATGCGCGACATCCGTTCCGCTTCCGCTGTGCATCTGCTAGGCTTCCACTGTGCATCCGCTTCATTCGCTCTGCATCCGCTGTGCATCCGTTTTTTCCGTTCTGCGTACGCTCTCCTGAGACCCCCCCGAAGCCCTGCGAATGCGCCATCCATTCTGCATCTGCTGGGCTTCCGTTCCGCATCCGCTTTGCATCCTCCCTGCATCCTCCACGCGTCCGTTTCATCTGTTCCAATTATGCAAATTTTTGCCCCTTTTGAGCGCGGATACAACGGAAGGAACATTTTTCCCTCCATCCGTTGCATCCGTTGGGCAGTGTGACACGGCCTTTAGGTCATGGCCAGGAGAACAGAGTGAATGCCATGATTCTGGCCACACAAACAGGCAGGGCTACTCCTTTGGAGAGGATCATTTTTTATGGACTATGCAGAAGCTAGTGGTTTGCAGGGTTTTTTAAAGCTTTCAGTGGGAATAAGTGTTTCTACTGAAATGTGTAAAGCTTTTTGGTAACAATGCATGCTGGTCTTGTTCTCCACTGCTAATTGGTGATTAATCATATCTCTGGAGAAAATAAAGCCCCGTCACACAGCACCAATGGATGCAAAGAGGATGTAAAACGGAGAGAAACACTTGCCATCCGTTGGTTAATGCGATGCTTCCGTTCTGTACTCAATGCGTCCGTTTTTCATACTCTCTATCCGTCCAGCATCCATCTACTGACATTTCATTCGCTCAAAAATTTTTGAGCTGCACAAAACTTTTTGAGCGGAAAATGTATCCAATGCGTCCATTCTGCATCCGCTACGCATAGGGGAACATCCGTTATAAGCCCGTCGTCATCCGTTACACATCCGCCATATCCGCTAGGCATCCGCTGTGCATCCGCGCAACTCGCATCCGCTCCAGCGGAAAATGGACACAGGGAGGAAGTGAAACGGACGTGGAATGGACACGCAGCATTAGTAGCACGGACAGAGAAAGGATGAAAGCAGATGCAGCTTGCATATAAAGCATTAAAATGGAAAAAACGTTCACAGAGGGGACCTATCTCGGATATTTAGGATGCCTGCAGGAAGTCTAGAGGATGCAAAAGGACACCTGGTGGAAAACCTATATTTCCTATAAAAAGGGGGAGAACTCACCTGGATCTCACTTTCAGTCCAGCAGCCCTACGGTGCAGACCTCTTCAGCCTTCATCTGACTCTTGCTCTTCCACAGCATCCAGTCATCTCCACCATGGATCGTCACACACTCCTTTTGGTAGCCACCATCATTCTATAACAGTGCGAAGCCATCTACAGCCTCTTTCACCTGTTCTACACAAAGAAAAGGAGGCGGCCAAGAAGTGTCTGGGTCCGAAGATGGATCGCCAGAAGAGCAGAGTATGGACTGTATAACAAGATGATGGTGGAGCTAAGGAACGAAGACCCTTGTGCATTCCAGAACTTCATGAGGATGATGCCAGCCATATTTGATGAAGTTGTGAAGCGGCTGAGACCCAGGTTGACCAAGCAGAGCACCAACTTCTGGCCCAGCCTGGACCCTGGGTTCAAGGTGGCACTGCCTCTGCGCCACCTGGCCTCAGGGACCATGTACAGGAGCATGCAGTACGGCTGGAGGGTGCCACACAACACCATCAGCCTTGTGGTCAGAGAAGTGGTGCAGGCCATCATCGAAGAATACCTGGAGGAGCTCCTCCAGTGCCCCTCCACTGAAGAAGGCTGGAAGAAAGTTGCAGAGCAGTTTTATCAGAAGTGGAACTTCCCCCACACCATTGGAGCCATAGATGGGAAGCACGTGGCCTGCAAAGCTCCAGCCAAGTCGGGGTCCACTTATTTCAACTACAAGGGCTTCTTCAGCATCATCCTCTTTGCCATGGTTGATGCTGACTACAAGTTCATGTACATCGATGCTTCAGGCAACGGGTCAGCTTCAGATGCCCAGGTATACAATGCCAATCACCTCAAGGAGGGGCTGGAATGCAACCTCATCATGGGCTTCCCAGATCCAGACCCCCTGCCCAACAACACACAAGATGTGCCCTACTTCATCGTGGGGGATGACACCTTCTCCCTCAGAACCTACCTCATGAAGCCCTACACTTCCAGATGCCTCACCCATGAAGAGAGGATCTTCAACTACAGGCTGTCCAGGGCAAGGCGGGTGGTGGAGAACGACTTTGGCATCCTGGCTAACAGGTTCCAGGTACTTCTCACCACCATGCAGCATCGCCCACAGACCGTGAGGAGGATTGTGGAAGCTTGCTGCATCCTGCACAATCTCATGCACACCCGCTACCCAGTGTTGCAGAACAGGCTCGTGGACCTCCAACAAGGCAATGGGGACATGAAGCCTGGGGAATGGAGGCAAGGGCAAAACATGATAGATACTGTGGATGTGCAAGGCCCCAACAGAGCTTCACGTGAAGGGAAGAAGCAGCGCAACCTCCTGAAATACTGGTGCAACTCCCCAGCTGGAGCAGTGGAGTGACATGACAGGATGATAGATGCTTCATGGATGCTTCCTTCAGCCTGTCTCATCACAATGATGATATTGTGCCATGTATGTTGAGTGGCCTTACAATGAACAGGGCATTTAATAAAGAGTTGTGTTTATGTTGAAACGTGTGGATCAATGATTAAATTGTTATTGATAATAAAGGGCCAAAGGTGTGGCACCTGGGAGGGTGGACCATACAGTCCCACTATGCTTGCACAGGAGGTTTATCTATCCCACAGCTATTAGCCATCCCACAGGTATCCTAACCCATCCCACAGCTATTACCCATCCCAAAGGTATCCCTGCCCATCCAACAGCTATTACCCATCCCAAAGGTATCCCTGCCCATCCCATAGCTATCCTTACCCATCCCACAAGCATGCAAAGGCTTAAACCATTTCTAAAAGTTTCCAGCAAGACTTTATTGACTAAAAGAAGTGAAGCAAGTATGTGAAGCAAAGATAATCTTTATTAACAACAAACTGTAAAAGAAAATGACCCAAGTGTCCCAAGCAAAGATAAAGTCATCAGGTAGCAACCCAGTCTCTGGCACTCTTCTCAGTCACTCTGAGGCATGCCCATAGTCTCAGGGCTGAAGGTTCCAGGTGCTGTGGAGGGGGCTGCTGCTGGAGCGCTGGTCTGAGGCGCCATTAGGGTGCCTGGCCCCAGGAGGACAACAGGGGATGGTGTGTGGAGGAAGCTCTCAGAGAGCTGGCTCAGTCCTGTGATGTTGAGAGCCCCTTTCTCCATGACATGGGGTGTCAGTCCCAAGACCAATGACAGATGTTCTGAGGCCGGGCTTGGCTGTGGGATGGACGAAGGAGGAGTGTAGTGGGGATGTCTGGTCTGAAGCTGAGCGAGGTGAGGCATGGGTGGCATCTGTGACATGGGTGGCATCTGTGGCATGGGTGGCATCTGTGACGTCGGTGGCATCGGTGGTGTCGGTGGCATCGGTGGCATCAATGGCATCGGTGTCACTGGTGGCGTTCTATGAACCTGTGGCTGGACTGGGAAGGGCTGCCTGTGCTGCTGGAGCTCCTGGTAGCCGTAGCCTTGGTAGGTGAGGGCCTGTGGAAAGCCTTGGAAGGGCAGTGACATCACCTGGGGTGGAGGAGCAGACCTGGACTGGGTCGAAGCAGGTTCAGCTGGGTCTGGAGGGTTGTGAAGAAGACTGGTGATCCTGTCCTTGATCACCTGGTACTGTGATTCAGACATGTCCTGGAAGGTCTGGTTGACGTAGGTGAGGAAGGGCTTGCAGTTGGAGGATGGTATGTCGGTGTGTACCAGCTGAGAGAGGAGATCTATGCTGCTTCTGATGGTGTCCCTGATCTCCAGCAGGACAGTGTGGTTCTGCCCCGCCAGTCTGGCTCTCTGCCTGCTTTCTGTGGAGGTGGAGCTGGGGGTGGATGTGGGTTGGTCTCTGGTGGAAGTGCCCTCTCCTTGCTCCCATTGCATCAGGGGGTCCTCCACACACTCCGCCACGAGGAGTGCAGCTGTCAGGGGGGTCTCTGTCGTGGCACGCTCCACAGATACCTGCCTGGACACAGGAGCTGACTCTTGGCCAGAAGAGGACTGGCTCTCTGCGGGCTGCCTGAGAGAGAGGGTTGTCAGAGGGGCTGCTCCTTGGTGGCGGATCTCACCCTCCAAGAAGCTGCACTAGGCCATCACGTAGGTCTCTCGGTCTGTCAGCTTGACCGTGGCTTGGCCAGATTTCTTGAGGTGCAGCTTCCCGTACCAGGTGTACATGTGCTTCCACCAGCCGAGGAGCACCTCCAAAGTGTAGCCCAGGTTCTCCGCCTTCTCTCTCCAAGCAGCTTGCTTCCTTTTGGTGTCTCGATAGAGCCTGTGTCCCTTCCGCCATAGATACTCGTTCTCCCTCAGTAATTCCAGCACCTCATCCTCATGTTCCTCTTCGATGGAGTGTTGCCTCCTCTCCCGTTCATGCGTATGCCTCTTCCTCCCTTTGGCAGGGCCATCTGGGCCCTCATCAGAGGGGCTTCGAGGTTGTAGGGGCTGCTCCACCACACCACCACCAGCAGCAGCAGCAACAACAGAGTAAGCCCCAGGAAAAGCCCCAGCACCAGGAGCAGCGCCAGCAGAAGCTCCAGCACCAGAAGAGTCAGCCCGAGCAGCAGAAGCCCCAGCAGAAGCAGAGTCAGGGCCAGGAGGTGGGATGGTGGCCCTGTCCTTCTTGCCAGGGCTGGCAGCAGATGGCACAGGCTTCCTCTTCTTCCCCATGGTTGTTGGCTGGCTGGAGCTGTGTCTGGCAGCAGGTCTTTCTTCTGAATGGTGACCTGCTTGCGAGCTGCATCCTTTTATATCCGCGGGGCTGACGCAATGCATCCTCCCTGCATGCACAGTGAACGCTTTGCATCCGCTTTGCTTCCGCTCCGCATCCGCTCCGCATCCGCTCCGCATCTGTTCCTTCCGTTGCGCGTCCGCTTCGCTGTGCTCCCCCAGAAGCCCTGCAGATGTGCCATCCGCTTCCATCCACTTCCATCTGCTTGGCTTCCATGGAGCATCCGCTACGTCCTCCCCCCGTCCGTTCCTTTCCGTTGTTGTCCTCTCTGCTTATGCAAATTCGGGGCACTTTTGAGAGCGGATAACAATGGATGGAACATTTTCTCGTCTGCTGTGTCCTTTTTACATACATTTTGCATCCGTCAGCCTATGTGACAGGCCCTTAAATGAATACCTAAAGAAACAAAAAGCATTAAAGAAGAGCCTTGGTGGGTCATTGGTTAGAATGCATTAATGCAGGGTAACTCACTGCTCACTCCAAGAGTTCAATTCTGAACGGCTCAAGGTTGACTCAGCCTTCCCTCCTTCCAAGGTCAGTAAAATAAGGACCCAGATTGTTGGGGGAAATTTGTTTCTGACTCTAAACTGATTGTAGAAGGTTATAAAGCACTTTGAACTAGGATACAAAGTCTAAGTGATATTGCTATTACAGAAGAACAGAGACAAATTATACTATATGAATAAGACAAGTTTATGAAGCTAAAAAAAGTATGATCCTTGGACCAGATGGATTATCAGGTTCTTATTATAGATGTTTTGAAGATGTTTTACAACCTTTACAACCTTCATAAAATATTATGAACTCTATCTTACAAGGAGGAAAGATGGCAGAGGATAAGATAGCACTACTCTTCAGTAAGAGATAAGGCTTTAAACAATAAATTATAGCATAATTATTGATTAATGATAAGTCATTTATGATTGTGGCTGATAGACTGAAAATGATTTTGCAAGAATTTATTCATGAGGATCAATGTGGGTTTTTACCCTAATAGACAGTTAAAAGACAATATTAGAAATATCTTGGACATTTGGAATATTTGCAGCAACATAATGGGAAAAAGCTGCATTGATTTTCTTGGATGCAGAGAAGCATTGACAATTTGAACGGGGCTTTCTTGATTAGACTTTTGAAAGATAAGATCTTTCAAAGATAAGAGAAGTTTATAAAATTGTAAAATCGATTTATACTTCACAGAAAGTAGATCAATTTATATAACTGTTAATGGAGATTTAACAAAACCTTGTGATATACAAAAATATTTCCACTATCTCCGCTCTTGTTTATCTTAGTTCTTCAAGTACTGAATAGAAATACAAGACAAGATTAGAAAACTAAAGGAGTAAAGATTAAAAGAAAACTTATAAATTAAGGGCTTTTGTAGATTAGTTTCAGGACATTCTTTAATAGGAATTGAAACATTTATAAAAAACTAAAAACAAATTTGGTGCATGAGCAAGTTGTAAGATCACAAACAGAAGACAAAGATGCTAAAAATATGAAAATATAAGATCAAACAGAACTGAGGCAACAAATGAGTTTTAAGATTGAGAAGAACATAAAATATTTGAATATCACTATGACAAATATGAATTAAATATTATTTCAAAATAACTATGTTAAGACATGGAATAAAATTGAAGACATGTTAAGATGGAAGTGCAGAGAAGAATAACAAAGATGATTAGGGGACTGGAGGCTAAAACATATAAAGAACCATTTCAGGAATTGGGTTTGTCTAGTTTGATGAAAAGAAGGACTAGGGATGACATGGATAGCAGTGTCACAACAAGGAAGAGGTCAATTTATTCACCAAAGCACCAGGAAGGCAGGACAAGAAACAATGGAGGGAAACTAATCAAAGACAGAAGCAACCTAGAACTAAGGAGAAATTTCCTGACAATTAGAACAGTTAATTGGTGGAATAATCGTGACACTTCTAGAAAGTGCTCCATCACGTGATGATACTCCACTGGAAGTTTTTAAAAAGAGATTAGACAACCATTTGTTTAAAATGGTAGAGTTTCCTCCCTGATCAGAGGTTTGGATTAGAAGACTTCCAAAGTCTCTTCCAACTGTGTATTATTATTGTTATGTATCCATTCTGAGAAGATCATCCTGATCACTGCGAATGTTTATTAAATGTGTGGTCATAAAAACCTGTTTTGGAGATTTGGAAGTACAATTCTTATCAGAGAAAGTAACAATGAGTAAAGTATTGATTGGATTTGGTATTAGAAGTTGCTAGGTCTGAGCAACTGAAATGAAAAATGCCAACACCTGGTTAGTTCCTAAGCTATAATTTCTTATAGTTTGACATTGCATTTAGTAGACAGGATTTTATTTACATCTTTAAGGTTTTCCTGTGTTTACTGTTCACTGTGGTAGCGCAAGAGAAGAGATACTTCAATTAAACATTATGGTAATGAGAAAGATACATTTTTCTCCGATCGCATGAGAAATTTGTTGTCTACCAGTGTGGTCTAGCAATGAATCTGCAATGTTATTTTCATTTCATACCAATAAATTCAAGACTCTTACAAGGACATTTGTAATTAAAAAAAAAGAATATTCATTAAAAAAAGAGAATATTCATTTAAAGTTTTCAGCAAATTGACATGATTTCCAAAAGCCCATTCAATCAAATGATTTTGCTGTCTGCCCTTATAAATATGGATAATGTTTCAAGAATGATGATATCAAATCAAGAAGCTTTGCATAGTAAGAAGAGGCAGAAAGAGGCCAACTGCAGGTTCCTTAAAGACAGAGGATAATTTCCAAAGCATTTTACAGAAACTGGTGAAAATGGGAGCATTTAAAATTATGCTTGTATTGTTGCATTATTTTTATAAAGTTTTGTACAACATTTAAACTTTGATAGGTTTTTAAATGGCATTTAAAGTTGACTTCTAAGACACTTTCAATGAAGTGCTTCCCTTCTCTATCTCCTCAAGTTATTTTAACTCTAATCATGCTCTGTGTTGATTTAATTCTTGCAGTTAAATTTTGCTTCTTGTCAAGGAACTCACGATAATTTCAATAGGCTATTCTAACAGATAACAGATTATCAGTTGGAAGGGACCTTGTAGAACATCTCATCCAACCCTCCACCCAAGCTGGAACCCTACACCATTTCTGATAAATGGCAGTCCAGTCTCTTCTTGAAAGCCTCCAGTGATGAAGTTCCCACAACTTCATCAGGGCAAGGGGTTCCATTGGTTGATTGTTCTCACTGTCAGAAAGTTTCTCCTTATTTCCAGGTTAAATCTCCCCTTGTTCAGTTTCCATCCATTATTCTTTGTCTGGCCTTCGGGTGCTTTGGAAAATAGCTTGACCCTTTCCTCCCTGTGGCAGCTCCTCAAATATTGGAACACTGCTATCATGTCTCCCCTGGTCCTTCTCTTCACCAGACTAGCCAAGCCCAGTTCCTGCAACTGTTCATTGTATGTTTTAGCCTCCAGTCCCCTAATCATCCTGATTGCTCTTCTCTGTACTTTTTCTAGAGTCTCAACATCTTTTTAATCATGTGGTGAACAAAATGGATGCAGTACTCTAGGTGTGGTCTTACTAAGGCTTTATAGAGTGGTATTAATACTTCCCTTGATCTTGATTGTATCCCTCTGTTAATACAATTTAGGACTGCATTAGCTTTTTTGGCTGCTGCTGCATACTGCTGGCTCATATTTAGCTGGTTGTCCACTAAGACTCCAAGATCCCTCTCACAGTTACTGCAATTGAGCCTGGTTTCACCCAGTCTATCTGTGTACTTTTGGTTTTTCTTGCCTAAGTGTAAGACTTTACTTTTCTCTACATTGAATTTCATTTTGTTAGATACGGCCCAGTGTTCTAGTCTGTCAAGATCCATCTGGATCTTGAGCCTATCTTCTTGGGTGTTAGCTATTCCTGCCAGCTTAGTATCATCTGCAAATTTGGTAAGTTCTCCTTCTATTCCCTCATCTAAGTCATTAATAAAGATATTGAAGAGTACTGGGCCTAAGACAAAACCTTGTGGCACTCCACTGCTTTCTTCCTTCCATGTAGACTTAGACCCATTAAGGACTATTCATTCAGTACAGTTTGTCAGCCAGTTGCAAGTCCATCTGATGGTGGTGCTATCTATTCCACCTTTTTCTAGCTTAAGAAACCTAAGAAATAGATTGTGATCTACTTTGTTGAATGCCTTGCTGAAATCTAAATATATTATGTCCACAGTATTTCTCTGGTCTATTAATTTCGTCACTAAATTGACAAATGAATAAGATTGGTTTGACATGATCTGTTTCTCTTGTCAAAGTGGCTTCTTTGAGGGAATACAGCTGGTCTAAAGTCATCTGGTCCTTTCCACAGTTAATACCACACCAGCATTCAGAAATAGTTACTTGGAAAGTTTTCATATTTCAACTTTTACCCTGGATTCACAATTCCACTTCAATAGTCTGTCCTCAATCCACTATATATTAGTAGTCCTCAACTTACAACCATTTGTTTAGTGACCATTCAAAGTTACAACAGCACTGAAAAAATGACTTATGTCCAGTTCTCACAACTGATGACCATTGCAGTATCCCTATGGTCGTGTGATCAAAATCCAGGCACTTGGCAACTGGTATGTATTTATGTCCCAATATCATATGTTCACCATCTGCAACCTTCCCAACCAAATTCTGACAAGCAAAGTCATTGAGGAAATCAGACTTGCTTAATGATTGCAGTTATTTGCTTAACAGCCACCGCAAAAAGAGTGTAAAATGGGGCATGGTTCACATAACAACTGCCTTGCTTAGCAACATAAATGTTGGGCTTAATTCTGGTTGAATGTTGAGATCTATCTGTATTACAGTTTATTTTGTTCTTCATATATAAGGGAAAGGGGCAGGGGTGGGATTAATTTTTTGTGGGCGTGGCTATGTTGGTGGGTGTGACTTGGTGGTCATGTTATTGGCTGGGCGTGGCCAAATCAATATCACTCATATCAAGGCACGCAACTCCTCACCTGGCCTTTCATGACTGTGGGGATTCTGCAACAGTCGTAAGTGTGAAAAATGGTCATAAGTCACTTTTTTCAGTGCCATTGTAACTTTGAATGGTGACTCCACACAAGCAAAGTACCAGCAAAGGAGGGGAAAAAAACTCCAGAGAAGTTCCAGGGACAGGAAGTCTAGTCCTGCCAAGAATGTAATAAGGGTTAACGGAAAGGCAGTTTCTGTAAGCAACACCAGAATGTTTCCTTCCTGCCTTCCTTACAGGATTAGGCTAATAATTTCTTCTAACAATCAGTTCTCCGAACTGCTTAGAATGTTAATAACCAGTTCTAGCGAAAAGGTGCGAACTGGTAGAATCCTACCCCTGGGAAAGGGGCACTTGCTTAGATTGTTAGAGAGACAGAACACCAAGTCTTTCTTCATATATTTATAAAATGCACTGTTAAGAGTTTGGGGCAATCACATACCTTAATCCATCTTGTATTTTACTCTAACATATCCTCTATCTGCTTATCTATTCATCATAAGTGGAATAATACTTATTATTTGAAAGAAAATTGATTTTACTAAAGCCAATTTTCCTATTGAACAATGAGAATGCCAGTTACAAAATATAAATAAAGAAGATTTGCAGCTGAAGGTTGACACGAGGGTTCAAACGAGGTAACATCATCAGTACTAATAAGTTTATATATGTATTGCTGTCAGTTTATAAGCAGAATATAAACTGAGAGTGAACTTCACTCCTTACTAATACTGATGATGTTGCCTAGCTTGGGTAACAAGTAAGCTGCCAGAAAACAAGCAAGCTCAGAAAGCACCAAAAACCCATCACAAAATATAAAGGAACAAACCCCATTTAAACAGACACGAATAAATACAATTCTCTCAACACCAGGATTTTCATGTCAGTTGGCTACTGTTGCAAATGAATGCAATGTACCCATTGTTTTCCTCTCCGGGCAGAAGTGAAATGAAGTCGTTCTTTTATCTAAGACATATTGTTTTCTTTCTGGACACAGGCAAAATGCTGTTCTTTTGTATGCATCTAGTCATCGCAAGCCTTTGTAAAAGTGATTTGCACATGGTGCTCCATGGCACAGGATACAACAAATGACATACATAATTAACAATGCACCAAAATAGCCTTGAATGTTTTATTGTTTCCGTTGGGCATTGGGTAATCAGCAAGAGTCTGATGCTCTGAAGATAAATATTGCTAATTACGTCAGACCACTCTGGCATGAGCACTGAGGCTTGCTTACATTAAAGTCACGAAAGATTTTTCATAAGCCAATACTGAATATAAGCACCCCTTGTAATGAAGTCCATCTAGAAAACAGGGACAACCAGTTCTGGCCTCCAAAAAAAGTTACAAATTAAGAGAATTATGAGATTCAATGCTTAATCAGGCTTTTACATTAAATGGACCTTGCTGGTAGCAATTGTGTATAGCAGCACCATATTGAAAAAATTATCCTGACATTTTTTCTTCCAGTTTTGATTCAGTTTGATGAGAAAACATATATATTTTCAACATTTCTTTTAAAGGAGAGAAAGGGAAATTGGGTTCGTTCTGATGGGTTCAGCATGACAATCTTGTTTAGTTGCAAAGTGACCAATGGAGATGCGTGAATGCCCTGTTTTTCAATGATAATGGTCATCTTCTCTGGTTTCCTACACTTGAATTACAACCCAAGGAAAGAAATTACAAAGGAACATTTCCAATAGAGGACTTCCAAATTGGAAAGGATAAGGGATAAGAGTATTATTTAACAGAGGTCATAGTCTTACAGACATTTTATGCAAAAAAATAACTAAATAAACATAATTCAGATTGCAAAAAATTGCAGACAGCCAATAGACGCTTAAAGCCCATGTCACACTGAACCAACGGATGCAAAGAGGATGTAAAACAGACAAAAAAGCTTGCCATCCATTGGTTAACGCGATGTATCCATTCTGTACTCACAAGCACGTGGCCTGCAAAGCACCAGCCAAGTCGGGGTCCACTTATTTCAACTCCAAGGGCTTCTTCAGCATCATCCTCTTTGCCATGGTCGATGCTGACTACAAGTTCATCTACATTGATGCTTCAGGCAACGGCTCATCTTCGGATGCCCAGGAATACAACGGCAGTCACCTCAAGGAGGGGCTGGAACGCAACCTCATCGTGGGCTTCCCAGATCCAGAACCCCTGCCCAACGACACGCAAGATGTGCCCTACTTCATCGTGGGGGATGATGCCTTCTCCCTCACAACCTACCTCATGAAGCCTGACACTTCCAGACTCCTCACCCATAAAGAGAGGATCTTCAACTACAGGCTGTCCAGGGCAAGGCGGGTGGTGGAGAACGCCTTTGGCATCCTGGCCAACAGGTTCCAGGTACTTCTCACCACCATGCAGCATTGCCCAGAGACCATGAGGAGGATCATGGAAGCTTGCTGCATCCTGTAGAATCTCATGCGCACCCGCTACCCAGTCTTGCAGAACAGGCTCATGGACCTCCAACAAGCCAATGGGGTCATGGAGCCTGGGGAATGGAGGCAAGGGCGAAACCTGATCGACACTGAGGATGTGCAAGGCCCCAACAGAGCCTCAAATGAAGCGAAGAAGCAGCGCAACCTCCTGAGACAATGGTGCAACTCCCCAGCTGGAGCAGTGGAGTGGCAAGACAGGATGGTAGATGCTTAATGGATGCTTCCTTCAGCCTGTCTCATCACACGGATGAGATTGGGCCATGTATGTTTGGTTGGCCTACAATGGACAGGGCGTTTAATAAAGAGTTGTGTTTATGTTGACATGTGTGGATAATTATTACATTATTATTGATAATAAAGGGCCGTAGGTGTGGCACCTGGGAGGGTGGACCATACAGTCCCACTATGCTTGCACTGGAGGTTTATCTATCCCACAGCTATTACCCATCCCAAAGGTATCCCTGCCCATCCCACAGCTATCTTAACCCATCCCACAAGCATGCAAAGGCTTAAACCATTTCTAAAAGTTTCTAGCAAGAATTTATACAAAAAAAGAAATGAAGCAAGTGTGTGAATCAAAAATAGACTTTACTAACAACAAGCTATAAGACAAAAAAGAGTCTCTGGCACTCCTCTTGGTCGCTCAGTCTCAGGGGTGAAGGGTGCAGGTGCTGTGGAGGTGGCTGGTGCTGGAGTGCTTGTCATCAGCTCCTCCTCCAGAAGGAGAAGCAGCAGAAGCCCCAGCCCCAGAAGAGCGAGCCCATGCTGCAGAAGCCCCAGCAGAACCAGAGTGAGGGCCAGGGGGCAGGATGGTAGCCCTGTCCCTCTTGCCAGGGCTGGCAGCAGATGGCTGAGGCTTGCTGTGCTTCCGCATGGTTGTGGGGTTGCTGGCTGGCAGGGAGGCTGGCAGGAACCAAGGCTGGCAGGAAGGCTGGCAGGCAGGCAGGCACCAAGGCTGTCAGGCAGACATGAACCAAGGCTGGCAGGAAGGCTGGCAGGCAGACATGAACCAAGGCTGGCAGGCAGGCTGGTAGGAAGACATGAACCAAGGCTGGCAGGAAGGCAGGCAGCAAACCTGGCAGGCAGACCGGCTGGCAGCAAGGCTGGCAGGGAGGCTGGCAGCAAGGCTGGCAGGCAGACATGCAGGCAGGGCAGGCAAGGCAGTCGATGTGTCCGGCAGCAGGTCTTTCCTCTGAATGGCGACCTGCTTCCGAGCTGCTTCCATTATATCCGCGGGGCTGACGCAATGCATCCTCCCCGCATGCGCAGTGAACGCCAGGCATCCATTCGGTGTCCGCTCTGCATCCGCTCTTTCCGTTCCCCGTCCGCTTCGCTGAGGCCCCCCGGAAGCCCTGCGGATGTGCCATCCACTCCCATCTGCTTCCATCCGCTGGGCTTCCATTCCGCATCCGCTTTGCATCCGCCCTGCGTCCTCCCCGCGTCCATGTTATCCTCTCCGATTATGCAAATTTTTGCCCCTTTTGAGAGCGGATAACAACGGATGGAACATTTTTCTCGTCCGTTGTGTCCGTTTTGCATCCGTTGGCCAGTGTGACATGGGCTTTATATCAAATAAAACCAATGAATCTTTTTGACCTTATTCTATCTCAAACCAGTCAATCTGAAGTTTACAACCCAAAGAACAACAAATCAGAGAGTAGAGAATCCAGGAAATTGAAAAAGGTTTCAGCAGCAATCAAAAGAAGATCAAATTCACATATGCAAGATCACATATGCAAGAAACATATAGTTCAGTGTCACTGTGTAAATAAAATGACAGATTAATGCCAACTATCTCCAAACTCGCAAATGATTTTCCCCAGTAGCTTCACATAAATATTAAATAACATGACTTCTTCAAAGGTATCTTTGCTCAACCATAAAAAAAATAAAATTACAAGTTCTCAGTGGCAAGATGGAATCCTTAGAAGGAACAGATCTAAAATACAAGTAGTGATACAATTAGATACAAAAACTTTATCCAGATCTTCACGGGACAAACAGGAAACTGATTGAGGTGACAGTGAACCTCTGAATTCTGGAGCTTCTCAAAATGAAATCAAACCTGGCAGGAATCCAAATAATCTTTTCTATATTACCCTTTATCTCATTCACAGTGGTACTCATATAATATCAGGCAGCAACTAAAATTACCAGAGGCTTCCTCAAAAACACGAGATGGATATATATTATATTTGTCCTATTTAGTCCCAACAACAAAAAGTCAAGGAAGTAGGTTGGATTGAGAGAGAGTCTAGCATGAAGACACTCAATAAATAAGCAATACTTCAATCAAGGAATTACTATTGCAGACAAATAATCGAACTGTAAACAACACCCACATCAAGGCACTACTAAGAGCACGCTTTCCAATACAGATGGAGCAAGCCACCTGTGTTTAAACAGAGAGCATATCCACTCCCTTGTAGTACTGATAATGTTACCTAGCTGGGTAATGAAATATCTGCAAGAAAACAACCAAGCTCAGAAAGCACCTAGGGCCCCAGACTCAATAATTAGGTTTGAGGTGATCTTGAATATGACTCTCTGTATTCTGTAATATGATAAACATTACCTCAGGAGTACTTTTTCCTCTTTCACAGCAAAAATAATTTAAGAACATTCAGCCTGATATATTACATTTTATAGTCTTCTCTCCCTACCCTCACATAAATGTATGTCTCCCCTTGGTCTAAGAGAAATCACTGAGAATTCAGGGACTAATATAAAGCCCTATCAATAAACCAATGAAATTATCAATCATATGCCTGGCATTTAAAATCCATGGAGATACAGTATTAGATCCTCTATACCAAATTCCCCATGCTTAATGACTGAATATTTAGCAGACTGAACACCTAGTCTGTTAGGACAAACTTTCCAAGGACTCATGAAATATAGTTAATGGAACTAGTGAGAAGGAGATCAAGTCTTTCCACCATACAATCTTCCCAATAACCAAGCAGAAGATTAAAAATTACAATGAGAATGACCTCCAGAAAAAGATTAAAATGCAACAGGAGAAAATCTAATCAGGTGAACATTCCTCCCCATCGCAACTGTCTCTTTGATCATATTAGGGAGAAAAATCATTTTCCCCAAGAAATGACAGTTTCTATCAACAAATGCTAAACAAGCAGAATATCACAACTCAGCAGGATGTCTGGCTGGAAAAGTGCTGTCTCTGAAATTAAGTGCATTTTCTTGAAATTCCTAAAAGGTGCACTTTTGCATACTTTTGAGAAACAAAATCAATTTTTTTCTAATATAAGGGGCTTTTTGGAGCGAATGGGACAACTCACCAAAGCCAACTCACCAATCATGGCCAACTTGCTGCAGATTGGCCATGGGACAACTTGCTGCAGGACAATTTAACAATTCTGTTTAATTATTTAAAATAAATTAAAATTGTTTTAATTTTTGTCATTCACATTTCATTCTGTCCCTCCTTTTACATCCTTTCTTTAATGATTCTATTCTATCCCATCATTTCTTTGATATTAATGTAACTCTTGTCCTACAATGAGTTGTCCTGTGGTGAGATGGCCATGGCAAGTTATCCTGCAGTGAGTTGGCCCTGGCAAGTTGAGTAAGCCATGGTCAGTTGGTCGTGACAAGATGGCCATGGCAAATTGTCATAGACCCATTTTAGGAAAGACATAGCTGGCCACCTTCAACCACTGTCTCTGTGTTGCACTGTCAGAAATAAACTTCACCTCCAGTTCAAGCAATTGCTTCTGTACCAATAAAGGAGAATATTTGCAGCTCAGAATTGAAATGATGCGTCCTTGGTGGCCTCTGAGCTTGACTGTTTTCTTGCAGATGTTTTATTACCAAACTAGGTAACATCATCAGTGCTAGTCATCATCAGCTAATTTTGATAATGAAACATCTTCAAGAAAAAAAGCCAAGCTAAGAAAGCACCAAGGGCCTCTAAACTGCCCCTGTATTTTATTTCTGATTCAGAAAAAAACTTGATAAAATTTATTTCCAACAAGTTGAATATGTTAAACAAAACAATAAAATTCCTTGACACATATTAAAGATTCTCTGCAGTGCAGAGTTGCCAGGGATCCAGCTAATGTGGAACTAAATGTAGAACCAGGAGTAGTGAAGATTCAACTTATAAAACTACTTAGCTAATGATTCTCTGAGGGTATCCAGCCATAAAGCACTAAGGCAATATCATAATAAGCTAAACAGAAAAGCCAAGGACTCTTTGAATCATTTCCAGTGAATAAGCTATAGCTCATAATAAAGATATTTACACAGATAGTATTACTGGCATTTGTTACTCCCAAGCATTGCTTGTTCTATTTCCCTTAACACTGGCTTTGTGATACTTTATTTTTATTTTGTGGTTCCCTCATGATATACAACTGTCGAGAAGTGTATATACAGTAAGACATACATTACCCACTTGGTTAGTGATCCATCTCGGATACTTTTCGAACATCTTTTGCAATTGTTTGAAAATATTAATGATCCCATAAGCCTGCAAGACATTAACAGAGTTAAAAACATAATGATGTACTGTGATGAAATATCCAGAGTAGAAGAAGAAGATTGAATAGAAGGGAAGCAAATTATAAGTACAATAGGAAATGAGGCAAATGATTAGAAAACGTGAAAGTTATGACAGTAAGTTGCAGTGTTTGCTCAATTATTGCCAGCCAGCTATATACCTTTAGGTTATTATGAACCAGGTGGACAAGGTTCCATAATGTATAAAACTATAACTTCTACTTATTTATCATTTTTTAATTTTACAATACTGCATTCAAAAACTCTGTCTTGACTGCTATCAGTCAGCAGGATTTATACTGGTCCTACTAAACCAGGGAATTTGTGGGCCAGAGTCCAAATACACTTGGAAGTCTATCAGCCTGAAGAAAATCACCAGACTGGTTAAGTATAACGGAACATTTAGTCCAACACACAGGAAGGCCACAGATTAGAGGAAGCAAGGGTATGGTCTTGGCTAGCCAGTACAATCATTTTAAAGGAGACTATGCTCATTAACCCTTCACTTCCCAAATCCACTTTTTGAAATATTAATGATGATCCCTATTATAACAATCACAGGCTGGTGAAACACACAAACCACACCTAAGCATTTTTTTTTAAATTACACTTAAGCTCATTGCCATGTGGTTGCATATTTGGCATACAAAGGAATTTGAATTTATTGTGTTGGCAACATGGGATATACCATTCTCAAATAAATAAGGAATTCAAAGTCAAAAACTTCCACCTTTCCTTTTAAGTCTTTGAAATGATGCAGTAATTCCTATTAAAGTAATATTAAAACCCATTCAGATATCTGAGTTAGCCACAGAAACACCTACACAAACAGAAAGACAGACACTGGCTATTCCTTGACATACCATAAATTTAAAGCTTCATTTTTCTTTCTCTCAGAATGTTTTATTTGCAGAACTTGAGATACTGAATCAACTATAAGCAGTTTCTTTTTCTTTTTCAGAAAACATTAGTAATTTTGAAAGGTACACTTGTGTAACAGATGAAACTCTCTATTTCTGAAATAGTCCTTAATGTTTGTGCTAGATGAGGTTTCAAAAAGCTACAGGGTGTTTGAATCAAACAAAATAACTCAGATTTGGCTACGAACACATATTTTCTTCTTGGCTGGGCTTCTCTGTATGTGCATGTATATATACATGTGTATATGTGTATGTATGCATAAATATGTATGTATGAATATACACACACATGCATGTCCATATATGCATATATTAACAGATACAATTATGATGCGACAGTTATTTTCTTTTGTTACCTTTTTTTAAATAATAGTCTCCCATCAACAACATAATAAATATCAACACCCACTCCCTTCCCCACTTTCCCTCCTGGCCTTTATTCCCCATAGTTCTGAAAATGTGCTTTGAGGTCTTCTTTGTAATACTGACTAAGATCTACAAGAAAATAGATGTGTTTTCCCATGGGAGAGAAAGTTCTAAGGAGTGTGAACATTTAAGGAACAGAGAACACTGTCAGTCAGAAGAGAATTGGTGAAAACCAAGCAGCATATTTGTTAAAGACACTTACTGCTCTCCACCAAATCCTGCTATGCTGCCACCTTGTAGCTGGGTGTGTGTCTGTGTCTGTGTGTTCCTGGAGAGATGACAAAAGTATGCCAGCAGTGTATGCCAAGAGTATATGCTCCCAGCAAGGTCACCCAAGTCATGAAGATAATCCCAGCTGCCATCTGAAGCAAGCAGGCACTTATATTGGACAAAGGGGATATAGGAAGATATCAGAGGAAGAGTCATCAATTTAGTGACGATGATAGAGTCCTCATTTCAAACAGTGTGGGAGCAGGCAATAGCAAAGCAGCGCTGTATTTTATCAAGAAAACTGCTTGGATAGAAAATATGATTATTGATGAGATATGGGATGATGGGTCCCTCGGGTCAAATGTCCTTTAACATGCTTCTGAGGCTGAGCCGAGGATCTTTATTAATTATTAATATTAATTGTATTAATGATGCAGCTAGATTAAAGACTTGTTATTAGTGAAGTGGCTGGTTAGAAAAAGACAAACAGAAGCTGCAAAGACATACTGGGAACGTGGAATATAAGAAAAATGGACATGGGAAAGCTCAACATAGTGAAACATGAAGACATAGCATCTCTACATTTATATGTTATCCAACAGCCAACTGAACCAGGTTGGACACTAAGTAGTTCACACTGTTTATACCTCAACTTGTATAAAACAAAGAAGGGATAGTGTTGCTGTCATAGTCAGGAAGGAGCATAGTAAGGATAGTACTTGGATACAGTAGATGCAGTCAGTGACCAAATAGCATCAAAAAGATATGTCATAAATTCTTCAAGACATACAAGATGTGTGGACTTAATTTCCCAGTTTCCTAGTCATTTGTCTTACCAATAGGTAAAACTTGTTTTACCAACCTTACCAACTAAGCTAAACTGACATTGAGCTGGTAAGTACAGCTAGAGATAAAGCGACATACTTTCCCCAGCCTGAAAGCCTTCCAGCTATGTGGACCTCAACTATTCAATTTTTCATCAATGGCTGTGTTAGAAATTCTGAGAAACTAAGCCCATACATCTGGAGAGCACCCAAATTGTGGAAATATGTGTTGAAAACTGATAGGTATCTATTATCTTTGGTCCATTCTTTGTTTGGGATATGTGAGATAAGGAACTGATAAGAAAAACATCATGGCACTCAATTTTGGTTTCTCTTTTTTGAGGATCCTGCTGTGGTAGGAAAGAAATTTTAGAATAAAAATGATGGCAGTTTATATACAGAAGAATATCTCCTCTATTATAAAATAACATAACATTTGGTTATTAGTCAACACCATCTCTATTTCATCTTTCTTACGAAGGAGCAGATGCCCAGATAAAACATGGTTGTAAACTGTAACCATATAGTTGCTAGGTAATGGCAGCATATATCCTATTTCTCTTGCTCATGTTTTTCAAAACAACAAACTGAAGTTGGTATGAATATGCAGCAGGGATTCAAGGAAAGATCGTCAGATTGTAGAAATACAAAGCAGAAAGAACAGTCCTGAATCTCTTTGAATGTATAAAACAAAGATAAGTTTCTTTCAGAAATCATTTAGAGATCAAACATTTATTTACTTTTGAGACATACCTTCTAAAACTTATTTCTGAGCCTCTAGTTGGATATAGGGATTATCGAGGGAGGAAGGGGTCAGGCTATTTTCTAAAGCTCCTGTAGGTCAGACAAGGAATAATGGATGGAAACTGAACAAGGAGAGATTTAACCTGGAAACAAGGAGAAACTTTCTGACAGTGAGAACAATCAACCAATGGAACAGCTTGCCCTTGGAAGTTGTGGGAGCGCCATCAGTTGAGATTTTCAAGAAGAGATTGGACTGCCATTTATCAGAAATGGTGGAGGGTCTCCCGCTTGGGCGGGGAGTTGGACTAGATGACCTACAAGGTCCCTTCCAACTCTGATTATCTGTATCTGTAAGAATGCAATCAGGACCATGGACAGCACAAATAGGAAGTACATGCAAAATCCATATTGATTCATCAATTTGTCCTGAGGGATTAAGGTAAATTCTACCTGATGTTGTTGATCTTGACACCTCATGTCTACATGAACCATGCTTTGGAACTTTCTGGAAGAACTACAGACAGTTCTTAACTTACAACCATTCATTTAGTGACTGATCGAAGTTACAATGGCACTGAAAAAGGTGACTTATGACCATTTTTCACACTTTTGACTTTGATCACATGATCAAAATTCATACACTTGGCAACTGGCATGTATTTATGGCTGCTGTGTCCCAAGGTCATATGGTCACCTTTTGCGACCTTCTGACAAGCAAAGTCAATGGGAAAGCCAGATTTACTTAACAACGGTGCTACTAACTTAATAACTGCGGTGATTCACTTAACAACTGTGGCCAGAAAGATCATAAAATGAGGCAAAAGTCACTTAACAACTGTCTTCCTTAGCAACGGAAATTTTGGGCTTAATTGTGGCCATATACTTTCAGCATATGCACTGACATTCTTAAAGCAAGAGAAAGGCATTACATTTTTCATGACTTTTACCAAATCCTATACATCACATTTCATTAACAGAGCACTTAACTTTGCTCATAAACAACATAACTTTAACCACCAATAGGATCAAGGAGAAGAATTATATTTCTGAGACCGTATTAAATTACTGGCCAGTCAGAGTAGACAACCATGTCCACATTTCTCTCTTTAATACTCTATTTGTCATTAACAATTGCACCGATTATGCTAGTCAGCAATTTCCTTATTCACTATTTCTTATAAAGGTGAAAGCAATATATATCTCCCGTGACTTTCACAATGCAAGTTTAACAATACCAAAAATATACAAGATACTCAACTAGCAATGTACATCAGGAAGCAGTGTAGCCTTTAAACATTATACTGATTAAGTAATTAAATGGTTGAGTTTCCATTATAGGTGGTCTTCGCTTAACGACCACTCATGTGATGACTGTATGAACGAATGACAGTGCATGACAAGTACCAGCCATGCATCCCCATGCTCATGTGATTGTGATCTAGACACCCTGCTCACAATTATGACATTGCAGTGTCCCATGGTCATGTGATTGCCATTTACCAGAGAATAAGGAAGTTGGCATCCTTATTTAATGATCACAAATGGAAATGCTAAAATTTCCATAACTAAGTGGTGCAGTCATGTGAGATATGCTTTATAATCATGTCCCTTAAAGATAGAAATTCTAGTCTCATGTAACATTGTTAATCAAGGACTACCTATATCATTTCATATGGGAACTGGTATCTGCTTTTTCTGTGGTTACCTGTGCATAGGCTATGGTGAATTAGAGACAGGTGAGAAGCAGTGAAACAACAGAACAAGAGGTAGTCTCATTAATAGCAGATTCACAGGGATTATTAGTATTAACAAGATTAAATAGGACATTTTTGCCATTGACTCCAGTACTGTTCTACCTCAAAACTTTTATTTTCCCGATGAACCAGAATTTATCAAGTTATCTGTAGGACTGGTAATATCCCTAATATTATTAGCCATGGAACCATTGGACACATTTAGAAATTTCAACACATACTGAAAAGGCTCAAATGAGTTCTCACTGGGCACTTTTTAACCAACACACATCATATTGAAGACTAGGTTTAGTGCCTAGAAACTGGGAGACTGTGAGTTCCAGTCCTGCCTTAGCTATGAAAGCTAGCTGAGTGACCTTCAGCCAGGCATTCTGTCTCTCAATCCAACTCACCTCAAAGGGTTGTTGTTGTGGGAAAAATAGTATGAGAAAGGAGAATTGGTATATTCACTGCCTTGAGTTGTATATGAAAAAAGTGGAATAGTTTCTTTTTTAAAAAAAATTCTAGTCTGGAAAGAATGTATCTCCATATGTTCAGAGAGATATTCTTCTTGCTACCTGCCATTGTTCTTCTCCTCTTTCTAATTGAACTTGGAAGTTTCTTAAGACAGAACTCCTGCTCTGTCTCTGTAATTTAGCAACCCTACAAAAATACCTTCTCAATTAATGACAGCTGAATTTGTAACCTGCCTCCTCTGCAGCTATTTTGCACTTGTGATGCTGTGAACTGTCAGAAAAATCTGTTGCCTTTTGGGTTGATGCACATGGAGCCATTTCACACCATCCTTTGAGTCTTCCGTGAGTGGAGAATGTACCCCTGTGAACCCCCCCCTCCCCCAACATAGTGAGAAACCAAATGAGATTATTTTGGCTCTTTCTCAAACTTTTCTTCCTTCTCCCATTGCCTGATTCATCTTTTAACCAGCTTTATTTGTGGCAGCACAAGGCTCTGTGTTGCTATGTATTTTTTTTTTCTCACCACCTCCACATCTGACATCTTCTGCAGAAGAAAAGTATGCTATTATAACAGAGCATAAAATGGACCTGAGTATTTTACTACTGACGATTTGAAAACAAAGGGAGAAGGGAGAGAAAGACTGGCACATTTTATCAGGTTGTGCAGGTGGCCAAAAGTTCCCAAGATGATGGATATCTCCAATTCATCTTTCTTTTTCTTATCTCCCCTCTTTCCATGATACAAGCTCCTTGTGCCAATGAACAAACTATGTAGTTTCTCTTGAAGTTTCCATTTCAGCCACAAGGGAATAAAATAAACCGGAAGAAACAATTAGCCCACTTCTGTATCTTAAACATGCTTGGTTCTCTGTGTGTAGCTTTAATTTGTGGTTCCTATCACCCTTTGATTGAACACCAATGCAAAGAAATCTGGAACTGTACTGTCAGCACTGTCCTATCTGATCCTCAAGGAATTTTATTCTAAATCTGGTTGTTTTCTATAAGCACTCGTATCTTTGTGATAAAAATCAACCATTCAGGTATTCAGACAACTGGAGACATATGAACAATAAAGAGGAGCTTTATTATGGAGCTTTTGCAAAAGGGAATTCTGTGCTCATGGGTGGAGCCATGGAAGACATGTTTCCTAGGAGGGCTGGGGTTTATATAGTTTCAAATATACAGTCTCTGTCCCTTTCCGTGTTCACAATCTATCCAGCTACATATCCCCTTACACAACACCTCTATTACTGTAGCATACCATCTGTTTCCTTAACCTGTTTACCCATTTCCATTTCCAGTAATCATCATCATTAACATGACACTGGACAGCCTAACCTGCCAAATATATAACCTTTATACAAAACAATAAAGAATTATTACATAATATTCCAGTAAATTATCTTAGGTTAACACAGAGGTTAAAAATGGCATTACCATTGCTTTATATTTTCACAGGTATAATTTTACATATCATAATCTTGAAATTCCTCTCAATAAAAATCTTCAGGTTTTTAAACAAAATTAAATGCTCCTCAAATCCAGATTTACACAAAATGCTATGGAACTTTAATGAAAAGCCAATGAAAAGATCTTCTCCCTACAACCTAGTGCTCTACACCTCTGCCTAGTATTTCAGACCCTGTAATTCCAATGCAAGTACTGGATTGGTATCCTGAGAAATGAAGTCCAGAAGATCCGGAACTCTTCCAAGTCGAGAAGGTAGCCTTCATGTCTCATGAAAGAGCGATCTAACTGGAATGAAGGAGAACTTTCCCAACAGTGAAAACAATCAGTGGAACAACTTGTCTCCTGAAGTTGTGGGTGCTCCATTGCTGGAGGTTTTTGGTTTTCAATAAGAGTTTGAAAACCTGCAATGGTATAAGGTCTCTGGCTCAGGCAGGGGGCTAGATTAGAAGACCTTCAAGACCCCTTCCAGCCCTATTCTACGTTAACATTTGTTAAGTGAGCTTTGCCTAATTTTATGACTTTTCTTGCCATGGTTGCTAAGTGAATCACTGTGGTTATGAGGTTCATACTATGATTGTTAAGTGAATCTGGCTTCCCCATTGACTTTGTTTGACAGAAGGTTGCAAAAGGTGATTAGAAAAAGGGAAAGGTTCCCTTCACACATACGTGCTAGTCATTTTCCAACTCTAGGGGGTGGTGCTCATCTCCGTTACAAAGCTGAAGAGCCAGCGCTGTCCAAAGATGTCTCCATGGTCATGTGGCTGGCATGACTGAACACACGGAATGCTGTTACCTTCCCACCTTTTCTACTTGCATTTTTACATGCTTTTGAACTGCTAAGTTGGCAGAAGCTGGGACAAGTAACGGGAGCTCCCTCTATTACGTGGCGCTAGAGATTCGAACAGCCGAACTGCCGACCTTTCTGATCGACAAGCTCAACTGCCGCCATCATAAATAGGACCCAATAGCCAAGCATCTGAATTTTGATCCCACGATGATGGGGGTGGGGGGGGTGGGGGGGGGGTTTCCCCCAATGATCTTAAGGTGTAAAAAAAACAAAAACAAAAAACAATCACAAGCTCCTTTCTTCAGTACCATTGTAACTTTGAACCGTCGTCACTAAACACACTGCTGTAAATCGAGGACGACTGTGCAGCTGCCATTCTCCTCAGCTTGAAAAATCCCTTGGCACGTCTTCTTTCTTCCTTCCCTCCAGATCAAGCAACTTCTCCGAAGAAATGGAAACTTGGTGCAGGAGGGAGAATGGGGGAGGGCAGGATACCGAGCCCGAGCCCTGAGAGCCATCCTTGGGGTGGAGAGAGAGAGAGAGAGAGGGAGAGAGAGAGAGAGAGAGAGAGAGAGAGAGAGAGAGAGAGAGAGAGAG
>BLBF01000002.1:23654687-23671020 GCA_015471245.1 Laticauda colubrina
GAGAGAGAGAGAGAGAGAGAGAGAGAGAGAGAGAGAGAGAGAGAGAGGTTTCAACCCAAAGCAACCTCGTTAGACCGTGCTCGAACCCCACACCTGACCTTAGATTCTGTTCGCCTTTCCGCGCGCGGCGGGACTACATCTCCCAGAGTGCCCCAAGTGCTCCGCCCCGCCGGGCTCATTCCAGTCCCTCCGTCCGTCCGTCCGTCCGTCCCCGCCCCCCTCCGCTCCTCGCCCCGAGGGAGGCAGGAAAGAGGGAGGCGCGTGGAGAAGGGACCGCGACAACAAGTGCCCGTTCGGGGCGTCCCGATGGAGCCAGCCGGGTGACTGACGGGCAAGCGGCGCTTTTTGCTCCCGCGGGAGTCAAACCCTCCGGGGAAACAAAAACAAAAACAAAAAAAGGTCCGTGAAGAAGGCAGGCACAAGGGGGCTACTCGGGGCGCCGCCGGGAAGATGAAAGGGACGGGAGTTTTGCCTTGACTTTCCGAAGATTGTCTTTTTTTCCCCCCCCCCCCTTCGGTCCGTTATTCATTTCACCTGGTTCGCCGGGTTTTTAGCCCATTTGTTCAGGTGTTGGCGCTTGAACGCACCGAAACTCAAATAGCCAAAGCGGACGGGGATGGATGGACCCCGCGCGCGGAGACGAGGTTGGAGGTGGGGGTGGGGTGCGTGGGAAACGAAGTCGGACACACCTCGGATGGAAAACTGCGAATCGCCTCTCTTGATCGGCTTCAAACGCGTCGGGTCAATGTTGACAAGCTCTTGGATGGAGGCGGCATAAATCGCAAGCCCACCACCCTGCCTCTTCCCTTCCCTTCCCCTCCACCCCCCATCCCAACAGGCGCGTGCTTTCTGTTTCAGGTGAGCCGTTTTGGAAATGCCTTTGCTTCGTTCTCTTATTGCACTTGGAGGAAAGCGGAGAGCTGCCCCTTTGAACCGCCATCCAGAGATTCACAGATGGGATTCCAGGAAATGCTGCTCTCTCTTCTTCCTCCCCCACCCCACCCCCACCCCCACGTCCCCTCCTGGGATGCTCAGATTTCCACTGGACAAACACGAGATCCTGGGTGACTTTGGCTCAGAGGGATTTTGCTGGCTCCTTTCCGATTAGGCTTTGCATTTGAGTCTGGGTGAATGTGAGACGCCAAGTTTGACTTTTGAATGGCATTTGACAGGGGGTTGATGGGTTTTGCCCTTGAGTGCCGAAAGTGGTGAAGGATCTGTGTTGACTGAGCTTTTCTTTCTTTTTTCTTTTTCCAAAATTTGCAAAGGGCTATTTCTAAAAGCCGATTAGAGTTCCCAAATTGGTTTAAGATAAGCAGAGTTTAGCTTTCAGTGGCTGGTTAAACAAGCCTTCACATTGGCTGTTCTCCATCCGCTTGCAGAGACACTGAATAAAAATCAGGGTAATGACTATATAATCTCTGTTGCAGTTCTGCTACATTTGCCTTTGTCTCACAACAGATCTGCCAGAGAAGCTGCTTCTCCTCTTCTTGTGGCAACTGCAGGCTCAAACAAAGGCGTCTCCAAGTAAATTTATTTAGCTGAGTGGTGGAGGTAGTGGCGGCTGAATCCGAAGCCAGCAAAATGGGAGCCCAAAGGTCAGAGGGTGCGGTTGAAGTCACCTCACAACCACTGAGGTGGCAACCGGCTGCCTTTGCCAAAACTACAGAGATGTAAGTGGTCAATTGGACTTGTGCTCTGAAGCACCCATGGCATATATGGAGGTCTTGCAAGTCACCAGAGAGGGAGCTCCATCCGCGGAGTGCCACGGTGTGGATTGGAGCTTGCACACCACATCCTGCCAGGGCCGGCCTGATGAAAGTGGGGCAAAGAATAGATTCCTAGTTACGAATGCTGAATGCCGCAAGCAGCATTGTAAAGCTGCAGTACAGGAAGCCAAAGAAGAACCTGCCCAGCCCTCTCTTGCCCTCCTTGCAGTATCATCATTGTCCCCAGAAATTACCACAGCCGGTCATTTCACCTGCTCCAACTTTTCAAAGGAAGAGAAGGAGACGGCCTCCAAAAATGCCTGTTGCTGTGAATCGGAGACGTCCTTCACTTGTGTGGATGAAAACACCAACCACCTCAATCACCCAGGGAGCCTTGCACATCGTAGCTGTTGCCAAGACCAAGAGTTCCTTCCCCACCCTGACCCAGACACAGAGATGCCTTCAGAATGGCCCTATGATCCACCTTCCTTAATTTCCGAGGAAGAGGATGATGATGGCTCCGAAGCAGCTGGTGGAAAATCTATTGATTACAGCTTTATCAGTGCCATCTTGTTCCTGGTCATTGGGATTTTGTTGGTGATTGTTTCCTATGTGGTGCCCAGAGGCGTAACTGTGGATCCCAGCACAGTGGCAGCACGGGAGATGGAGCGCCTGGAGAAGAAGAGTGCCCGGATTGGGGCTCATCTAGATCGGTGTGTAATTGCTGGGCTCTGTCTGTTGACCCTGGGAGGTGTTGTGTTGTCCAGTTTACTGATGATGCAAATGTGGAAAGGAGAACTCTACAGAAGGAACCGCTTTGCAGCTTCGAAGGAGTCAGCCAAGCTGTATGGATCTTTCAATTTCCGAGTGAAATCCTCTACAAGTGATAATATGGAGTTATCACTAGTGGAAGAGGAAGCTCTTGCAGTAACAAGTTAGCCTGGCCTTGATATAACGAAGCAACAAAAAAGGGAGCAGGGGATAATTTGCATTACATGGAAGCAAAGGATTCTTAAAATAGCTAGTGCGACTGACAAAAGCGCCTTTGCCAACACATAAAAGGAAATTTTGCATTATAAAGATGTATGATGATAAGCAGGGAAAAAGAGCTCATGTTTAAAGTAGGTTATGTAGGCAGTCGTTGGCTTATAATCATTCAGTCACTGTTCAAAGTAACCAAAAAAATGATTTATGACTATTTTTTTTCACACTTACAATTGTTGCACGGTCACGTGATCAAAATTCAGGCACTTGGCAACTGGCATGTATTTATGACTGTTGCTCTGTCCTGTTTTCTTGAGATCATCATTTATAACCTTCCCAACCAGCTTCTAACAAGTAAAGTCAAGGGGGGGAGAAGTCAAGTTTGCTTAATGACTGCATGATTCACGTAACAGTTCGCAGCAATGCTTAACAACTGTGGCAAAAAAAGATTGGAAAATAGGGCACCACTCAATTAGCAATTGCCTTGCTTACCAACAGAAATATTGGGCTCAGTTGTGATCATAAGGCAAGGACTATAGACTACAGTCTATAGAAAGCATATAGCTGTCTTGATGTTCATAGAAACTATGGTGAATTTCCATGTACTGTTCCTTCAGAACACTCTAAAGGAAGTTTCATTCAGAATTGTGGTAGTCAGTGGAGTGATACCACATTAAAGTGTCTACATCAGAATTCCCCAACCTTTCTGGGTTGGCAGCCCAGGGGGGCAAAGGCCCTGGAACACATGCATGCATGCATGCTGTTGTGGTTAGCCGGCAGAAGGTGCAGATGGCTAAGGAGAGCAAGGATGAGGGGCCAGGACCATCAGGGAGTGGACTGCTGCCTTCAGAGATTGTGGGGGCTGGCAGCAGTGAAGAGGAGGTTCTCGAGGAGCCTTTGCCAAGTGCCCATGCATGCAGGATTGCTCAGAGGAGAGAGCAGTTACAGCAACACAGGCTACTCAGGAGTAAGGCTGCAAAGTAATGACTCCTCCCTCAAGAAGATAAAAGCCAGGTTTGGAAAAACATTCTTTGCAGACAGCAAAGAAGCTCTGAAGCTCAACTGGTGGATATCTTAGTTTGTGTTTGGAGAATCTTGTAAATTAGTTTTTATCTCTAAATTAGTTTTTTGGCAGCCTTGACAAACAACTTGGCAAGGCTCTCTCTTGTCAGAGCGAATTGTTAGAAAGCCTTTTATCTGTAAAGGAACAGAATTGGGATCAAACCTTGAAAGGTGGAGCTACTGCCTTTATCTGTCTTTGCTCTCTGGGAATCTGGTTGGGTCAGATCACATGCATTTGGGGCCATGACCATGCATACTCCCTCGTGCCAGCATTGAGCAGGCGCTTGAGGCCCCATTTGCATGCACTCATGAAGATCAACACTGGCACGAGTAGGGGTATATGCTCACGGTGACGCTAGCACCTGCACCATGCTCGTGTGACACTGCAATTGTAGTGGGTGTGCACTTGCACACATGCGCACACACTGGCCAACCACTCACACAGCCTGGTGGTCAACAGGCCATGGCCCAGTAGTAGGCTGCAATCCACAGGTTGGGGATCCCCGGTCTACATTATCAGACTGCAGCAGCTATTTCATTTACTTTGTTACTTATTAATAGGATTAATATTCCAACTTTTATCCAGCTTCCAATTGTTGCCAATCTCATCAATCCCATGAGGCTTACTCCAAATTCTTCAGCTGCAGAGTTTTCCATGATGGTGAATGGACTTGAACCTTGGGTCTCCTAATCCCAGTCTAGCCCCTTAGCCATTACATCGCAATGGCTACTTTTGTAACCATGAGACAGGTTTTTCCAGGGAATTGCATTTATGATGAGCTGCAATGTCAGTTTTGTGGAACTACTTCAGGGCATTAGGAAAATGAAAATGCTGCTCTTGAATCCATATCTTGATTTATTATTTCAGTTTCCTACACAGTGATGCTAGGCTGAGGACATTGGAGGAAATGGAAGTGGCAATGTGAATAGTTAGGTAAGGTATTGTGAGTCTTGCTGGGTTGTTAGGATTCTTAGGTGCTGGATGCTGCCAATGACCCTGAAGATGCATTATTATATGGGCCCTCTGTTCAATTGCATGGTGTCTCAAATGTATGAAGAGGCCATCCCTGATTAACACCATATCATTGCAGAGCAAGCTGGGTTCGGTAGAAAGTCAGGAGTTGTTCTCTATTGTTCAGAAGACTGGGCATAAAATAATTCTAGTTACAGGAACTCAAAAATCTGATTGAATATTAGGAAAATAAAAACCTAAGTATCAAAACAGTTGGGCATATCAGTTAACCAGAGAAGTTCACTTAAGTCCAAGGTAAGGTGGAATAGAGGCTGTGTGGTCTCAGTCAGGTGTTCCAATTCTAGATGCCCAAGTCCAACTTAGCATCTTGGGGAAATGCAGTTGCTGGTTCTTTAACTGACTTTGATTGGGTTGTCAGCCAAGCCTAGGTAGACAAGATCAGGAAAGGATACAGGAAGGTTAGAACTATATACTTTATTAAGAGAAGGTACAATAACATGATCTTGTAAGTCTGGTTGTGCTGTCCCTTCCCTTTCTATATTCCAGTGAAGTAGAGAAGTGTTTGCTTAAGGCACTTCCAAATATTATCTTACTTTCCAGGACTTAAAGAAAGTCTCTGCCTAGATAATTGTTTTCACATACTTCTATCAAGGTGATTTCCCTTACTACATGGGTGAATGTATCCAATTTGTATTGTATGTTCAGTAAAATAAGCATGAAATGGAAACCATGTTTTGTTTTGAACCTGGAACAAACAGATTGTTTCTTTGGAAGCTCTGCCAAGTTTCTGGCTGGGATATTTTCTGGCATGGCAGAAAACCTGGAACAAATTAGAAGTTCCAGGTTTCAGCTGAAACAAAATCCAAACAAAATTTATAGGACAGGTAGAGCAAAGTTAGAGCACTTCTCCCTTCTGTCACGTTGCCTGTGCATTGATCTACTCACCAGTCTTTCTGCTACCTTCCTTTCTCTACCTCTGCTTATGCTGCACTTTAAGCCAAGGACAATGGTGATGGCAGTAAGGAGAGGTATGGAAAAGAGGGCAGGCAGACCAATTGGATATGTCGATTTGAAGTCAAAGACAGCTATGCAACTATCTACTAAGTCACCTTCTCATAATCTTACTAGTGCCTTTTCTGTTGTGGCTACTGCCATCCATTGCTTTGTCTCTACCCCACTCTACCACCCAAATATTTCTGCCTAGAATACACATGTTTTGATCTGCATACAAAGGACTAGAAACTAGTTGATTGTGTAATTCATGTACAGAATAAAGAGCCAGTGGTTAGAATGCAGTATTGTAGGCTAACTCTGCCCACACCCAGGAGTTTGATCCTGATTGACTCAAGGTTGACCTACCATCCTTCTGAGCTCAGTAAAAACTTAAATTGTTGGGGATAATATGCTGACTCTGTAAATTACTTAGAGAGGGCTGCACTATGAAGCAGTGTATAAGTCTAAATACTATTGCTATTGCTCTTTTGAACTGCCACATTTAATAGCAAGACATCACACGCCGAAGGATAAACTATCTGTTCATATCTAGACCAGACTTGATATATGCTGGCATAATTCAAAATAGACAAGTTTAAACAACTATAATCTCTGTGGATCCTGAGAAAGCTTTTGATATGGTTTATTGAAATGTTTTTGATGTTAGCTTTGTATAATTTTGGAGGGATGTATTTTATTTAATTCTGAAATAATAGATAGTTATCGGTGGTGCCAGAAATAGGTTCACTAAAAAGGAGTAATGAATAATCTGGAGTTTTGAATGTGGGATATCTTATTCCCACATATGTTCCATCATTTGATATTGCAGTCATCATGTGATGTGCTAACTTTATTGAATCGGTCCCATATAATTAAAACTGATATGCTGTCTTGACTTTTGCATTTTAATAGACCCTATGTACATGATAGGGTAGCACTTCCTATTTTTCATCTACATCAGAACTTTTTAAACCTGGCTACATTAAAATGTATGGACTTTAGTTCTGACTGGAGGATTCTGAGAGATGAAGTCCACCCATCTTAAAATTACCAAGTTTGAAAAACATTGTCTAGGTCATGTCTGTAGTCTTTTCCAAAGAAGTCTAATGATTCCCCAGTCTTACTAGAACAAGAGATTTGGAGGGTAATATTTGGGGAAAAGATTACTGATGACACTCAGTATATTACTGATGTCACTCAATACATTTCGACTTTCTGTGGATTTTTTTTTTGTCTCAGTAAATCCATAATTCTCTCTGTATCCCACTCACTTCTCTAAAACATGAATAGTTCTCATTCTAAAGTAATAGCATCTATGAAACAGTTTTGTAGTAATTATTGGAAATATGAGAGCTTGTTAGAATGAAAGGGATTTTTCCAGAAGAGTTGCCCATTTCAACAAATTTGTACACCGTACTTTAGGAAAGTTGAGACAGCTACTTCAAACATGGATGGAGATGCTTCAAATAACAGTGTTCACATTTCTCATAATCAAAGAGGGATGGATATGTACTAGTTTCTCCTAGTGCTGTTCCCTTCTAAGGGAGATAACTAATGTTACACAAAGTACAGAAAAGAGTAAGATATAACACAATAAGCCAATAGAATTAAGGGGGAAGATGAGAAAAGGGGGAAGTATAACTAACCAAGTGAATAGTAGCTTCTACATGGATATGTTAACTTTATTTTAACACACATAAATCTTGCAGCAGATCACATATTAATCAGAACATTTCTACCACCATTTGCACATCTTAATATCTCCATCTTCCCATCTTTAATAATCTTGCTACCAAATTATTCTATTGTATCTATTTGAGATTTTCATCATTTTCTGCATGTTCCTGTCAAACTAATTACCTTAGAGTTGAATGTTAAATTTTCAGATTTGCACTCCTTGATGCATCATACAATCCATCCATCATTCAGTGCAAAAAAAATTTGGGTTCTCAGCCTATGCAGCATCTCTTTAACAGAGCATATGCATAATTACATTTATTCCCATTTCTGTCTTTACTTCAAGCATTCCATATGCACATTTCTGTCATTACTTCAAGCATTCCATATACATTTGTCTATCAATACTTTAAGTAACCAGGATGGTACCATAGAGAAACAAATATTTGCAGGGGCTTGAGGCAATAAAAAGGTCCCTCAATGAAAGGGATGCTATAGGCTACAAAACTGTTCTGACCCAGCTTCCCAAACACGACAAACCCTCTGAAATTAACTCAAAGATTCCTTTATTAGGAGTACCAGCAGCCCTGGCACAAAGTTTCTCTCTCACCGCAGGCTAACAAGTCTGTCTCGCCAGAAGATGAATAGTTATCTGCCACATCTATTCATCTCCATCCCCTGCCTTTTATCCCCAGAGCTAGAGTGGGCCCTCGCTAGCAGCAATGGCTCTTCCGTCCCAAGGACCAGCCCATAGATTTCCACTGCTCTCCTCTTTTCCTTCTGCGCATCAATGCCTCAGGCACTGGACCCAGCTGTTCCTCCTCTTCCTCCTCACCTCCAGACCTGGGGGCTGTTGACTCTCCATCTGAGGCCTGATGGATGGCCCAGGTTCTGCATCTCTCTCTCTCTCTCTCTCTCTCTCTCTCTCTGCCAGGTCCATTCCCTCTTCCCCCTTGGAGCTCTCAAATTACCTTGATGCTGACCCTGACTCCACTTCGTCCTCTGATTTGGCTGTTGGAGGGGCCAGCGGCTGACAGGCCACAACAAAAACCAAGAGTACAAAGGGATCCAGAGTACCAGCTAATGTATATCAGGACACAGGGCTCAGGGGGACAGAGGAAATGTCTGGAAGCTTTCTAAGACCAGCTACTTGGATTTAGTTCAGGCTGTTTAACTGAACTGTGCAAATGTCATGCTATGAAAGTGTGCTGGTATTTAAAACAAAAGGCATAAGCAGAATGCCCAGGTGGTGGTATAATTAGTTTCATAATTTTAAAACACTTCAGACTGGACCATTTTCCAAGTACCTCTGTGAGTTGGCTAGACAGTGATTTTGCAGTCAATAGATATTTTCATATTTCCAAAATTAAGTGTACCAAATCTCTTTAATTTAATAGAGGATGCACACAGAAAAGTGGGCTTTCATCCCTCTATAACCCTCTGGGACATTCTTCTTGATCCTGGCAGCCTCTGAACTTTTGGCTATGATTCCTTTTCCAAAGCAAAATGGATTCTTGACATGAGATGTCATGATGATGCAAGTGGAAAAAACAAAAGGGGTGAATTAGAATGTCTTCTGCTCTATTTATCACAACCACACTTTTATTTCTTTATTTCTGTTGGATCAGAATAGTAGAGCATCCTTCTCAAAGGATAGCAGTTCTGGTCTGCAAAAATATAAGTGACTAGAGGGCTGTAAAGAGTTTGGATTTTATGTATCATTTTAAATCAGTGTTTCTCAACTTGGACAACTTTTAAGATATTTGAACTTCAACTCCCAGAATTCTCCAAATGGCATTAATATGTCCAGATGTGTTCAAGTTGCCAAGGTTGAAAATGTTGCTTTAAAATATTCTGATCTTTACCCACTTAAGGTAAACTGAAGGATAAATATTTAAATGGAAATTTGTTAAAATGGACAAACTAAATATTATTGTTATTATGGTATTAATGTTATAGTGATGAATGTTATTGTAAACACTCTGATTACGATCGCCTAAAATTGCCTGATTACGATCACTCAGACAACACATTGTTGATTAAAATGGATTTTTTATAAATTATACTAATAAAGTAAATAAAACTTGGAAAAAAAGAAGTGGTTTAAAATACACAGTTTATGTATTAGCAACAGCACTTAGACTTATATACCACTTCACAGTGCTTTATAGCCCTCTCTAAGTGTTTTACAGAGTCACCCTATTGCCCCCAACAATCTGGGTCCTCATTTTACTGACCTCGGAAGGATGGAAGGCTGAGTCAACCTTGAGCCTGGTAGGATTCGATCTGCCAAATTGCAGATAGCTGGCAGTCAGTCGAAGTAGCCTGCACTACTGCATTCTAACCATTACGCCACCTAGACTCTTAATTAATTAATTTCTGAAGCTATGATGTAAGCAAAGCCCTGTAAGGTTTTGTTTTTGTGCTGAACTCTTTCTTCTTTCCAGAATCTGTCATCAATAGGCTGAGAGCCAGCACTGTTGTAAGAGGGTGCCATAATGGTTAAAATAACAGAATAATTGTAAGCATATTGGCTTTTAATTCTCTGTTAAAGTTGGCTATGTTAGCCATGCTTTCTTGCAGGCTTATTTTAATCCTGGGTTTTTTCAAAAAGGTGAAAAACCACACAACCAAATCAAGTAATACTCTTCACACAACAAAGTAGACCGCAGTTTGGTTCACTGTGTTGGTCAAACTTGGTAAAGATAATTATGTCTGCAGTTGAAGTTTTTCATCAGGATAAATCCAAGTTGTGTTATACAGATCTATTGATAATTTCAATTTATTATGTTACCAAATTGTTACTCTGCATTCATAAAAGTCTGATCACATGTTCCCCAATGCTGTTGCCTGGTTTCATAACAGTGAGTCTGTTCATTCTGAAAAGAATTGTGTTTGAGCTTTTCCCTTTTCCAAAATTAATTGCAGGATATATGATAGAGCATGATACAGAATTGCACAGTCCAGGAGAAGGAAGTTGTAAATAATGTTAGGGCTCTCTGGATAGAAGTAAAATTTTCAAGTTTTCTGTACCTCTTTGCTCTGTATATAACATATTCTTAAACATATTGTTGCTCTTTGATGTGCTTAGTTTAAAACAGAATGAACAAGGAAATATATATTTATGGGACTGTGAGATTACCTGTATAATGTCAGAACATACCCAGAAGTTTACATAATCTGGATAAATAAAATTAGCAGAGTCTTATGTGTTTAGTTTAACAATAATTGTGAGCAAACTCAGCTTAAATGCCTGTTGATTTAGTTGGCCACAGCAAAACTAGCTTTGAAATATGTTTGTTCAATCAAATCATGATGATTATTAGTGCCTCTAATGAGGCCTTGAGTTTTAGGCAGGTCTTCATGTGAATCAGAAGAAATGGAGAAGAAGACATCTGGTGCTGCTTCTTGTTGTGATCATACAAAGATATGATCTAATGCAGTCAAATCTTTCCAAGCAAGGCAATAAAAGATGGTCACATATTATGGCTGTAAAGCTATAGTTGAATTTCATAAGCCCCGATATTACATAAACTGCTTGATTTCCTTGTCACAAATGCCTGAAGAAACAGAAGTATCAGAAATGTCATAATTTTTAAACTGCAACATTCAAGAACAGTACTGTTTGCTTCACTGACTCACTTCCCTGACTCACAGCCCACTGTGGTTGTACACTTCACAGCAAATGACTAAACAAGAGTTTGTTTCTTGAATTTCTAGTGGTCCTTCATATGATGACTTGGATTCAGTTTTATGGGTCTGCTCTGAGGATAATTAGCTAGGCTACAAAAATAGAATATTTCTCAAGAGGTCAGAATTAAATTTATTGATTTATTTTAAAACATCTTTATGTCCTTTCCTCTTAAAAGAGGGTTAATATACTGTATATACTATAAAACATATAAAATGACAGATTATTTGACAGTCATACCCTGGCTTCAAAAGGTATTCTATTTTAAAGCTTGGGGAAATTCAAGCTTTTGAGCAAGGTTTATATATTTTGGGCAATTTTATATATTTCAATGTTTCTATTCCATGGATTTTTGGTAGTTTACAATCACCATACATAATGCAAGTGTAAAAAAAATCATAAAACCAACATCCTATTGGTCAACTCATTAGCCAGCGCCAAAACTATCAAGCTTATCTAAAACTCTGTTTTGCAAAGAGCTTTTTACACTACCAAGTTCAGGATTCACATTTTCTCTAGAAGCTGTTCATGAGTTCTGAATGGTTTTCATTGTTTTTTTCCCCGTCAGTCTGTAACCATCCTGTGAGTTACAGCCCAGCAGCCATATATTCAATGGTTGACACAGGTTTGGAAAGCCTGATGAGACTTTCTATAAACAGCACAATCTCTAAGGAAGGAGAAGTGGGTTAAGGGAAGGATTTGATATTTCATTTGGGGGGGGGGGGGGATGGCAGTAAGAGAAGAAAATAATACATCTTTAGAGAAATAGCTTCTTGAACACAAAACGGCTGCTTGCATGTTATTGGCTACCTTGCACACAGTACGAGCAGTGAGACTTAAAATCCTTTCACTTGTTTGTTTTTTGATTTCAAGCTACCTGGGTAATCAAGGTTTTTATTAAATTTGAAATGTATTTGAGATATTCCCAAAGACGCTTTTTTCAAAACAAAGACTTTCTTTGTTTTTTGCTTGAAGATGTTTTGCTTCTCATCCAAGAAGCTTCTTCAGTTCTGAATGAATGGTGGAGAATGGAAGGATTTATATTCCTTGTAGCCATCTGGTCATTAGCACTCTCCCTGAGAGTCAATGAAAAATATTCTCAGAAAAATGATTGACTCTCAGAAAGATACTGCATAATTTACTGTCATGTTATGGACATTGTTATTAGAAATATTCTCTATTTCTAATCTCCAGGGTAAATTTAACCTTACTATTCTGTTTTCTCAAGTCTGTCTGCCTCAGGGTAAGATAATAACTTTCAATCCTATTTATTATAGTGACCACTAATAATTTCCGAAGCATTTTTCATATTTCTCTTGGAAAGTGTCTGTAGTAACATGTAGTAACCCATGCAGTTTTGTTTGGTAAAGTCTAAATTCTGTTTGAAAAGCAAAAACATGTTTTATTGTTAACTGTTTTTGCCATATGTCTGATTCCTTATAAAAGGATGAATTGTGATCTATGGAAGTGTAAAATAAACATTTTAAAATTTAGCTTGTTGTCAGCACATCTTTTTTCCTAACTTATAGTAGAACAGCATAATTTAAATTATACACCTCATTTTTCACTAGTGTGGTAACTTGAATTATTTAAATGCTGGGAACTGAAATCAATTGGAAAAAGCAGGTACATAAGCTTCTCTATTACAAACTTTATCTTCCTTTTTTGATTTTTGTGTGATCATATGATTGGAATTATAAGAAAGAAAAAAATTCACTCGTACCTGCGAATCTAGCTGAACAAAGTCACAAGTATGCTCACATACTGGACCTAAAACAAATTACCCACAATGTGGCTTAATATGATAACCTGGTTAAACCATACTAAGACTATCTCTGTGTCTCCACAATATGTAAAAATCCAAATTATCAACTCAATTTTTGCACAGCCTATTGCGCCATGTGCACATAGCCTTTTGTTTGATAGTATTTGCCATTACAAGTTACAAGTATATAGAAACCATTTGCAGCCTGGAATTCATAAAACAATTGTGCTTTTATTTTAATTTGCTGTTCTCATTCTGTTTTCAAGATTTGGTGGTAGGACTGCTGTTCTCTCTTTATGGGAAAAAAGGATTTTACAGTAAGCTGCCCCAAGGAGGAGTGGGATCTTGATTTTTCTCGCAAACATCTGGTAAGATTCAGCTCCATGTTCCCCAAAATATCTTGTCTCCCAAACCTCAGCCAAAAAAAAAAAAAGTTTTTTCTCAGTGCATGTTTAAACATGCCAGGAGAAACTGATTCAGAGTTGGCATCTTAAGACAGAAGATTCTTAAGATTCTTAAGAACATTCAGAAATGTTCAGAAACATTTAGATTTTGTTGTTGTTGTTCCTGCTCAGATAGAAGTATAAAGAGACAAACTCCAGAATTTGTGAATAAAGCGATTCTAGCAGCAGGACAACTTCACAAAGAAGAGTGGAACTGCAATACTTTTATGACATTTGCTGAAAGTCATTTTGGGGTAGCAAGGTGTCCATGGAGAGAGTTCAACTTTGCCCTGAAGCTCTGTAAAGTTTCACCCATAAGTGAAACATCTCCCCAAAGTGGATGTATTTGGAATCTATATGCATGTTCTGACCCCAACCCTTTTCCAATAAAACAAACACAAACCAAAGGGAACAGAAACCTTTTAATGATTCTTACGAATCCCCAATTAAAAGGCTGATGCAAACTAATTAACTTTGATAAGCACAAGCTTCGCCAAAAATGTACTAGTCTGCCAAGAATAACATATAAGAAATATTTCACAACGCAAAAGTCTTCAAATACCAACTTAAGATACTGTAATGTCCACGAGGTTGAGTTTCAAAATATCTTTGTTTCCTACAAAGAACGTTCTCTTCACAGCTGGCTTTTATCTTCTTGAAGGAGTGGCCATTATCTTGCAGCCTTACTCCCGAGTCACCCATGCTGCTGTAACTGCTCTTTCCTGCAAGCAACCCTGCATGCATGCACACTTGGCACAGGCTCCTTGGGAACCTCCTCATCGCTGCTGCCAGCCCCCACAATCTCTGAAGGCACCAGTCCACTCCTAATGGTCCTGGCTCCTCATTTGAGTCCTCACTCTCCTCAGCTATCCGCACCTGTTGCCAGCTAACCACAACAATGCAAACCTCCTTTTCTGGGTCTAGTTCAAAACATTTACCCATCAACATAGTTTAACTGTTGATGTTGGGCAGTGATGGGATCAACAATTTTTACTACCAGTTCTGTAGGCATAGCTTGGTGGGCATGGTGTGGCTTTGTGGGCATGGTGTGGCTTTGTGGGCATGACAGGGGAAGTATACTGTAAAATCCCCATTCTCTCCCCACCCCACTAACCTGCTTTCCAGCTCTGTTCTCCTGTGCAAGACAACAAAAGAAGACCCAGCCGATCAGCTGGGACTCAGGAGGCAGAGAATAGATAGGGGTGGGGCCAGTCAGAGATAGTATCTGCTGATTCTCCAAACTACTCAAAATTTCTGCTTCCGGTTCTCCAGAACTGTCCAGAACCTGCCGAATACCACCTCTGATGTTGGGCTTGATCCAGAAAGGCTTTGTTGAAATCCCCACTTGACTACATTGGGTGACTTTGGGCTTGTGCTCTACACCCAAAAGAATTGTGGTTGTGATAGAAAAAGATAAGGAAAAGGGGCCTTGTATACAGTTAGTCCTCAACTTATAGCCACAATTGAGCCCAAATTTTGTGCTGCTAAGTGAAACAGTTGAGTGAATTTTGCCCCATTTTACAATATTTCATGCCACAGTAAAATGAATTATTGCAGTTAAGTTAGTGACACGGTTATTAAGTGAATCTGGGCTCTCCATTGACTTTGTTCCCAAAGGGGAAATCGCATGATCCCAGGATACTACAAGGGCCTTAAATACGAACTAGTTGCCAAGTGTCTGAATTTCGGTTACATGACCATGGGGGTGGCACAGCAGTTCTGGGAAAGACAGTCATAAGTCACTTTTTTCAGTGCCATTGTAACTTTGAATGATCACTAAATGATTTGATGTAAGTTGAGGACTACCTGTGCTACTTGGAGTTCTCAAAGGGCATCAATGTACTGCAAGTCTCTAAGGAATCTGGAGATGGAATATGAACAGCCACTTGGGAGAGAAGGAAATCATCCCAAATCATGTGCAAATCCACCCATTAGTATTTTTTTCTCACTGTTCAACATGTGAAATGATTATTTTAGCCTCTGATTCCAGGCAGGCAGGCAGGCAGGCAGGCAGGCAGGCAGGCAGGCAGGCAGGAAGGAAGGAAGGAAGGAAGGAAGGAAGGAAGGAAGGAAGGAAGGAAGGAAGGAAGGAAGGAAGGAAATGTGCAGAAAACACGCACATATGACTGATCCAGCAGGATTCATTAACTTCTTTATATACATAATAGTATATGAGTACATTTACAATACCAATGGCAGATTCTTCCGATGTGATAGCAGTTACAGGCAAAACACAAGCAGAGGAGAGAAAAACAGAGAACAGTTTCAGTTTTGATTTGGAGTTGCAGACAAGAATGCAGCTTCAGAGCTCAGAGCTTATAATAGAGCTCCTTTCCATTTTCAGTTTCCAAACAGTCCTTATTGGCTGGCTTAGTTGCTATGCCTATTCATTGGCTGACCTTGTTACCATGCTTCTGCTGGTTTATGAATATTCTGACAGAAATTGAGAACGGAACAAGGAGAAAAAAAAGATCAATCAAATAAAAATAATCAAATTTCATTCTGGTTAAGCTTTACCCCTGATAACTTGATGAAGTTGGCTTTTGTCCACCACAGTATAGAACTGGGGTTTGTTTATTTATTTTCAACTTCCTGGACCAGGGTTTTTCTATGTCTGCAACTTTAAGATGCAATGATTTCATTCAACTTCTAGAAGTCCTCAACCAAATAATGGGGAATGTTGGCTGAAGAATTCTGCGAACTGAAGTCCATACCTTTTAAATTTGCCAAATACTATCCTGGGCTTTAGTCCTTTTATTTATTTGTCATGTTCCATCAAATCACTAACAAATCCAACCTTCCTTACCTTGTGATTAATTATGGTCAGTTAAGTGAAGAGGTGATATTCAGCCAGTTCTGACCAGTTCTGGAGAGCCAGAAGCAGAAATTTTGAGTAGTTTGGAGAAGCGGCAAATATCACCTCTGACTGGAGATTTTACAGTTTCCTTCCCTTGCCACTCCTACCAAGCCATGCCCACAGAACCAGTAGTAAAAAAATTTGAATTCCACCACTGGTTAAGAGGTATTACTTACATG
>BLBF01000002.1:23671030-23693712 GCA_015471245.1 Laticauda colubrina
TAGTCCTTTTATTTATTTGTCATGTTCCATCAAATCACTAACAAATCTAACCTTTCTTACCTTATGATTAATCATGGACAGTTAAGTGGTATGACCTAGATGGACCTCAATGAGACACTTAAATGAAAAAAAATGTGGTCTAAACACCAGCAAAGATAGATTTTCCTGTGATTAAGCTTCTGCTTTTTTGCTTAGATGTGGGCATGCATTCCAGATTTGCATCTCATTGCCTTTTACAAGGAAAGGCAGAACATTGTTTTCTCAATTTGTTTTCCTCTAAAGACAACAATAAAAAGTCAATCGTCAGGTAAGTACTGGTGTTGCACTGTATAAATAGCTGCCGTGAATAATTTATCAAGTAGCAGAAGTAGATGTTTTGTGCTGCATTGAATGGAATTTAGTCCATTTGCTTTCAACTGGGACAGCCACTTAAATTCTGGAGACTTGTGCATCTTAACCAAGAATGAAGAAAATAAAGATTCAGCGTCCTACAGTCACTTGATAGGTTTTTCAACTATCTGATTTGTTTCTGACTCCCAATGAAATGGGAACATCACATCTTATTTCTAATCAAAGGCATCGTTGTTGAGCAGAGCACAACTCTGGCTTGTGAATTAAGTATTGTAAAAGTGATTTGAGATTCTGTTATGGGTTCCCCCCTCCCGAATATTTTGTTTAATTTAATCATATTTATTTTTTCTCTAAAGAATTCTAAGAGATTGGAATTAACTCAAGCATCCTCCAGGGCAAATTATTCTAAAGGCCAAAATCTGCTTTTTTTCTTGAAAATAAATTTTGATCACACTTTTTCTAATAATGATAATCAGAGTGGGTTGCAGAATGGGCCAGAGAGGGAATTATCCTGATCAGTTTGCCTTCTGATAGATATAATTATTTTTTCAAAATGATATGTGTACTACTGGTATTATCACCTAATGGTGAAAGTTGAAAGTTTTGAAAGTCTTTGTTGTATCAACAAAATTAACTACATTTAAGATGTAGGCCAATTGATACATTGGCAGCTTTCACCTTGGACCAAATAGTAGCTGCCAGGACAAAAAAATTAGGAAAACAAGACACTACTATGCCCTTCTTTCCCAGTAGAAATGTATGCTTGTGAGAATTGGACCACGACCACAAGGAAGGAAAAAAATTGATGCTTTTGAACTGTGGTGCTGGAGAAGACTTTTGAGTCTCTTGGACTGCAAGGAGATCAAATCAGTCTGCCCTGAAGGAAATCAACTCTGACCAGAAGTGGTATTCATCCAGTTTGGACCAGTTCTGGCATACCAGTAACGGAAATTTTAACTAGTTTGAAGAACCAGCAAATACAACCTCTGGTTGGTCCCGTCCACCTGCCCTCGCCTATATTCCCTTGTTTTTTTTAGCTCAGCTGATTTGTGTAGCAGAACGAATTGCCATGCCTCAGCTGAGCTAAAAAACAGCTCAGCTTACCAGCGCTGAGATCTTTGAGCTTTCCACGTATATGCATAGAACCACACATAGAACTGGTAGGAAACAACTTGGAAACCCATCACTGACTCTGACTGTTTTCTGAAAGGACAGAAGCTGAAGCAGAAGCTCAATATTTTGGCCAGCAAATGAAAAGAGAGGAGTCATTGGAAAAACCACTGCTGTTGGGAAATGTTGGTGGCAAAAGAAGAAGGGGTAGCAGAGGATGAGATGATGTGGTAGTGTCATCAACACAACAAACAGGAATTTGGGCAAACTCCAGGAGACAGTGGAGGATAAGGGGGGTAGTGGCTGATGTGTCCATGGGGCTGTAAAGAGTCAAACATAACTTAGGGACTGAACAACAATTCATGACAAAACGTGGAAGTGGAAAGAATGTTTCACAAAGGACAATAGACAGAGGTGGTATTCAGCAGGTTCTGACCAGTTCTGGAGAACCAGTAGTGGAAATTTTGAGTAGTTCAGAGAACCAGTAATGGAAATTTTGAGTAGTTTGGAATACCACCTCTGACTGGCCCCACCCCATCTATTCTCTGCTTCCCAAGTCACAGCTGATCGGCTAGGTCTTCTTTTGTTTCCCTGCACAGGAGAATGGAGCTGGGAAGCAGCTAGGTGGGGTGGGAAGGGAATGCAGTATCCTTACCCTGGAGTGGGGTGGGAATGGAGATTTTACAGTATCCTTCCCCTGCCACACCCACCAAGCCATGCCATACCCACGAAGCCACACCTACAGAACATTTTAATGTTTTAGTAAAACATTTTGAATCCCATCAACATAGAGGTCACTTTTCTTAATAAATCTCTGCTGTGAGCAGAACTTGAAGATTTTATGTAGCTTCATGATGTATTTGCTTAAGCCCCTGTCCCACTGCACCAATGGATGCAAATAGGATGTAAAATTTTAAAAAAAGCTTGCCATCCATTGGAAAACACTATGCATCCGTTGTGTACTCACTGCATACGTGTTTCATATGCTCTATCCCTCGAGCATCCGTCCACTGCAATTTCATCCACGCAAGAAGTTTTGAGCTGCACAAAACTTTATGAACGGATGAACTTTCCGCCGCGTACGATGTACATCCACGACATATATGGGCAACAAATGTTCTATGTCCGTTATCATCTGTTAAACGTCCACTGTATCCTCTCTGCATCCTCTGGCCATCCCCTCAACTCACATCCTCTGCAGCTGAAAACGGAAAGAGGGAGGAAACGAAAGGTACACGGAACGTCCACACAGCGTTAGTAGCACGGAAATAGAAAGGATGTAGCGTATGCATCTCGTATATAAAGTATTCAAAATGGACAAAACGTTTGTATCTGGGATGTATCTTGGATATTTAGGATGTCTGGAGTATGTTTAGAGTATGTAGAAGGACACCTAGTGGACTACCGATATTTCCTATAAAAAGGGGGAGGAAATCATCTGGAACTCAGTATGAGTCCAGCAGCCGTGGCGTACAGACCTCTTCACCCTTGGTCTTGGTCTTCCATATCATCCATTGTTCTCCACCATGGATCATGGAACAGTCCGTAGGGTAACTGCGATCATTCATCACCAGAACCAAAACCTGTTCAGATTGTTTCATCTTTTATACACAAGGAGAAGAAGGAGACATCCAAGAGCTGTGTGGGTCCAAGGATGGATCGTGAGAAGAATGGAGTTTGGACTGTATGACCAGTTGATGGTGGAGCTGAGGAATGAAGACCCTCGTGCATTCCATCACTTCATGAGGATATCACCAGCCATGTTTGACGAAATTGTAGAACGTCTGAGACCCAGGTTGACCAAGCCTAGCACCAACTTCTGTGCCAACCTGGACCCTGGACTGAAGGTGGCACTGACTCTGCGCCACCTGGCCTCTGGAACCACATACAGAAGAATTCAGTATACGTGGAGGGTGCCACACAACACCGTTAGCAAAGTGGTCAAAGAAGTGGTGCAGACCATCATCGAAGAATATGTGGAGGAGCTCCTCAAGTGCCCCACCACTGAACAAGGCTGGAGGAAACTTGCAGAAGAGTGGTATCAGAGGTGGAACTTTCCCCACACTGTTGGAGCCATAGATGGGAAGCACGTGGCCTGCAAAGCTCCAGCCAACTCAGGGTCCAATTATTTCAACTACAAGGGTTTCTTCAGTATCATCCTCTTTGCCATGGTTGATGCTGACTACAAGTTCATCTACATCGATGCTTCAGGCAACGGGTCAGCTTCACATAGCCAGGTATACAATGCTAGTGACCTCAAGGATGGGCTGGAACGCAACCTCATCATGGGTTTTCCAGATCCAGACCCCCTACCCAATGACACACAAGATGTGCCCTACTTCATCGTTGGTGATGATGCCTTCTCCCTCAAAACCTACCTCATGAAGCCCTACAGTTCAAGATATCTCACCCATGAAGAGAGGATCTTCAACTACAGGCTGTCCAGGGCAAGACGGGTGGTGGAGAACGCCTTTGGCATCCTGGCCAACAGGTTCCAGATACTTCTCACCACCATGCACCATGAGGCACATACTGTGAGGAACATTGTGGAAGTTTGCTGCATCCTGCACAATCTCATCCGCACCCGCTACCCAGTGTTGCAGAACAGACTTGTGGACCATCAACAAGGGAATGGGGACATGGAGCCTGGTGAATGGAGGCAAGGACGTAACCTGATAGACACTGTGGATGTACAAGGCCCCAACAGAGCTTCATGTGAAGGGAAGAAGCAGCGCAACCTACTGAGACACTGGTGCAACTCCCCAGCTGGAGCAGTGGAGTGGCAAGACAGGATGATAGATGATTAATGGATGCTTCCCTGAGCCTGTCGTAAAACACTGATGAGATTGTGCCATGTATGTTGAGTGGTCCTACAATGAATAGGACATTAATAAAGACCTTTGTTTATTTTGAAATGTGTTGATCAATGAATAAATTGTTATTGATAATAAAGGTCCATATGTGTGGCAGCTGGGATGGTGGACGATACAATCCCACTATGCTTGCACTGGAGGTTTATCTGTTCCACAACTATCCTTATCTATCCCACAAGCATGCAAAGGCTTAACCATTTGTTAAAAGTTTTCACCAACACTTTATAAAGTAAAAAAAATGAACCACGTGTCTTAAGCAAAGATAACCTTTATTACCTTTCTTAGGTAACCTTTATGACTTAAAAAAATAAGCAAAATGAACCAAGTAAACTGAATTAAGTGTGTTAAGCAAAGATAACCTTTATTAACTGTCTTAAGTAAAATATATGACGTTATTAAGAAAGCAAAATGATCCAAGTAAAGTGTCTTAAGCAAAGATAAAGTGAACAAGTAACAACTCAGTCTCTGGCACTATTCTCAGTCACTCTGAGTCATGTCCATGGTCTCAGATGTTAACCGGGTAGGGACTGTGGAGGTGGCTGTGGCTTGAGTGCTGGTCTGAGGCACCATTGGGGTACTTGGCCCCGAGGGTACAATGGGATGGTGTGTTCAGGAAGCTCTCAGAGAGCTGACTCAGTCCCGTGAGGTTGAGAGGCCCTTCATCAAGTACCTGGGATGTCAGGCACAAGACTGATGACAGATTGTCTGTTGATGGGCTTGGCTGTGGGGTGGAGGAAGGAGTAGTGTAGTCGGGCTGTCTGGTCTGCAGCTGAGTGAGGTGTGGCATGTGTGGCATGCAATGAACCTGGGCCTGGACTGGGAAGGTCTGCTTCTGCTGTGGGAAGTCCTGGAAGTCGTAGCCTTGGTAAGTGAGAGGCTGTTGAAAGCCGTGGAAGGGCTGTGACATCACCTGGGGTGCATGAGCAGACCTGGACTGGGTAGGAGCAGCTTCAGCTGGGCCTTGAGGGTTGTGCAGAAGTGCTGTGATCTTCTGCTTCATCACCTGGTACTGGGCCTTGGGCAGATCCCTCAGGGTGTGGCTCACGTAGTTGAAGATGGTTTGGCAGCTCGAGGATCCTCTGTCCAAGTGGACCAGCTGAGAGAGAAGTTCTGTGCTGGTCTTCATTATGTCCCTGATCTCCAACAGGACAGTGTGGCTCTGGCCCTCCAGTCTGCCTCTCTGCCTGCATCCTGTGGAGCTGGGGATGGGGGTGCATTGGTCTCTGGTGGCTGCCGCTTCTTCCTCCATTTGTGACAGGGGATCCTCCAAGTCCTCCAGCATGGGGTGTGCAGCTGTCAGGGGGGTCTCTGCCATGGGGCCCTCTGAAGACACCTGCCTGGACAGGGTAGCTGGCTCCTGGCTGGAAGAGGACTGGCTTTCTGTAGGCTGTCTGAGGGAGAGGGCTGTCAGAGGGGCTGCTCCTCGGTGGCGGACCTCACCCTCCAGGAAACTGCACTTGGCCATGACGTACATCTCCCGGTCAGTGAGCTTGACAGCGGCCTGCCCAGATTTTTTGAGATGCAGCTTGCCATACCAGGTGTGCATGTGCTTCCACCATCCCAGGGTACATCTGCAGTGTACCCCAGGCACTCTGCCTTGTCTCTCCAAGCTGCCTGTTTCTTCTTGGTGTTGTGATGGAGTCTGTGGCCCTTTCTCCACAGGTACTCGTTCTCCCTCAGCAATTCTAGCACCTCTTCCTCATGCTCCTCGGAAACGGTGTACTGTTTCCTCTCTCCCTTCTCCTTCCCTTGCCTCTTCCTCCCTCTGGCAGGGGCTTCAGCAGGGCCTTCATGGGCTTGAGCAGCAGGGCCTTCAGCAGCAGGGCTTTGAGGGCCTTGGGGCTGGTCCACCACAGCAGCAGCAGCAGCAGCAGTAGCAGCAGCACCAGCAGCGCCAGCAGCACCAGCAGCTTCAGAGTCAGTGCCAGGGGGTGGGATGCTGGTTCTGTCCTTCTTGCCAGGGCTGGCACGAGTAGGCACTGGCTTCCTCTTCTTCCCCGACTGATGAACCATGGTGTTATTTGAAGATGTCTGTGGCAGCACGTCTTTCCTCTGAATGCTGACTGTGTGCGAGCTGCATCCTTTTATATCCACGGAGATGATGCAATTCATACTCCCCGCATGCACAGTGAACGCTTTGCATCCGATATACATCCGCATGGCATCCGCTTTGCTTCCTATAGGCATCCATGATGCATCCACATCATCCGCTATGCATCCGCCCCTTCTGCTATGCGTCCACTTCGCAATTCTCCCCCAGAAGCCCTTCGGATGTGTCATTCACTTCCATCTGCTTTCATCCGCTAGGCTTCCTATGAACATCCGTTTAACATCCCCGCTACATATTACCCCCGTCCATTCTTTTCCTTTCTTTTCTGTTCTGTTTATGCAAATTTTCACCACTTTTTGGAGCAGATGACAACGGATGGAGCCACCCCCGAAATTTTGCTCATCCACTGTGTCCTTTTTGCATACGTTTTGCGTCCGTCGGCCAGTGGGACCTAGTCTTTAGATTGCATTTGGGTAATTATTCTGAAAAATTTTTAATGTTTATATCATCCACAATTTGTAACTGTCATGCTCTTTGGTATTTATTTTCAGGTATCAGCTCTTTGAGGTAGGCCTGGTCAGGAAATAGACTTCTCAAGAATATTATTCAGATAAAATTGTTCAGATAAAACTGAATAAAAGATAAATGCCTGACTGTCTTTTCCTGCCCCCCCCCCTTTTAATACATTCATTCCTGATGAACAATTACCTTTCCCATTCTAGCTGCTATTAGCCTCATAAGTAAGGTCTGGTGGCTCATTGGAGATTTAATAAAAACATCATTCCTGATGATCTTCATAATTAGGAAAGACAGCAAGATGAGAATGCATTACTCAGATGTTTGCTACATATCTTGCCTCCTGCTGATGTAGCAATGTCCTTGTAGCCAATAGTTTAAGTCAGATGTTTTCCCCTCTTCAATTGTCATTGTTTATATGGATAAACCTTCTATTAGGAAGTAATAGGATTCCTTCAAAACAGAGAGAGGGGAATACATATAATTTAGCTTGCAATCTTACATTGACATGCATGCAGTTACTTGCAGCAGTCATACAACATTAATATCTTAAATAACTATGGAAATGTCAATACAGGCAGGCAAATTTATCCTTTTGCACAATTAACAACTCCCAAAGTACCATATGGATATACTGAGAGTCTCATTATTATGAGGTGTCTCAGGCTATAAAAGCTTCATGGTCTCAGTTGAAGCTCTCTGGATCCCCCAAAGAGTAGCTGGACATTTCAAGGAAATTAAATATGTACAGCCCTGATATATTAAGAGAACTGGATTGCTGGAAAGTTATTGATTAAATCCTTTTCCTCAAGGATAATTTCCTCAGTGATGATTATATAATGAGGAAAGTAAGATGAAAGGTACTATGGATGCCAATTCATAAAATAAAGGAAGCATCACATACTACTTAATATTACACATGAAGAATCTAAAATGTTAGCATCAGAGCATTGCTTTATGTGATCTTTAAAAATCAGATTAGCGTTTGATTTAAACCTCCATCTTTAGATAGAATGGGGCACTAGAAGAAATTTTGGAGTGCAATACCTTTGTCAGAAACTTGGTAGGGGAACAGTAGTTGCTGAGATATGTTTAGGAAATCAGCATGAAAATAATTATACTGATTATAAAATGCATGTCATAAACTGCAAAAGCAGGAAATTGTTTGCTGTACATTAAGACTATATCTTAAATAACAAACTTGAGTTTTAAAATGTATTTTTCTTTATCTGTGGATGCTTTTATCAATGAATATGCAGACACTTATCATTATTAATCAATTCTTCAGGATAGAATTTGAGTATATTCTCATACTCATATAAAACTAGTAGACTTTTCAATGGAGATAAAATTAGATCAGAGCAAGGAAATTACGTGCAGAAGTGGCAGAATTACAATGCTCGGCGCCTTTTGTTCAATGCCAGTGCGAAGATAGGATTACCATACCTGGCTGAGATACAATCCCTTCTTAACCCTGTGCTGCCATCTAATGATAATCTGGATCTTTGCAGCCCTTAGTGATGCAAGCATTTAGTCAATGATTGTTTTACACATACTGCAGAAGCTTAGTCACTGTGACTTTATAACTGTCTTTTCAATGTATCACACTGAAATGAAGGTTATTAGCTAGGTAGTCAGAGGCTCAAAGGGGAAAAAAGCATATTTCTGTTCATAAAGACAGAAACAGTAGGCTGAAAGGCTGAAATGTAAGAATAATATTGTGCTAAATTGCATTAAGTACACAGTTGTCTGATACCCTTGGACTCTGGAACTGAAACTGCTTCCTACTTTGTTATCAAGGACCCCCTTACAAATTTGAAATACTATAAAGATAATATGGCACCCAGTATAACCAGTAACAATTGAATATCTGCCTTGGGTAAAACATGGAAGGATGTGTCATATTAGTTGATGAATAAAAGCAAGGATAAGGGAGGGAGGGAGGGAGGAAGGTTTAACCAAAGTCACAACAACTTTAGAAAATGTGTAAGTATACACATTTTTCAAACATTATTGCATCTTTAATAGCAAGTTAGCACCAGGAAATTTATTAGGTGATTTTTTTTCCTTGACAAGAATAAAGTAGAGAAAACTTTAATGCATTGATTTTAATATATCAGCTGATAATCTTGTCTCCAAGGAAAAATGGCAATAGAAATCCTGCAGAGTTTTATGGAAACAAAACAAAATTCATGGAGCAATAGGGACTGCTTTACATCAAGCAGACAACTAATTCAACAATCTCAATACCAGGGACATTTACACACCACAGAAAAACACAATGTTTTTAGATTGGTTTGGATCTATCATATGAAGTCAACTATGATTTGTATGCTTCATTTTTTAAGATGATGAGTTAAAAGGGCTGTTTCTTTGTTCAAGAAAACGTGACTATTTTTTTGACTTTTCAACCTGTGATTTGGAAACCTAATTTCTTTCTCTTCCTCTCTCTCTCTCTTTCTTCCTCCCTCCCTCCCCACCCTCCCCCCTCTCTCTCCCTCCCTCCCTTTCTCTCTCTCTCCCCCCCACAAGTTTGAAACACTTTAAAGATAATATGGCATCCAGTATAACCAGTAACATTCAGGCAGGTAGCCAATGAATATCTACAACCCAAAAAAAAATCTAACATATATACTGTGTATATTTATTCAGAGCTTAAAATGGTATAATGCTTTTAATATCCAAATATCTAATGTTCAAAACATGTCTCTACAGAACTTAAACATACAGGTAGTCCTCGACGTACAACCACAAATGAGCCCAAAATTTATATTGCTAAGCAAGAAATTTGTTTAGTGAGTTTTGCCCCATTTTATGGCTTTTCTTGCCACATTTGTTTAGTGAATCACTGCAGTTGTTAAGTTAGTAACACAGTTAGGGAATCTGGCTTCCCCACTGATTTTGCTAGTTAGGTCACAAAAGAGATCACATGACCCCTGGGAAACTGCAATTGTCATAAATATGAGCCAGTTGTCAAGCATCTGATGTAAATCACATGGTGATGCTGCAATGGTCATAAGTGTGAAAAATTGTCAAAAGTCCCCTTTTCAGTGCTGCTGTAACTTCAAACGGTCACTAAATGAACTAAGTCGAGGACTACCTGTATTTGGTTAGCATATGTTGGAGATGACAAGGGGAGCCTGAGGGAGAAGTCAAACATGTCATCAGTCTCGAATCCCTTTGCAGCCCATCTTGAATTCCTCTGATTCTTATCTACTCCTAACTTGCTTTGACCGTTAATAGTTCAGATTCTTGTAGAGAGCATGAATTAGCAATAAACCTTTATATTCATTTTAAGTGGCCTGGACTTTTTGCTTTTCATGCATTTGACATTAACCTGAACTTGTCTGATCTGTCCTGTGAGCTCAGCCTGGTCATCTTTGACATCGTAACTTTAAATCATTGAAAGGAAGGAAGGAAGAAAAATGTAAATAAGAAATAGAGTACTGGAAGAGTACTGCAAATCAGAGATCCCCAATCTTTTTGATACCACAGATGGTTTCATGGAAGATAATTTTTCCACACACCAGCTGTGAGGAATGGTTTTGATTTCTCTCTATCTCTGGCCACTCACTTCCAGCTGTGTGGCCCACTTCGTAACAGGTCACAGACCATTACCATTCCATGGCCCAGGGCAGTGTTGGGATTCAACTTTTTTTTTACTACCAGTTCCGTAGGCGTGGTTTGGTGAGCACAGAGGTGGTATTCAGCAGGTTCTGACCAGGCCTGGAAAACCGGTCGCAGAAGTTTTGAGTAGTTCAGGGGACTAGCAAATACCACCTCTGACTGGAGATTTTACAGTATCCTTCCCTGCCACGCCCATCAAGCCACGCCCACAGAATAACTAGTAAAAAAAATTGAATCCCACCACTGGTGGGCTTGATTTACGCATGCACAGAGAGTTTACTACTGACCTTCTGCAATCTTGCACTCTCCCTGTGTCTTCAACAGCTGATGCATGGCAATCCAGTGTGCCGCATGAAACAGCTGAGCTTCAAAACCAGGACATAAAGGTCTGTATAGAGCCTGGGTGGGCCCAGCACCTGATCATCCAAGCAAATTGGTTCACTCACAAATGATCCTTGGAGCTACCAGTTCAGCCAAATCGGGACAAACCGGTGGAATACCACCCTTGGCCCAGGAGTTGGAGACTCCTGCTGTAAATGATATGTAAGATCATTGTCTACTCTTAACAATTGTTCAAATATTTGGCAGATGTCTTCTAAATTACTTACCCTAATCTTATTTTATCTGGAGATATCAGAAATCAAACTCAGAAATTATTCATGCAACACTTGAGAGTTATCTGAAGGTATGTATTCATCATTACAAACAGCAATGTATCTTTTTTCCAAGTACATATTAAAGTACAGAGTTATTGCACAACAAAAAAAACATATTGTCAAAACTATGATTTTCCCAGTTGCAATAACATGGCTGTAAAAGGCAGAATAAAATCAAATCTGAAGTTTGCATTGGAAAATACTGTTGGGATACTCTGAGCAAATCATTTAATGCTAGAAGATATAAAAGCAAACTGGTCACTAAAGGCTCTCATAATGAAGCTAAAGCTTAAATATTTTAGACACCTAATCCAAAAACAAAAGTCAGTTGATAACTGATTGGAAAAAAATAAATGCAATCAAATTAGCAGCTTAGAGAAGTCAGTTTGATAAATGATGCAAATACAAGCTAATAGGAACTCTAAAAAAAATGCAGTCCACCAGAGCATGAAAAGTCAGAAGTAACAAATGACAGAAAAAATACCAGATGCTGGTCACTGATCACCAAAATGATATCGTCAATCCTCCTGAATTCTATTGCCAAATGTTAGATAGCTGCAAACCTTCCACTGCAAGATATCTATACACTTTAAGCCAAGGATCTCCAATCTTGGCAATTTGAAGACTTATGGACTTCAACTCCCAGAATTCCTCAGTCAACAAAGCTGGCTGAAGAATTCTGGGAATCGAAATCCATAAGTATTCAAGTTGCCAAGATTGGAGACCCCTGCTCTAAGCAAATATACATAGGCCTTTTCCAGAACCACTTTTATACCTTCCCATCTACTCTGCTGGTGGGAAGATTTCATTGGGCTCTTTACTTGCAGAGACTGTGCCCTTGAGGAACCAGGGAGGTAGAAATTCTTGCCAATGTCCTTTTTATGAAGCCCCAAGTTGTGCTTTGATCTCCCTAATCATCAATAAATTTGAAGGTCATATATCACTGAAATTGAGTGTAGTGTATACACTCAATTTGTACTGTGACAGTCATGTTGAAAAATTATGTTTATTACTTTTTAAGAGATCCTAACTCTACCCTCACATACCAGGTAGCCAAATATCTTCAACAAGTCATATGATTGTGCAAAACTTTTAATTAAATATGTTGTTTTATTGTCTTACCATTTTTGCTTCTCTTCTGAAAATGGCTATACCAAGCTATTCCTTTTTTCCTACTGTGTAAAGGCTGGCCAAAGACAATAACAGAAAGATTTGATTTGATTTCATTCCAGCTGCTAAGCTTTGTGTGAAAGTAGAACAGACTGCTCCGGAAAAATTGGTTTTCCATTGTTCAAGATATTTAAGCAAAGAATAAAATCACATGACACTTGTAAATTTCTGCATCAAACTTTCTCCAGGTACCCCATCCAATATTAAGGTATGTTGAAAAGGAAACCAATAAAAAGTAAGCTTGGCAAACAAATCTTCCCTGTATGCTTGCTTATTTTTTACATTTCTACATGTATATTTTATCTTATCGAGAACCAGTTTGGAATATTAGATAAAGCTTGGCTTGAAACTGGGAGGCTATGACTTCTAGTTCTGTCTTAAGCTTAAAGCCAACTTGATGACTTTGGACAACTCTCCCAGGCCTAGGAATAAGACTATGGCAAACTACTTCCAAAAACTATTGCCAAGAAGACTTGCCATGTACTCATCAAGAGCCAAGACAAGATAGGGTTTTCCTTTAACATTAACATATGGATTATTACATAGAGCTGCAACTTACAGAAGCTCATCATCAATTGAACCATACTCTCTGAACTGCAGATTTAGTCCTCTATGTAGGATCCATTAAACAAAAGCTCTCAAGAGCTTCCATATAATAAAAGTTGAATAGTCAAGATCTTGTTGATGATCCAAACTCTGTCAAGGACCTTGGAGTCCCCATCTCTAATGATCTAAGTGTCAAAAAGGCATTAAGAGTTGTTAATCTAATCCTACGTAGCTTTTTCTCTGGTAATATCACACTACTAACTAGAGCATACAAAACATTTGCTAGACCAATACCTGAATACAGCTTATCAGTCTGGAACCCACATTATGTATCTGATATTAACACAGTTGAAAAAGTCCAGAAATATTTCATAAGAAGAGTTCTCCCCTCCTCTACTCATTGCAGAATACCTTATACCACCAGACTTGAAATTCTAGACCGAGAAAACCTAGAATTATGCCCACCTTCAGTCCAATCTAAGTATTGTATATAAAATCATACATTGCAATGCCCTGTCAATGAATACTTCAGCTTCAACCATAACAATACAAGAGCACACAATAGATACAAACTCAAGGTAAATCAAACCAAACTTGTTTGCAGGAAATACGACTTCAGCAACACAGTGGTCAATATTCTGTCTTTTGGTTCACTTGCTGAATATAAAGATAGATAACTCTACAAATTCCTCTATACAAAGTTTCTTTTGTTGGATTATATTAGGTATCCGCAAGGTAACTCATAGTTATGTTGAGAGGCATCTAATGTCCCATTCTTTGCATAGTTGAAATCGTAGTGTAAATGATAGTAATCTTTCTATCCCATATTTCATCCCATAGTAGTAGAACCAGGGGGTAGAGATGCTACCGTGAGGTTGTGTTCAGGCAGTAGTGAAGAAACCTCCCTCAACCTACCAAGGGTTCAGAGACCAATCAGGGTTACAGATGTGGCCACATCCCGAATGCTGTTTTTTCGATGCTATTTGCAGGTACTGTGAACGGCGGGGACACATAGCTAGGGCATGCCAGAACAGAAATAACTATAGCCCTAGACAAAGATGGATTACTCCTCCCAGAGAGAGGGAAAAGCAAACAGAGAGCCGTTGGAATCAAGAAAACAAGAAACAAACGGTGGAGAGAAGCCAATAGAAAAGAGGAAACACATCAAACAATAACTATTGGGCACTCGAACTCAATCAATGCAAAAAAGGTACATGTGCAAGTCACCATAGAAGATCAATCATGCGAGATGAAGGTGGACTCAGGCTTGTACTTATCAATGGTATCGTGGAATTCCATAAAAAGACTAATACCTGACATAAGAAAGAGAGAGCTAGAAATACAAAAACTCACACTAAAAGACTACCAGGGAAACAGAATTCCAGTAGTAGGAACAGGACATTTCAAAGTTGGATTCAAAAAACACATTAAAGTCCTCCCATTAACCATAGTCGACCAGGCCTACCTACTGACCATAGCCCTAGCCTACTGGGACTTGAATGATTTGCACCATTAGGAATCGGAGTAACTGGAATAAATAACATCGCTGAGACAGATTGGGAAGAATTCCAGGACGTCTTCAATGAAGAACTGGGCTATTACCAAGGGTCCCCTATCTCATTTAATTTGAATCCAAATATAACCCCAATAAGGCTAAAGGTGAGGCGAGTTCCGTTCATGTTAAAACCAAAAATTGGTAAACAATTAGATAAACTTATCGCACAGGGGTATTAGAACCAATACACCACGTGAGGTGGGAAATCCCAATTGTTACTCCTATTAAACCAGATGGGTCCATGCACATCTGCGGAGACTACAAGGCAACAGTTAACCAATTGCTACAACAAAGCGCATACCCAGTTCCGGTGGTACAACACCTGTTACATTCTCTGGGGGGAGGTAGAATCTTCACGAAATTGGACCTTGTGCAGGCTTACCAACAATTACCGGTCGACCCAGAAACAGCGGAAGCACAAACAATTGTGACCCACAGGGGGGCATTCAAATGCAACAGACTATAATTTGGAGTTAGCGTGGCCCCAGGGGTTTTCCAAAGCTTAATGGATTGCCTATTACAAGGAATAAAGGGAGTGGTACCATACTTTGACGACGTATTAGTATCAGCTAAAGACAAAGAACAACTGGAAGACCGCCTAGGGGAGGTTTAAAAAAAAATTAAGGAGGCGGGACTTAAAGTTAAAAAAGAGAAGTGCAAATTAGCCACTGACAAAGTTGAATTCCTGGGATACCTCATAGACAAAGAAGGGATCCACCCCACTGAAAACAAAATCAGATCAATAAAGCAAGCTCCAGACAAGAAAATAAAACATAATTACAATAAAATAATTACAAGCCTTTTGGGGCCTTATTAATTTTTACAATGTATTTTTGCCACAGAAAGCAATGATAGCGGAACCACTGCACAGGTTGCTTGATAAGAAAGCAACCTGGACCTGGGGATGACAAGAAGAAACAGCATTCCAGGGAATTAAAGACTTACTTACATCAGACTGTGTGCTAATACAATACAGCGAAACCCTTCCACTAACATTAACATGCGATGCGTCACCATTTGGCATCAGTGCCATACTCAGCCATGTATTACCAGATGGAAAAAAAGCACCCATCGCATTCTACTCAAAAACCCTATCAAAAACAGAGCAAAATTACAGCCAACTAGATAGAGAGGCATTGGCCCAATAACAGGAGTAAAATGGTTCCACGAGTATATTTATGGCAGAAATTTCTCACTTATCAGAGATCATAAACTACTTTTAAGAATTCTCACAGGAAACAGAGCTATACCCAACATACTGTCACTACGGATGACGAAGTGGTCCGAATTCCTCATTGCCTATAACTACAACTTGATCTACCAGCCAGGGAAGAACATAACAGAAACAATGCACCTCTGATTCCCAACCCCCAGGAGAAATAAGGAGCTCTCTAGTTATTGCAATAAAATCCCCATGGTTTATGATGATAAACACAGCAACTCTTGACTGCATTTTTCCATCCTTGCAATATAACTTGGGGATTCTTTTTTTAAAAAAATATTTATTTTCTTTTATCAACAAAAGTAAAATACAAAACAGAAAAACAAACATTCAATGCTAGCAATGAAAAAAAACTTTTGTACAAAAAACAACAACAAATGTCCAATAGGTCTAGCACAAAACATAAAGATGGATGCTGAAAAATAAATAAATATACAATACAAAACAATAATATACAATGCATTACAACTTGGGGATTCTGACCACTGATGTAGGGCTATAATATAAGGGCTGCAAAAATCTAGATAACAGCAAAAAAAATGCAGAAAAATTTGTGTCTTTGTAGCCTAGTCCAATAGACATTTCAGATGGTACAGCACAGATCTGGGAGTTTTATACCTTTGACAAAATAAAAGCATCATCCAAAGGATTATTTGGGACAACTACCATAACTTAAAATTCAGTTTTCCTTCTTCTTATATATCACTGTAATATACTCTATTGCATAATAATCCAATGTTATTCCAGATTTAAAAATTTATTATAGACTAAAGAGATTCATAAAAGATGCTGAAATATCATTTTTATGGGCACTCTAATGTAACAGCACCCTCTTGTGAAATTCTAGTGCAAGTTCTAGGTTTGGCCAATTGTTACAAATGTTAAGAAGATTAATTTCGGAAGGAGAAGGGAAGATTTCAACTCCTTAGAATAATATTATTCAAGCCGTTGCCTTGCAGATGAATTGGATGGCAATTGCCATTATACCAGCAAGATATTTACTTTAATCATAAGGATTTCAATGTATAAAATCATTACCAGTGAAGATCAGAGTCAACATCAGAGAACACAGAATAATATGGTTGGAAGGGACCAGGATTCAAAAATTTTACTACTAGTTCTGTAGGCGTGGCTTGGTGGGTGTGATGTGGCTTGATGGGTGTGGCTTGGTGGGCATGGCAGGAGAAGGATATTGTAAAATCTCCCTTCCCACCCCACTCCAGGGGAAGTATACTGTAAAGTCCACATTCCCTACCCACTCCTAGGGGAAGGATACTGTAACAGCCCCATTCTCTCCCCACCCCACTAACCTGCTTTTGAGCTCCATTCTCTTGTGCAGGGCAACCAAAGAAGACCCAGCTGATCAGCTGGGATTCAGGAGGTAGAGAATAGATGGGGGCAGGGCCAATCAGAGGTGGTATTTGCTAGTTCTCCAAATTACTCCAATTTTCCCACTACCAGTTCTCCAGAACTGGTCAGAACCTGCTGAATACCAGCTTTGGAAGGGACCTTGGAGATCTTCTAGTCCAACCTCTGCTCAAGCAGGAGATCCTATATCATTCTGAACAAATGGCTATCCAGTCTCTTCTTGAAAATTTCCACTGATGGAGCACCCACAACTTCGAGAAGTAAGCTGTTCCACTGATAGTTATTCTCATTGTCAGGAAATTTCTCCTTGGTTCTAGGCTGAATCTCTCTTTAATGATCTTTCATCTGTTACTTCTTTTCCTGCCCTCAGGTACTTTGAAGAAAAGATCAATCCCTTCTTCTCTGTGACAGCTCTTTAAGTCCTGCAAAACTGTTATTGTATCAGCCAGTGTTGGCAAACCTTTTCAATACCGAGTACTGAAGTAGAAGCATACGTGCACATGTGGAGGGAGCCCTCTTCCAGTTTCCAGCACTCCCACATGTGTGAAGACCAGCTGGCTGGAAACCAAAAGAGCAACGGGGGATGGCTGGCGTGCCGAGAGATAGCTCTGTGTGCCACTTTCGACACACGTGCAATAGGTTCACCATCATGGGACTAGACACACATACTTCTCTCAATCAAATAGCACACTCAAAAACATGCCATTTCCATCACCCCGAGGGCTTTGAACAGGAAGCCAAACTCTGTGTTTCAAAAATGGAAGGTGTCACTTTTGATTTTTGGAAGTGGTTTTGGTTTTTCAGGGCTGCATTCACTCATTTAAGGTTCTCAGTTGTCCCTTACCTCCTTCAATAAGTTCCAAAAATTAAGTTTTTCTTCATTCTTGTGAATCTCTGGAACTTTTAATAGAATACTGGTGAATCCCATATGTACCCAGCCTACGTCTTTGATATAGAATTGTGCACAAAGTCAAATGGAAGACAATATGATGTAGTTTTGTAAAGCACTGGATTGTTGAATTATTGTTATTAATTTAAATCCTTTCTCACATAGCCCAAGGAATAAACAAGGAGTTTGGTAGCCAAACTCTACAGAAGAAAATGAGGAAGAAAAGAAAGTCAAAGGACAACTTGTGTGATCCAAATGCCATGTAATCAACACAGTGGGTTAAAAAGATGGTGTCTGGAACTTCCAGTTTGCAAGGCTCAGCGGTGGGAGGAATCCATGATCATGTGCGGTTTCTGCTGCGCTCGCCACTGGATTGCCCCAAGCCAACCGGATTCAGGTCTATAGCTACCCCGTAGAAGTAGCTGAAGACAGGGGAAACCTAGCAGGGGTCAGGGGGAGTCACACACCCCTTCCTCAGTTGGCTTAACTCCCTTTTCCAATAGCAGTAGAGCGGCGGTCAGAAATGGCCGCCACAAAGAAGCTTTCATCCGGAAAAGAATGTGCAGGAGGAAGCTGAGAAGTGAAAGTTTTGGCTGACCGGGAGGAGAAGCAACATCCAAGATATCCTGGAATTTAAATTTTGGAAAAAGATACTTCATTCCCTGAGAAGATCTAGAAGCAGCGAATGAAAGTGAAAAGGGAAAGTTTGTTTTTTCTCATTCTCCTTCCTTACGGTGACAGCAGATGAATGAGAAATTGGAAAAACCCGCTTTGGCATCAGCAGGTAATCAAACTGGAAAATTAAAGCCAAGGGGACAATAAAGATTTCTGAACGCTGGAAAAAAAATTTTTTTATGCTGTAAGTGGGAAGGGAGAGGATTAGAATTAAGATTAAGATTTGGCTGGAGGAGACTGCTTGGAATTTAAAGACTAAAACAAAATCATAACAAGACTTCTAAAAGACACATTTTAATTGGAACTTTGTAACTGAATTACAATCCCAGGAAGAGAAAGTGAAAAAAAGAAGAAAGTGTTAAATGAAATAGACTGTGTGTATTTGGACTGTTTGGTGACTTTTGGAAATTCTTATTTGAATGATTAAAATCATTTGGGTTGTTTAAAAAAATTTTTTACAATGGCATTATTTGTGGATGAACTGAAAATGGAATTTATAAAGTATAAAGAAGAGGAACAAGAAGGGAAGGGCTCTTTTGGCTCCGTTTTTCATTTTTTAGAAATGGCGATTTCTACGTATGAGAAACTACAAGAACAAGAAGATTGGGATGAAGAAGAAGCCATCTTTAATGAACAAGCAACTTTATCTGGGGAAGAAAGGAGAAAGGGGGAAAGAGAATGGAGAATTTAAGACTTAAAAAAACAACCAAAAAAGGGAAAAATAAGGTGAAAAGTGGACACAATGTCAGAAAGCAACAGAAAAGAGGAATACAGAAGAGGGTAGAGATTAAGAGACAAGGGGGTAAAAAGGGTACAGTGGAGAAGCAAGGGAGGAAGGAAAAGAAGAGAAGCTATTAAGGTTTGAAACAAGATGTAAACAAACAGGATTCATTTCGAGATAATGGGTAAAAATATAACTGAAAAAGAGATTCTGCAAAAGTACATAAGATTGTATTTGTATTTGTATTAGAAATAATGTTAGAAAATTTGGAACAACATATGATTACAAAATGTGATCAAATATTCAACGTAATTTAGTGGAAATTTCTTTTTTTTTTTTAACAAAATAAATGAAATGAAATATGAGAGAACTGAATTAAGAAGGAAGGGGAACATTTTAATTACATAATGTTTTAAAATATAAGTGAAATTGGGGGGGAAGTAACTACGCAAAATTTATAAGTGTTCCCATAGAAGCATGATACCTATTTGAAAAGGAATGTATAAAATGTTTAAGATTTATGAATAGTAAAGCAACAGGAAAGAGAAATACAGAAAAGGGAAATGAAGATGAAGATTGAAATAAGTTGTAAAGAAACAGGACTTATTTAGAGATAATGGGTAAAAATATAACTGAAAAAGAGATGCTGTAAAAATACATGAGACTGTATTGTTGTATTTGTATTAGAAATAATGTTAGAAAATTTGGAACAACATATGATTATAAAATGGGATAAAATATTCAGTGTAATTTAGTGAAAATCTTTTCTCCTTTGAACAAAATAAATGAAATGAAATATGAGAGAATTGAATTAAGAAGGAATGGGAACATTTTAATTACATAATGTCTTAAAATATAAGTGAAGTGGGGGGGAAGCAACTACGTAAAATTTATAAGTATTCCCATAGAAGCATGATACTTGCTTGAAAAGAAAGGTACAAAATGTTTAAGACTTAAATGAATATTAATTTTAATGATAGAGTTCAATTGGTATGGACTGTTGTAATTATATGATATATTTATATTTTTTTCTTTTTTTAAATATAGTGTTTAGCTTTAGAATGTACTAAGCAGAATCTGAATGGAAAGTTATGTATTATTTTAAATGTTAAATTTAGGGGAAAGATATAAAGGCATCATACTCCAATCAGTGATTACAGGAGAAATTTTCTGTTAATGAGAAAACATAATAGACAGCTGAAACAGGACAGACAAAGGATATAACTATAATGATTTAAATTGAGATTAAATAAATAAAATAGAATTAAGATAGTGAAAAGAGGGGAGAAGCTATATAGAAAATGTTGAATGGTAATAAGATATGGAATAGTATATAAAAGTGAGCATGAACTTGAATTTATGTCTGAACGAAGAGATGTAACCCAGGATCAAGCTGCTTTCAAAAAAGATGTTTCATGTTTTTATGTTATGTGTTTTGTTTGTATATGTTTGTCTTTTAAAAATCAATAAAATTTTTGGAAAAAAAAAAGATGATATCTGAATAGCTTCTGATTCCAAACAAATATGTAACTATGATTGCATTGCACATTGTATATGAGAATGGGAACTAGGTTTAAATAGAGTAAAATATGTTTGACTTCTCTATGACTGAATATATTATGTGAACACAATCAGTGTGCTTACTTTATGGCAAGGGTCCCCAATGTGTTGGCTGAGAATTCTGGGAGTTGAAGTCCACAAGTCTTAAAGTTGCCAAGTTTGGGGACCTCTACTTTATGGTTTAGTATGATACATTAATTGTATAAATGAGCTTCCTAGTTTTGTCATGCATTAACTACTGTCTCTCATTTGAAATGTTGGATTTGCTGTTTTGCTACCTATAAAATTGCATGCACCTAAAATGATTTTATTGTTTTATAAATTAGGATTTTTTAATGAGACTGTTGTGCTCAAAAATTACACAACAGTTAATTTTGTAGTCTATATTTTTAAAATTATCATTTGAATTGATTGGTGATTATAGGCTATGCGAAGAACAAGACTGTTAATTTCTTGATCACAATTATAATAACTATATGTTGTTGTCTTATAAATTCTTGTTTTTTCTTTCTTGATTATGAGACTAAGAATTGTCAGGTAAGAAACCCAGAGTAGCCAAACCAATTATTCCTGTCTTTTTCTTAAATCTTAGTGAACATTTGCTTTTTTACTAAAAAAAAAAAAATTACTAAATTTTTTATTTTCTCGTGCATACTTTGAAACTAACTGAGTCGTGTAGGCTTGCCTAGAAAGAACATAAGCTGTTTTTTCTAAAACTATCCAGAAGAGGGTGATATTGAAACATTTCTCTATCACAAGAAAAAAAATCTCTTTCCTCTCCCATCTGAAATAAGAAATGTCCTGAATCAAATAAATTGTTTTCCACATTAATCAACTAGCTGAACAATACTATTCTACCAGCTGGCATGGAAATAATAATTCTGCCCTACTGTTTGCTAAAAACATTTCCTTATTTTGTGCCCTAAACTTCTTATACTGTTCCAAAAAACATACCATTCTGTTTCCAAGTTAAATATTATAATACCCAGATAGGAAGTAATTTTCCATCTTATTTTTCAATTTCATTTTCAGAATCATTATTTGATGGAAACATTTCAAAGAAGGGATTTAATAAAGCAAAACAAAATGACATTATCCATCTGGGAAAGGACTACTTGTGCCAACATTATTTTTGTCTCTTTGCATCATCTTGACCATTGCTGAATTTCCTCCATGTTATTTCTTCAGGTTTTATCCCTGTTGAACATTGGATTTTCAATTTTAAAAAATGTAAAGGTTTCCTGTCAGTCATATCTGAGTTTAGGGCACTGTGCTCATCTCCATTTCATGGCTGAGGAAGCCAACGTTGTCCAAAGAGATTTTTTGTGGTCATGTGACATGGCTGTACCCCAAAGGTGCACAGAAAGCTGTTACCTTCCCACCAAAGTGGTACCTATTAATCTACTTATATTTGCATGCTTTCGAATTGCTAGGCGGGCAGGAGTTGGGGCAAGTAATGGGAGCTCACCCTGTTGCATTTCTCAGCTACATTTCTCAGCCCAATCTGCTACATAAAGTTGTTGTGTTTTTATAGACGATAGCATTGACCTCACCCCTTTCCTAAGAGGTCTGTTGGGAGCATGCATAAGCCCACCAACGTGCCTACTGTCCCTGTCCTATTGTTTCTTTTTTTATTCGTATCTGTTTCATGTATTCATAACCATGTTTATGCTTATACCTGTTATCTAATACTCACTTGACAAATAAATATAAAGAAAGAAAGAAAGAATAGAATAGAATAGAATAGAATAGAATAGAATAGAATAGAATAGAATAGAATAGAATAGAATAGA
>BLBF01000002.1:23693722-23713269 GCA_015471245.1 Laticauda colubrina
GAATAGAATAGAATAGAATAGAATAGAATAGAATAGAATAGAATAGATTTCAGTATATCCTGCTGTAAAAACGTATGGTTTAAATCCAAAAAAGATTTATTCTAGTTGACCAGAATTTTCAGAATGCTTCGAATTACATCAAGTAGACCCATCCACTTTTTAAAAACCAGTACAGAGTATGTCAGGTTTCTTCAGCCTGTGCCAATCCAGATGTGTTCACCTACAACTCTCCAAATTCCAAGTCAATCTTTAAATTGGATTCATGTGGGCTCACTATGGTTGATGAACACATAATAAAGCAGATCAAGCATATCCAAAAAAACTAATTCATCTCTATTGAAAGCATCCAAATTGTGGATTTCTCCAGACTTAGATTCTCTGAAGGCTTGCTGAAATGCATTCTGATTAATGTGAGTATTGGATTTTCCTGTTGACATTTTTATTTGCATTTTAGGGGACAATGGAAGAAAGTGATAACAACCATAGCTTTATAGGCCTGAATCATGCAGGCTGTATGATGTAGTGAGTTGATAATTTGTACTGGCAGATGGTTTCTGAATTTGCTTTTGCTTTATGCTGATGGATGATATGACCAAGACAGAATAAATCAGCTGCAGCCACATGAGAGTGATCCTTATCCTTGATAGCTATCTAATGTTGGTTTTCATATTAAGTGACAGAGCAATGGGTGAGGAACGTTTTAACTGATATGTTTTATTCACATCTGGTTTTATTCATGTTGTAGTCTTATTTACTCACAATCTCTCACTGTCTGAAGCCCACACAGTCATGCAAAGTATGTGGGATTGAGACTTTTTAAAGGTTGTTTTTCCCCATCTTTTTTTTTTTTTTGGGGGGGGGGGGAATAACTGGCATTTCTTCTTTGCTGAAGTTATTTCATTTTGCGTTGGATTTATTTTAGGCCATATGCAACAGTTTCCCCCTGTGTTTTCCTTTAAAATGGCAGGATAACAACTACAGTTTAGCAATAGTAATAGCACTTAGATTTATATACTGCTTCTCAGTGCTTTGCAGACCTCTCTAAGTGGTTTACAGAGTCAGCATATTGCCACCAACAATCTGGGTCTTCATTTTACTGACCTCAGAAGGATGGAAGGCTGAGTCTACCTTGAGTCGGTGAGGATTGAACTGCTGAACTGTTGAAGCCAGCAGTCAGCAGAAGTAGCCTGCAGTACTGTATTCTAATCACCGTGGCTCTTACCACTTCATAATGCCACAGTAAGAACCCACTTGGAATACTGCATCCACTTTTGGTCACCATGATGTAAAAAAGATGTTGAGACTCTGGAAATAATGCAGAGAAGAGCAAAAGAGGGTTAGGGGACTGGACGCTAAAATATAGGAAGAACAATTCCTGGAATCGGGTATGTCTAGTTTAATGAAAAGAACTGGGGTGACATGATAACAATGCTCCAACATTATAAATTTTAAAAGAAGAGATTGGACAACTGTTTGTCTGAAAAAGAATAATGTTTCCTGCCTGACAAGGGGACTACAAGACTTCCAAGGTCCCTGCCAACTTTGTTACTCTATTCTATTCTAATTAACTTTTGCTGCTTATAATTCCATAGATTTACTTTGCTTTTTTCTTTTAAAAAATATCTATTATAAAATGCAGAAAGAAAATAAAGAAATATTGCACATCACTGGTTAAAAATTAAAATGATCAGAAAAAAAATATGAATTGTGCCAAGTTTGTTCAATGACCATTAAGCAACCATTTATGGGTTGGTTCAGGTGTTGACTGATACTAATGGGTTTGAGAATTCCTCAGAGGTCAAAGGAAGAAAAAGGACGAGGTAACAAAAATGGATTAGATGACTCATGGACAGATTGTATATAAAACAGTTGTAAAATAAAATACTGGACATTCATTATTCAGCATGACTATTTAAAAAAAGGAAGGAAGGAAAGTTTTCATGTTGCTTTCATACTTAGAATATCACAGTTAATCTCATTGTTCATTTTCAACATTTTTGTTCTGTGCATATTGCCTTCAATTATTATTGTAAGACACTCCATGAGGATTATAGCCAAAAGGAGAGATACAAATATATAATAACTAAAATAATAAACAGGCAAATTGGGTGACCGAGGATATGCCTCAGTACTTGACCCCCAGGTGAGGAAGAAGTCATCAAGGGCATCCTGTTCCCACAAGAACTTGTGCCTTATTTCATCATTGTCATTATTAACAATAGCAACATTATCTAATGTTTCTTTCTGAATGTCCCTGTTTCCAAGAGAATTAAAACATGGATAATATAAAAGAAAAGATGTTTCCTACAGTGGTATCCAGGATCTAGGCCAAATGCTATTCAAACCATTGCTGCTGGTTTTCTGATGACAATAACAAAAAAAAATATACTTCATTTCTTTCGAAATTCTGTTTATTGTTAATTGCTTGAAGAGGTTTTCAGTTGAAATGTGCCTATTTTAATAAAGGATATCTCAACTTTCTTCCCTTCCTATCTCCTGTGGGTCTATCCTCATCTACCTTGTTTTTTATTCTTTCAAAGCAAGCCAAAAAACATCAGGTGCATGACTGGATTTTAATAAGCAGCAAAGTTGAATTTTCATTTGAATGTGTGGACCTTTTTTTTTTTGCTTTGTTGATGCTTTCCCTTTTTTAAATGAGAGAAGTGATGAGATAGGTAGTTTCAGGTCTCTCTGTTACCCCAATATTGTTTTCTTTCAAAATACCTAACTTGAAAGCAGAAATAAAGTTGAAAGGGCTCTATCTGCATTGATAATCTTGAAGGTTGCATACCCTGTTTTCACAGATTTTGAGATCAAAGCCCGTTTTTGAAATATGGAATTATGAAGCTTATAAATCAGGTTCACTTCATTTTTTATGTATGTTGCGGCTGCCATCAACTTGACATTTCTGGTGTTAATGGTTTTGCAGGAATGTTGAGAGTTCTTCAGAAGGTCTAGAGGAGCAATAGTAAAGCCTTGAAAAGATTCTTATCTTTAAGGGGTGATGGTTTGCCACTTTATAAATAAAATATTTCAACTCTACCTTTTACTTGAGTCCAATTCAAGGGGTGGCCAAGCCAAACATGTCATATCTGAATAAATTTTGGCACAGTCTTGACTTCTTTATTTATAAATCACATACATGTCACATATCTACATAGGTTTGCATCTTTATTAAAATACTTTTATTCCAGTATGAGCATAAAGTGTAAAAAAACAGATATTCATGGCATAGTAGCCAGTAAAAGAAGCACACCAAAGCAAGCTAATAGAATGGAAATCCAACAGATTTAAATAAAATTAACAATGACAGAGACACAGACAAACACATATTTTATTGAGTGGCAAGTGCAGAAGAGTTTTGAACTTTAAAAGAAATATAAGAGAAAGCAATTTAAATACCAGGGAAAATGGTGGTCTTCAGAAGTATCACCACCAAAACATTTCTGGGACATCTGAGAGAGCAATCAGGACATATTCTCTACAATTGTAGTCGCTTTCATATGCAATGATAGTTTATTTTAATCTTGGTTTTCTGAATAAACCCAACCACAACACTCTGAAACATAATCTAACCAATCTCTGACCTCCCCAAAAATCTAAGTACATTTAATCTAGTTTAAATTTTAAAGATCAGATTCAAGAAAGAAGAATTTAGAAATGTGACTAAATGTTTTTTTTTAATTATACAGTTCCTTCTTAAAGGAAGACTATGAAAAAAAATCCAGCTATCTGATGCATCTAATAAAAATACTATTACATTTTACATGAATTTTATTTAAGAAACAAGGGCAAATAAGGATAAGCGCCATCATTGAAATTGTGGTGGACAGAAATTAAAGCCCATGTCACGCTGCACCAACGGATGCAAAGAGGATGTAAAATGGACAAAAAAGCTTGCCATCCATTGGAAAACGCAATGCATCCATTGTGTACTCACTACATACGTCTTTCATACGCTCTATCCGTCAAACTTCCGTCTACTGCTATTTCATCCACTCAAAAAGTTTTGAGCTGCACAAAACTTTTTGAGCGGATGAACTTTCCGCCACGTACGATCTACATCCGCGACACATACGGGCAACAAACGTTCTACGTCCGTTGTCATCTATTACATGTCCGATGTATCCTCTCGGCATCCTCTGGCCATCCGCACAACTCACATCCGCTCCAGCGGAAAGCAGAAAGAGGGAGGAAGCGAAAGGTACATGGAACATCCACACAGTGTTAGTAGCACGGACATACAAAGGATGAAAGTGGATGCAGCTTGGATATAAAGCATTAAAATGGAGAAAACATTCGTATATGGGATGTATCTCAGATATTTAGGATGTCTGGAGGATGTCTAGAGTATGTGGAAGGACACCTGGTGGAAAACCGACATTTCCTATAAAAAGTGGGAGGAAATCACCTGGATCTCACTATCAGTCCAGCAGCCGTGGTATGCAGACCTCTTCAGCCTTGCTCTTGCTCTTCCACAGCATCCATTGATCTCCACCATGGATCATTGTACACTCCTTTTGGTAGCCGCCATCATTCAACACCAGAACCAAGCCCTCTTTAGACTGTTTCACCTTTTCTACGCAAGGAGAAGGAGATGTCCAAGAGCTGTCTGGGTCCGAAGATGGATCGGGAGAAGAGTGGAGTTTGGACTCTATGACAAGCTGATGGTGGAGCTGAGGAATGAAGACCCTCGTGCATTCCAGCACTTCATGAGGATGCCACCAGCCATGTTTGACGAAGTTGTGGATCATCTGAGACCCAGGTTGACCAAGCCAAGCACCAACTTCAGTCCCAGCCTGGACCCTGGACTGAAAGTGGCACTGACTCTGAGCCACCTGGCCTCTGGGACCACATACAGAAACATGCAGTATGCATGGAGGGTGCCACACAACACCATCAGCATTGTGGTCAGAGAAGTGGTGCAGGCCATCATCGAAGAATATGTGGAAGAGCTCCTCCAGTGTCCCACCACTGAAGTAGGCTGGAGGAAAGTTGCAGAGCAGTGGTATCAGAGGTGGAACTTTCCACACACTGTTGGAGCCATAGATGGGAAGCATGTGGCCTGCAAAGCTCCACCCAACTCAGGGTCCAATTATTTCAACTACAAGGGCTTCTTCAGCATCATCCTCTTTGCCATGGTTGATGCTGACTACAGGTTCATGACATTGATGCTTCAGGCAATGGGTCAGCTTCAGATGCCCAGATATACAATGCCAGTGACCTCAAGGGTGGGCTGGAACGCAACTTCATCATGCGTTTTCCAGATCCAGACCCCCTACCCAAAGACACACAAGATGTGCCCTACTTCATCATGGGTGATGATGCCTTCTCCCTCAGAACCTACCTCATGAAGCCCTACAGTTCCAGATACTTCACCCGTGAAGAGAGGATCTTCAACTACAGGCTGTCCAGGGCAAGGCGGGTGGTGGAGAACACCTTTGGCATCCTGGCCAACAGGTTCTACATACTTCTCACCACCATGCAGCATCACCCAGGGACTGTGAGGAGCATCGTGGAAGCTTGCTGAATCATGCACAATCTCATGCGCACCTGCTACCCAGTGTTGCAGAACAGACTTGTGGACCTCCAACAAGGGAATGGGGACATGGAGCCTGGTGAATGGAGGCAAGGGCAAAACCTGATAGACACTGTGGATGTGCAAGGCCCCAACAGAGATTCACATGAAGGGAAGAAGCAGCGCAACCTCCTGAAACACTGGTGCAACTCCCCAGCTGGAGCAGTGGAGTGGCAAGACAGGATGATAGATGCTTAATGGATGCTTCCTTCAGCTTGTCTCATCTCACTGATGAGATTGTGCCATGTATGTTGAGTGGCCTTACAATGAATAGGGCATTAATAAAGAGTTTTGTTTATGTTGAAATGTGTTGCTCAATGATTAAATTGTTATTGATAATAAAGGGCCATATGTGTGGCGGCTGGGAGGGTGGACCATACAATCCCACTATGCTTGCACTGGAGGTTTATCTATCCCACAGCTATCCTTACCCATCCCACATCTATCCATCCCACAGCTATCCTTACCCATCCCACAGCTATCCATTCCACAGCTATCCTTACCCACCCCACAGCTATCCTTACCTATCCCACAAGCATGCAAAGGCTTAACCCTTTTTTCTAAGTTTTACCCAACACTTTATAAAGTAAAAAAAATGAACCAAGTGTGTGAAGCAAAGATAACCTTTATTAATAACAAACTGTATGACTTTATTAAAAAGCAAAATGACCCAAGTAAACTGTCTTAAGCAAAGATAAAGTGAGCAAGTAACAACTCAGTCTCTGGCACTCTTCTCAGTCACTCTGAGGCGTGTCCATGGTCTCAGATGTAAAGGGGCCAGGGACTGTGGAGGTGGCTGTTGCTGGAGTGCTGGTCTGAGGCGCCATTGGGGTGCCTGGCCCTGAGAGTACAACAGGAGATGGTGTGTGCAGGAAGCTCTCAGAGAGCTGACTCAGTCCCATGAGGTTGAGAGGCCCTTCCTCAAGTACCTGGGATGTGAGGCCCAAGACTGATGACAGATGTTCTGAGGAAGGGCTTGGCTGTGGGGTGGAGGAAGGAGCAGTCTAGTGGGGCTGTCTGGTCTGCAGCTGGGTCAGCTGAGGTGTCTGTGGCATCTGTGGCATCCGAGGAACCTGGGTGTGGACTGGGAAGGGCTGCCTCTGCTGTGGGAAGTCCTGGTAGTGGTAGGCTTGGTAGGCGAGGGGCTGCTGAAATCCGTGGAAGGGCTGTGACATCGCCTGGGGTGGAGGAGCAGACCTGGAGTGGGTAGGAGCAGCTTCATCTGGGCCTGGAGGGTGGTGCAGAATAGCTGTGATCCTCTCCTTCATCGCCTGGTACTGGGCCTCGTGCATGTCCATGAGGGTCTGGCTCATGTACGTGATGAAGGGCTTGCGGTTGGAGGATGGTATGTCAAAGTGGACCAGCTGGGAGAGGAGATCTGTGCTGGCTTTGATTGTGTCTCTGATCTCCAAGAGGATAGTGTGGCTCTGTCCCTCCGGTCTGCCTCTCTGCCTGCTTTCTTTGGAGGTGGGGCTGGGGGTGGGGGTGGCTTGGTCTCTTGTGGCTGCTTCTTCTTGCTCCATCTGAGACAGGGGACCCTCCATGTCCTCTGGCATGGGGAGTGCATCTGTCAGGGGGGTCTCTGTCATGGAGCCCTCCAAAGACACCTGCCTGGACACTGTAGCTTTCTCCTGTCTGGAAGAGGAGTGGCTCTCTGTGGGCTGTCTGAGGGAGAGGGTTGACAGAGGGGCTGCTTCTCAGTGGTGGATCTCACTCTCCAGGAAGCTGCACCTGGCCATGACAGTGGTCTCCCGGTCAGTGAGCTTGACAGCAGCCTGCCCGGATTTCGTCAGGTGCAGCTTGCCATACCAGGTGTGCATGTGCTTCCACCACCCAAGGAGTCATCTGAAGTGTAGCCCAGGCTCTCCGCCTTCTCTCTCCACACTGCCTGCTTCCGCTTGGTGTCGCGATAGAGCCTGTGGCCCTTCCTCCACAGGTACTCGTTCTCCCTCAGCCATTCCAGCACCTCCTCCTCATGGTCCTCGGAAATGGAGTACTGTTTTCTCTCCCCCTTCTCCTTGCCTTGCCTCTTCCTCCCTCTGGCAGGGGCTTCAGGGCCTTCAGCAGCAGGGCTTTGAGGGCCTTGGGGCTGGTCCATCACAGCAGCAGCAGCAGGAGAAGCACCAGCAGCAGTAGCAGCAGAAGCACCAGCAGCACCAGCAGGAGAAGCACCAGGAGCACCAGGAGCACCAGCAGCAGCACCAGCCGCACCAGCAGCTTCAGAGTCAGTGCCAGGGGGTGGGATGGCAGGAGTAGGCACAGGCTTCCTCTTCTTCCCCATGGTGTTCTCTCAAGATGTCTCTGGCAGCAGGTCTTTCCTCTGAATGGTGACTGCTTGCGAGCTGCATCCTTTTATATCTGTGGAGCTTACACAATTCCTCCCCGCATGCACAGTGAACGCTTTGCATCCGCTAGGCATCCGCTAGGCATCCGCTAGGCATCCGTGATTCATCCGCGTCATCCGCTACGCATCTGCAACGCATCCATTCCCCCCGCTACGCGTCCACTTTGCTGTTCTCCACCAGAAGGCCTTCAGATGTGTCATCCTCTTCCATCCGCTTCCATCCGCTAGGCTTCCTACGAACATCCGCTTTACATCCTTGCTACATCCTTCCCACGTCCGTTCCTTTCCGTTGTTGTCCGCTCTGTTTATGCAAATTTGGGGCACTTTTGAGAGCGGATAACAATGGATGGAAAATTTGCTCATCCGTTGTGTCCTTTTTACATACATTTTGCATCCATCAGCCAGTGTGACCTCGCCTTTACATATTCTAAACTCCCTTTCTCACACAAAATTTTAGATGCATATAAAAAAAGCTGCATTAGAAAATGTGGCAAGTCTAACTGTTTATTTATATTGTTCTAAGATCATATATAACATTTAAACCTTCCCTCTCAAATAGTAGATCTATTGAGAGATCTAAACATGGGAAGTATCAGTTTTCCACTGATGAAAATTGTGAACATATGGTCTTCTATTGCATTTCTAGGGTAACCATGTATACACCTTTATAGAAGTCAAACCTTGGTTTGAAGGAGTCTTCTCTTGATGTTTTAAGCTCAAGAACAATATTATTGGCAGGCAGAACATTGGAGGTACTGTGAATCAGCAATAGATGGTCAATGGAAGAAAAGAAGAGCACAGTGTACTCGGGACCCCAACAGTAATCTTTACCATCTCACCGAGATGTGTTAGATTTCTATTTCAGCCATAATTATTATTTCCAAATTTGCATTAGAAGACAGTGCAGAAACTGCAGCTGGTAAAAAATGTGGCTGCCAGTTTGGAAAGTGGGAAAACTTTGATGCATTGTACATTGTACAATTTGTACATTGATGCAACATGAATTGCCAAGGTATTGCATATTTCAAAGAGTATATCAATCTATGCTGAGAATATCTTGTGGATGCAACCTAAAGAGCACTTAATTAAGTGGGGCCTTAGAGGTCTAAACTGAGTACCCTTTCTTCTTCTTCTTCTTCTTCTTCTTCTTCTTCTTCTTCTTCTTCTTTTCTCCTCCTCCTCCTCCTCCTCCCTCTCCTCCTCCTTCTTCTCCTTCTCTTTTTTGTTGTAATGGCAACTTAAATGATATTTCAAGATATTTCCTTAGGGTCAAAATTAAAATTGACTCTATGTGTGTGAAAAGAGAGGACAGAATGAGATTTAACTGTTCTAAAGTTAAGTCTGATATACTTTACTTCCTGTGTTATTTCTACATTTTTTTTCATTTTTATTGTTTTATGTATGATGCCAGACTTTTTTTAGAAAAATTAGTGTTATGACAAGAGCAACAATAAGTATACTGATTTATTGTTTGTTTAATGATTAAGTATTGAACAAACTACAATTAGCTGAGCTTGTTGAATTAACTTAAGTGTAAGGCAGCATTTATACCCCATAGAAGCTGAGATTATGCAACATTACATCAAACCCAAACAAATTGTGTTCCTCTGGCACAAAATGTGAGCTTGTGTTTAGTGAATCAAGTTGATTAAATCAGACAATTATCTGTTAACAAAGAAAAATAAATAAATTTCTTTTACACACATACTCATACACACACCCATATCACATATATAACATGCAAGATAAAAAAAATTATTGTGCTTTTAAACCAATGAAAATTTTCAATATAAAAAAGTCATCTTTCATCATTAAAAAAGTAAAATGTAATGAGTGTACAATTTCTTCTTTCAAAATTAATCTGATTTGTTGACTAAAGGAAAGCAACTGAAATGCTTAGACTATTTTCTTTAGAGAAAATATAGAACTTCCTGAAGAAAAGTAAGATCAAACAATCTGTTACATCAAATCCTAATTCAGGGAAAGGAAAAGGGAAAAAAAATAGTTCCAGGAACAAAGGAATGTCCAGGCAAAATATCCAGACTTTGAAGACTTAATTATTTTTGACAACTGTTGCTGCAATGAAAGCTCCAAATGTTCATAAGCATAAACAGAACTTGTCATCAGATCAAATACAAAGAGAACCCAAGTAAGAAACCACCATAAAAACCAGGAACACAAATAAAAATGTGTCCTTTTAATTGTAAAGGGTTCAAGGGAACTTGGAGTTTTTATAAAGATACAATCAACGAGAGAGGATTGTGTTACTTCCAGAAGCTAAATGTGGCAGTAATGTTGCTAACCAACATGTGATATTAGGCCATGTTAGAAACATCTATAGTGGTTGCTGGTTTATTTTTAGATACCAATATAAAGTATTGATTTGAACCTCTAATAATGTTGCTGTAAAGGCTTTGCTTCATTTCCATTGGTTGAAGCTCTTATGGATATACAGGGCATATAGGATATATAGAAAAGTTCATTCCTTGAATGAAAAGCATCTCTGGATCCAATTCACTACTCTATAAATATCTAGAACGGGGAAAAAAACTATATTAACAATAAGAAAATGGATTAAGTTTCATGGCAGATTCCTATGTACTAATAGCTCAATATGTGTTAACAACTGCAGTAAGATGTAATCAGTGGGGTCCTTTAAAATAGTCCTTGATGATGGATGTTTGACACAACTGGAATTCACACATAAGGAGGGAATGAATCTTGATAGGTAGTTTATTATTCAGCATACACCCAGAGTTTATGGTGCAGAATGCTAGACCAGAAAGTAATGAAATTTAATTTGCTTCTCCATCAGATAAGAACTCTTCAATTTAATATGATTCAGAGGGAGTAACAGTCCAATAAGCACAGGTGAATTGAATAAGTCAAAAGAAAGGCTTGTAAGACTGGAAGAACATGGTAATTTTGCTCCCGAAAATAAGACAGGATCTTTTTTTGGGGGGGACAAAAAGACCCCATTAGGTCTTATTTTGAGGAGATGTCTTATTTTGCAGCCACTTGCCCACTCCCTCACACTATCTGCTTGTCCACGGCCCCAACGGCTTACAGGGCTTCCCAGGGCAGATACACTTTTTGCCTGGATGGAAAAAGCTTCATCTGCTTGCAAATGGGGCGCTTTGAAATGGAGTGATTAGCTCCCCATTGTCAAGCAGACAAAACTTCATCACCCTTTGGGTTAAAAAGTATTTGGACACCTATGGGGCACATGGAAATGAACCACACCCATTCCCCCTGCTTTTGTTTGGGTTAGGGCTTATATTATGTCCACCCCAAAAAATTAAGAATAGGGCTTATTTTGGGGGGTGGGTCTTATTTTGGGGGAAGACACGGCATCTACAAATCATCTTCAATGTATTGAAATGGTTTAAAAAGTCCAGATTTCCATTGTATATTTTTACCATGCAAATATATATCCTTAGAACAAATGAATTACATTTGCAGAAACAGATGAGCTTAAATCAGAGGCTGAGCAGGATTTTGTCAGAAAACTCAAAATATTGAACAATGGAGCTTGGAATGTCTTGTAGGCAGGAAGAGGGCTAAGTTGCCTCCCACCAACTCAGCAGTTCACAGAGTACAGTGGAACCTCAAGTTGCAAACTATTTGCAACCAAATAGGGTGGTGAACAAAAAACCCACCCAATTTTTTAATCAGGTCACGAATCAAAAATCGGGTGGCAAACAAAATCAGCAGGGAAAGATTCCCTTTCCGTGCTGATTTCCCCTTCGGCACCTTTTTTTTTTTAATGCGTGTATGCTCAGTCAGTCGTGCTTCTAGATACAACCATATTGGGTTGCAACCAAATTCCAGGAATGGATTACGGTCATGACTCAAGGCTCCACTGGAAATCTATAATTATGCAGATAGTTGCTTCAGTCTGTCTCTATTTGTTGGCTATTTACTATTACTTACTACTCAGAAATAACTCAGATTAACAGATTTGAAAGGGACCTTGTAAATCATCTAATCCAATCCCCCACCCCACCCAAGCAGGAGACCTTAACCATTTCTGACAGATGGCAGTCTAGTCTCTTCTTGAAAGCTTCCAGTGATGAAGCTCCCACAACTTCTGAAGGCAAGCCATTCAATTGATTGATTGCTCCACATATTCTTAATTCTTGAGGCCTGACACATAGTATCCATTTGAATGATTAGGACTGACTGGGAATTCTGGTAAATATATTTTAAATCTTCTTGAAGACTGCCAGGTTGAATAAAAACTGAGTGAAGGATCCCATAATCTCATTCCATAGAATATGTAGAATTAGATTTTTTTGAAAAAAAGTTTAAAGATTTCAGCCAGCCACACAAATGTTGAAATGTTCATCTACTATCCAAATGAAAATGTTTCTCCCTGTGGCACATTGCACCATCCCATGTACTATAAATTCAGACATCTTCCTGAACTCATGTTTGTATCAAGGAAAGATATTTTAGCTTGTTTCAGATTGGAATCAGACCAAAAATGGGGGTCAAAAAGTATCATTATCAGGAGGCCTAAAACCAAAGTATACAATTATGCCAATGTTTTAAAGGCTTAAAAAAAAAAAGCTGGGCCACTTCCAGCTAGCACATATCACTGTCAGTTCCCTTCCACCGTTTACCTTTTTGCAAAGAGATTTTCTTCTTTATCATCTTGGCAGATCTAACACGCAAGCTCTCCAGTTACTGATCTTAAGTACAAGCCACATTACATACACTTTACACCTCATTTTTATCTCCCATTTGGGGATGTGAAATGAAGCAAACCTGTCCTTTCTTTCTTTCTTTTTTTAATAGCAAAGGAGAAATTGGCTCAACAGCAGCGATCAAATTCCAAATAGCTTTCGATTAGAGCGAGATTTCCTAAGGAGTCTTGACCCAGCCCATCTGACAGAAGGTTTTTAAGTTTCAAAACTAAACTAAAGCAAAGATCTTGGTGTTTAACAATCCTATAACAATTCCTTACAGAGCCGTGGTGACAAGATGAAGACTTGGGTTCAAGACACTGGTCAGGATGAAATTAACATATTTCAGTTTAGCCAACCATATAAAATTATAGAAAGATTTTTTTAAAAAAGCCTAGAACATATAGTCCTCAACATCTTGAAATGAAGAAAGGCAGAATATTGACTATTTGTTTCTTTTAGAACATATATATTTTCTTTCTATGTTTTTTGAAGTAAGGTACTAGGATCTTATAAGTTGGAAGTAAATAAATAACAGAGTATTGTTCATATTTATTTATTTATTCATTCATTCATTTAGATCATGCCATTATTTTTATATGCGTAAGTAACTTAAGGCAGAGAACTTACCTAATACTCCTTCCTGTTCTTGTTTCTCCACCACAACCATATTAGATGGGTTGAGCTGAGAGTGATTAGCTTCACCTAGCAACCAACACATTTTTGTCCTAGTGTACATTTAAGGTGTGTCAGTACATATGTGAAAGTGTGCAGGTTGTTTATTCATAAGTAATAGGATTTATTCAATTAACCCATTGCTTAGATTCATACAACATTCTGAACCATACACTAATTCCATAGACTAGACTTTTTAAAAGTCTTTGAATCAGTTTTTGACTCCTGGGGATTGCCTGGATTAGTCTCTTTTCTTGTTGAGATTGTTCAAATATGTTTTGCCAATGTCTGTTTCCTAGGACTGGAATAAAAGTGACTGGCTCAAGGTCACCCAGCTTTGTGGGAAGGAGTATAATTCAGTCTCCCAGTTGCCAGCTTGATCCCTTAACAACCACAGCAAACTGACTCTCTTGTACAACTTAGTGAACGATAAACCGGGCAATCAATATTAAGCCCATGTCACACTGAACCAACGGATGCAAAGAGGATGTAAAATGGACAAAAAAGCTTGCCATCCGTTGGTTAACGCGATGTATCCATTCTGTACTCACTGCCTCCGTTTTGCTTCCTCTCTATCCGTCCAGCATCCGTTTATGGACGTTTCATCCACTCCAAAAGTTTTGGGCTGCCTAAAACTTTTGCGCGGAAAATGTATCCAGTTTGTCCGTTCTGCATCCGTTACGCACCCGCTATATCCGCTAGGCATCCGCTACGCATCCACGCAACTCCACCCGCTCCAGTGGTAAACAGACGCAGGGAGGAAGCGGAACGGACGCAGAACGGATGCCTAGCAGATGCAGCACGGAAACAAAGCATTTAAAATGGAAAAAAAATTCGCAGAGGGGACCTATCTCGGATATTAAGGATGTCTACAGGATACCTAGAGGATGCCAAGAGGATGGCTAGCGGAAAACCTATACTGCCTATAAAAAGGGGGAGCAACTCGCCTGCATCGCACTTTCAGAACAGCAGCCCAGTGGTGCAGACCTCTGCAGCCTTCATCTGCCTCTTCCTCTTCCACAGCATCCAGTCATGTCCACCGTGGATTGTAACAAAGTCCTTTCGGCAGCCACCATCATTCTGCAACAATGTGAAGCCATCTTCAGGCTCTGTGAACACTACTGCAAGAAGAAAAGGAGCCACCAAAAAAGAGTCTGGGTCCGAAGATGGTTCGCCAGAAGAGCAGAGGACGGACTGTACAACAAGCTGATGGTGGAGCTCAGGAGCGAAGACACTCAGGTGTTCCAGAACTTCATGAGGATGCCGCCAGCCATGTTTGACGAAGTTGTGCAGCGCCTGACACCCAGGTTGACCAAGGCAAACACCAGCTTCCAGCCCAGCCTGGAACCTGGGCTCAAGGTGGCACTCACTCTGCGCCATCTGGCCTCAGGAACCACCTACAGGAGCATGCAGTACGGCTGGAGGTTGCCACACAACACCATCAGCATTGTAGTCAGAGAAGTGGTGCAGGCCATCATCAAAGAATACATGGAGGAGCTCCTCCAGTACCCCTCCACTGAAGAAGAATGGAAGAAAGTTGCAGAGCAGTGGTATCAGAAGTGGAACTTACCACACACCGTTGGAGCCATAGATGGCAAGCACGTGGCCTGCAAATCTCCAGCCAAGTCGGGGTCCACTTATTTCAACTCCAAGGGCTTCTTCAGCATCATCCTCTTTGCCATGGTCGATGCTGACTACAAGTTCATGTACATCGATGCTTCAGGCAACGGCTCATCTTCGGATGCCCAGGTATACAACGCCAGTCACCTCAAGGAGGGGCTGGAACGCAACCTCATCATGGGCTTCCCAGATCCAGAACCCCTGTCCAACAACACACAAGATGTGCCCTACTTCATCGTGGGGGATGACGACTTCTCCCTCACAACCTACCTCATGAAGCCCTACACCTCCAGAATCCTCACCCGTGAAGAGAGGCTCTTCAACTACAGGCTGTCCAGGGCAAGGCGGGTGGTGGAGAACGCCTTTGGCATCCTGGCCAACAGGTTCCAGGTACTTCTCACCACCATGCAGCATTGCCCAGAGACCGTGAGGAGGATCATGGAAGCTTGCTGCATCCTGCACAATTTCATGCGCACCCAATACCCAGTCTTGCAGAACAGGCTCGTGGACCTCCAACAAGCCAATGGGGTCATGCAGCCTGGGGAATGGAGGCAAGGGCGAAACCTGATAGACACTGAGGATGTGCAAGGCCCCAACAGAGCCTCAAATAAAGCAAAGAAGCAGCGCAACCTCATGAGACAATGGTGCAACTCCCCAGCTGGAGCAGTGGAATGGCAAGACAGGATGATAAATGCTTAATGGATGCTTCCTTCAGCCTGTGTCATCACACAGATGAGATTGGGCCATGTATGTTTGGTTGGCCTACAATGAACAGGGCATTTAATAAAGAGTTGTGTTTATGTTGACATGTATGGATAATTATTACATTATTATTGATAATAAAGGGCCGTAGGTGTGGCACTTGGGAGGGTGGACCATACAGTCCCACTATGCTTGCACTGGAGGTTTATCTATCCCACTGCTATCCTAACCCATCCCAAAGGTATCCCTGCCCATCCCACAGGTATCCCTGCCCATCCCACAGCTATCTTAACCCATCCCACAAGCATGCAAAGGCTTAAATCATTTCTAAAAGTTTCCAGCAAGACTTTATTAAAAAAAAGAAATGAAGCAAGTGTGTGAATCAAAAATAGACTTTACTAACAAGAAGCTATAAAACAAAAATGAGTCTCTGGCACTCCTCTTGGTCGCTCAGTCCCAGGGGTGAAGGGTGCAGGTGCTGTGGAGGTGGCTGGTGCTGGAGTGCTTGTCATCAGCTCCTCCAGAAGCAGAAGCAGCAGAAGCCCCAGCCCCAGAATAGCGAGCCCGTGCTGCAGAAGCCCCAGCAGAACCAGAGTGAGGGCCAGGGGGCGGGATGGTAGCCCTGTCCCTCTTGCCAGGGCTGGCAGCAGATGGCTGAGGCTTGCTGTCCTTCCGCATGGTTGTGGGGTTGCTGGCTGGCAGGGAGGCTGGCAGGGAGGCTGGCAGGAACCAAGGCTGGCAGAAAGGCTGGCTGGGAGGCTGGCAGGAAGGATGGCAGGAAGGCTGGCAGGGAGGCTGGCACCAAGGCTGGCAGGAAGGCTGGCAGGCAGACATGAACCAAGGCTGGCAGGAAGGCTGGCAGGCAGACATGAACCAAGGCTGGCAGGAAGGCAGGCAGCAAGGCTGGCAGGTAGACCGGCTGGCAGCAAGGCTGGCAGGCAGACCGACTGGCAGCAAGGCTGGCAGCAAGGCTGGCAGGCAGACATGCAGGCAGGGCAGGCAAGGCAGTCGATGTGTCCGGCAGCAGGTCTTTCCTCTGAATGGCGTCCTGCTTCTGAGCTGCTTCCGTTATATCCGCGGGGCTGACGCAATGCATCCGCCCCGCATGCGCAGTGAACGCCAGGCATCCATTATGCTTCCGCTGTGCATCTGCTAGGCTTCCGCTCTGCATCCGCTTTATCCATTCGGCGTCCGCTCTGCTTCCGCTCTTTTCATTCCGCGTCCACTTCACTGAGGCCCCCCGGAAGCCCTGCGGATGTGCCATCCACTCCCATCCGCTCCCATCCGCTTCCATCCACTGGGCTTCCATTCCGCATCCGCTTTGCATCCGCCCTGCGTCCTCCCCGCGTCCGTGTTATCCGCTCTGGTTATGCAAATTTTTGCCCCTTTTGAGAGCGGATAACAATGGATGGAACATTTTGCTCATCCGCTGTGTCCTTTTTGCATCCGTTGGCCAGTGTGACATGGGCTTTAAATTTAATATGAGACAAATAAGTAGAGCATACAGTTCCATTTGTTAGTTTTTTAAAAAATACTTCTCTATATAGATATTCCATGTAGTAGTTGTTACTAGCAAACAGCAAATAACTCTTCATAGAGTTGCAGCCAGCCACTTCTCTCAGATATTCTATTTCACCGTCACCACTAAATTTTTCGTCAGACTCTGCTTACTTCAAGATTCCACCATGCTCTTCTCCCAGTCAGTGAGTAATGTCCATTGTTACTTTATTTCCTCCAGAGTTCAGTACTACTACATTCTTGAATCGACTTCTATCTCTTGGACTTCCTTATAAAGGCCATGTCACACTGCCCAACGGATGCAAAAAGGACACAACGGACGAGCAAAATGTTCCATCCGTTGTTATCCGCTCTCAAAAGGGGCAAAAATTTGCATAAGCAGAGCGGATAACATGGAAAGGAACGGACGTGGGGAGGACGCAGAGCGGATGTATAGAGGATGCGTACAGGATGCGTAGAGGATGTGTAGAGGATGCATGGAGGATGCAGAGCGGATGCAGAGCGGATGCGTAGAGGATGCAGAGCGCATGCGTAGAGGATGCAGAGCGGATGCAGAGCGGATGAGCTGCATCCGCTTTCATCCTTTCTCCATCCATGCTACTAATGCTGCGCATCCCTTCTGCTTCCTCCCTGCATCCGTTTACCACTGGAACGGATTTGAGTTGTGCAGATGCACAGCGGATGCCTAGCAGATATAGCAGATGCGTAATGGATGCAGAACGGATGTCCCCCGTATGCCTAGAGGATGCAGAATGGATGCATTGGATACGTCAATAAATGGATGCTGGATGGATAGAGAGGAAGCAAAATGGAGGCAGTGAGTACATCGCGTTAACCAATGGATGGCAAGCTTTTTTGTCCATTTTACATCCTCTTTGCATCCGTTGGTGCAGTGTGACAAAGGCTTAAGGAAATATCTTAGATCATTCCCAATTATTTACGGAACAGTTCTCATAATCTGTTATGCATTTATAGGAGAAAGAGAGGGAAATGTATTCACACGAGCTTCATTTACAATAAGCTCTGAAGCTCCATTGGCTTCAGGCAAACTTACAAAATTTGTTCATTTTAAGGGTTGTGGCTTAAATTAAATCCCACCCAAAACAATATTTCAGGCAAACTTGTCAGTTCCTACTTTGTCAAAATACCCAAGGCATTTTCTAGGGGAGCCAAGAACATTTTAACTAAACTAGCCAAAATTCTCAAAGAAATATGCAAATATCTACGTTTTACTTGATGTGAATATTTGAAATACATTTGGAGATTTCTATGGGAAAAAGGACTATAGCTATCTGTACACAGACTGAAAATATATGTGAAGAAAGTGTGTACATTCTTCAGAGCCTCATCCCATAAGTACTATCTAATAAAGGGCAGATAACCTGATGATATCCAGATATGGGATTTTAAAAGGCCCCAAAGTAAGAGATTATGAATGCTTTTATACAAACTATCTGAAATACTTCTCAATACATCAGTCTCAAATGATAATTTGCAGAAGTTGAGTAACCTTCACAACCAATTATTTCAACGTCTCCTCTTAGAGTTGTTTTTCATTTAGATCTACTAAACATCTAATTCCCACAGCACTGTCAAACTACCTAGTAGGGCTGTATTACCATTATACTTCTTATCTTCCCATTACCTACTTCCTTATCTTCTTATAACTATAACTTTGTTCTTGTATCTTATGATTTATATTGTTTTATTTAGTATCCTAATATGATTTATGTTGATTGCTTATTTAGTATCCTATGCAGTGGTAGGATTCAAATATTGTTGCCACTGGTTTAGTGGACGTGGCTTGGATACGCTTTGCATGCATGCACACACTTTGCATGCATGTTTGCGCCAAATGCACATTTTGTATAGGCTCAGAGGCATTTGTGCAGGCACAGAGGCATTCTAACTCACCTCCTGCAAGCCTGCACGATTCCGGTCACTTCAGCAGCTGCCGTGTGACACTATTCTGTGTCGTGCAAAGCAGCTGCGCTTCAAATTCAGTGGATAAAAGTGAGTATGGGAGCCTGGGCAGGTGGGTGCACCCAACAGCAGAGTGGCAGAGAGAACCGATTTGGTCTCCACTGCTCATCGCTGCTACTGGCTTGCCAGAACCAGGCCGAACCAGTAGAATACCACCTCTGATTCTATGGCTATCACTGAGTGTTGTATCTTATGTTTTATGATTAAAGTATTTTATGATGATTATGATCATGATTTAACACTTGTTGTTTGTATGTACACTGAGAACTTATGCACCAGAGACAAATTCCTTGTGTATCCAATCACACTTGACCAATAAAGAATTCTATTCTATTCTATTCTATTCTATTCTATTCTATTCTATTCTATTCTATTCTATTCTATTCCATTCTATTCCATTCCATTCCATTCCATTCCATTCCATTCCATTCCATTCCAT
>BLBF01000002.1:23713279-23728860 GCA_015471245.1 Laticauda colubrina
ATTCCATTCCATTCCATTCCATTCCATTCCATTCCATTCCATTCCATTCCATTCCATTCCATTCTTTTCTCAACCCAGGAATCATAGCAATCACTGGCTCAATTGCACAGTGAAATAGCATTTTTTTTTTCATTTTTTAAAGACTGGTTAACTTGCTTTCCTTACTCTTCTCCATCAAACAAAGATACAGATTCATGGTGAAGTTCTTTCCAGCAAGGTTACAAAGGTCATGGCCTTTTGTGGGAAATTTGCCCAAAGGTTATGTTTTGCATCACCCAAGTCACAACTAGACTGAGAGAACCCTTGTTCATGGATTCCTTCCATCCTCTTATTGAAGTGCCTTTACAGAACAATCTTTAGCTTGTAACGTTAATCACTGATTGGAAGTTTACATCAATTTTCGAAGCAGTAATCTAAAACCTGTCCTAAATTAGAAAAATGTGACAGGGAAGTAATTAAGGTGAAATCAGATTTTTCCCCTCCTGATTACCCTATTTATGAGGTAAAATTTCAAACCATTCAGCAGAACTGTGAGAAGACTCAGCAGACAAGACGGTGGCTGAGTTTGGTTTAGTATTGCATCTCAAAGTAGGACTTTAAAGCCCACATCTGCAAGAAGATTAACAGTGAGACAAAGAGGATCATACTTGACCAGTGAGACATTTTGAGAAAGAAGTCTAATTTGAAATGTGTCTTGGTAACTTTGAAATGAAAATGATACATATCTGACCAAGGGTCACGGTAAGCATTAGCAGAAAGTTAACTCCATATTAATTGGATAGACAAGGACTTTATATCAGATGTAGAAGAAGCTTTTCTGGAAATTGTTCAAAGCTCTTGGCTGCACTTACAATCATTTATTTTATATCCGGTACGTTTTAACAGCACTGAAGAATAAATATAGAGATGTAAATTTGGATAGCAGTTTCTTAGGGATGCCAGCCATCAAGCATTGTCCACTTGCATCCATATCAGTATTTACATTGCACAATTCTCTGCTAACTTCAGTGGCAAATAAATATGGGATCATAAAACTCATTATCATTTTTTATTCTTTTTTGGCCTCAGTTTAATAAGAACTTGAGTAGGAGGGTCTATAGTTTAATAATAGAAAACTTCTCAATTTGAAGGATGTTAAGTCGATGGGAGGATAGAGATTAAAACTGGGGAATAAGTAAAGTATCAACAGTCAGTGGAGAACAAAAACAGAATCCTGACCTAAAACTCTGGAATGAAAGGCTGATGATGGAATATTGGGCCAAACATTCACACAACTGAACTGATGGAAGTTCACAAAAATCACTAACCTCTCAATTTTGTTGTAGCTTTTATAACCAAGTCTTTAGTTCTTTACCTGTAAAATTCCATGATTTTTACCTGTATATATATCTCTGAATAAATGGATTCCTTCAAGTTGTTCTTTTTTAAAATCCATTTTAATACACTTTTCCATAATCACTGACATAAGAAAGAATGCTTAATCCTCAATGCTTAATAAGGAGTATGTAGGAAATAAACTTGATTAAGCAGAGTTAAGATGACACTGAGCAAGGTTGCATTTATCTGGGACTAAATTTAACCCCTTTGCATTTAATTGGCTAAATGCAATTTGTGTGATGGCATAGCTATGGCACATGTGCCAGAAGTGGCACACAGAGCCATTTCTGCTGGCACATGGGCCGTCGCCCATAATAGATCCACTGCGCATGCACGTGCACTTTCTGCCAGCCAGCTTATTGTCAAATATCTGCCACGCATGTGGAGGGGCAGGGGTGTACAGGAAATGTGTGTGCATGTGCAGGGGGTGGGGTCCGCATGGGGGGGATTGTGCATGTATGCACAGAGGCATGCGTACGTGCACAGAGATGCATGTCATGGGGTAGCTACACACACATGTACAGGGGGCAGAGATTGTCATGCGTGAATTGTATTATGGATGTAGGCAGGCATGCACTTTCGGCACGCAACAACAAAAAGTTAGCCATCACTGGGCTAGGTCAATTAATATATAATTGGTGTTTCTATGATATCCTAATTTCCTCATCTCACCTAACTGATTTTTTAAAAATTATTTACGGAAGTGAAGCTGTTATTTTAGATGAAAAATTAATTAACTAGATTAAGCAATGTGATATAATTTGGGTGATATAAATTATAGCATGAAAACTGTTAGGGATAACATTGTTCACCCTAACTGGTTTAGGTGAAATAATAACTATGAATCATAGTTAGTGTATGCAGCTTTAACTGGGAAATAGCAACTGTGGGAGTGGTTATGAAAACACTATAAAACGTAGCAAGGCTACAGCTTGCTCTCTCTCTCTGGCCTTGATGATCCCTGATTACTGCTTGGAATCAAGACTGCATTGCTCGAACGGGAGAGACAACAACGGACTGATTTATGTGAACTGACATTGGATATTCTACATGGACTTTGCTAACTGAATATCCCTGAATGGACTGACTACATGGTAAATGAATATTGGACTGTTTTTGACTATGGCATAAACTTATACTGGAATAAAATATATTCTTGATAGCACAAGCGTATCTGTTATTTTTACTGTATGTTAATAAACATACAAGCTTAGCTCACTCATTTATCTGTGTGCCTATCTGACTAACGCTGCACATTCTGTTTAGCTTGTCTACCTAACCCTGGTTGGGGAACCCAGGCTTAACACTAACAATGAACATATATGCAAAATTACTTCAAATTACATAACACTAAAACATGTAGAATATATAAAATCCAAAATATAACATGAAGAAACAAACAGGTAATTCCACTCATCTGACTGCTATTATTATTTAGCATATGATGAGAACATGATAGAAGAGAGGTAAATACATACACACAACCCACATAATTTTATACAAAAAGTTTTACAGGGTATAGCAGTGATCTCATAACTCATAATTTAGCTATCCAAACGATTTCCTCTGGTGTTGCTTTGTGCAGATCTTCTAAGGAACCAGAGAATTGTGGGCAATCTTGCACAATATAGTTTGCATAGCAGGTTCACAATCACATGGGGAATCTTTCCATCCAACGGTGGGATTCTACTGCCAGTTCTGTGAGCATGGCTTGGTGGGTGTGGTGTGGATTGGTAGGCGTGACAGGGGAAGAATACTCTAAAATCCCCATTTCCTCCCACCCCACTAACCTGCTTCCCAGCTCCTTTCTCCTGTGTAGGGCAAAAGAAGACCCAGCTGATCAGCTGGGACTCAGGAGGCAGAGAATAGATGGGGGTGGGACCAGTAAGAGGTGGTATTTGTCGGTTCTCTGAACTACTCAAAATGTTTGCTACCGATTTTCCAGAACTGGTCAAACCTGCTGAATACCTCTGTTTCCATCCCCACTGATAGAGCACAGGCACTTTTTCCAACATCACACCTAATTCTGTTCAGTTTTGACCAAAGTGAGGCAGTTTAATAAATACTAGGTGACTTGATATAGGGTTCACTAATGGTCAGGCCACAGGAAGGTACCTTGGATCACTGCTCCCTCCAAGCATTTTTGGGTTAAAGTTAGTAGATGTTAAGTCAATAGCTGTTCTCCATGCTGGCCTACAGGATTTGTGATAGACTGTGCATTATCCTGGTGAATAAGGTGGGCCTTGTTATTTAGCATCCTTGACCGTACTGGATGAGAGCTTGTTGCCTTCTAATGTGGGGCGATATGATATTGCTAAGTACTAGTAATCAGTGCACAGAATTGTGGGGTGTAATGTGCCATGGGTGTTATGCACTGTCTGGTGGACTTGGACATCGACCATTTGAGTGTGGGTGCTGTTAAGTCACACAATGGCACAATATCTGATCCCTAATGCTATGAAAAAATCCAGATCTTAATGGCTTTTAATCTCTATGTCAATAATAGTCTTTATTTCAGTAACCAGGTCATACATAGTTACCATACCATATAGATTTCTATGACTTAGGTTGCCTACTCCAGTCTTCAAAGAAAGAAATTTTTACTGATTGCTGAAATCAATTTAAACTTTTAAAGGCTGCAAAATAGGCTGAAATATTCTCAGAAAATATAAAGTGCCAAAAGGCGCAGCTAACATTATAAAACTGTTTTTATTCCTTCACTGCAAACATTTCTAGATAGAAAAATAAAAAGGAGGTGTGTACCCCCAGCAAGAGACAGAATCTTTAATGTCTTGTTTTAATGTCTTGTTTTATGGATATATATTGTTGTTGCTCTTGGTGGTTACATTAAAACTAACAGAAATCTAACTCTGTGGTTATGTTGTTGCTCCCCCACCCCCCACCCCCATTTTCCTATAGGGTGGGAATATGAGACAGAAATTGACTGAAGAGTCAGACTCCAGATGAGAGTGGCTGATCTCACTCTCTTAAGAGCTCTTGAAAAATCCTTTTAAAAATGGGCATTGAAAGTGGAAACAACATATCCCTTGTGAGGAATGCATGACAGACAGTTAACTTATTTATTTCTAGTTAACACACTTCAGGCTTTCTGATTTTACAGCATTACATGTACTGAACCTCTTTAGTAAAATGGGGGTTTCTCATTTCAGCCTAACTGCTGTTAATTTGTTCCAAATGTTAACATTGCAAATAAGGGTCTGGTTACCATCTCAACATCAAGTCGATAATAAGGACAGAACTGATCAGCATCTGGTTTAGTTCAGAGTTAAAACATACTGCCGAACATTACAAAATTTGGACTGGAAGAACCTGGCCATTTCAGGGCCACCAAGCCCTCCCCTGAAGAACAGATCTCTCCCTAAACAGCATGTGTCATTATTTATTGCTTGATATGTTCACTAAAAATGGACTATCACATTACTAATTTTGCCAAATTCCAAACTATGTAAACAGGCCAAAACCTCTTAGCATAAAATATGGAAGAGCGGCCTTAATGATAATTTTAAGAAATTCATGGCTCTTGTTCTCCAGATTTGGAAAACCATTTTTTTAAAAAAGCACCATGAGAGAAAAATTTGAAGTTTATAATTTCATCTCTGCAGGCAGCTCCTACCATAAATATAACATAGCATGTTGGACACTGCCCCTTTGTGAATGACTTTGAAAATAAGTTTAATATATCAATCCAAATTTAACCTCAAGATGAGATTGCTGACCCTCCAAAGAGGAAAAGGGAAAGGGGGAGGAGACAGAAAAAGAGAGATGCTAAAGCTTAATCAAAGTGGTAACAATGTTTAAAGTGGCTAAGTATAAAGCTTTTCAAGTGTTCCTGCATTAAAATTTTATTTCTGGTAGATTTATATTTTAGAAATTTCTTTGAGATTTTCTTGCTTGGTGAATTGCTCTATTCATTACATGAGTAATAGCAAGGAAGAAGAGAATGAAAGTGTGATAAATCTAAATAATATAAGCTGTAGAATTTCAATGAGGGCGAGATACTAAGGATGCTCACTTATCTGAAGACAACTGCAAGATATACCATTCTTTGCAAGCCCCCTTGGATAGATGCCACTTTACTTACAAGATATATTTTTGTTTGATCAGAATCATGACATTTGATTTGTGAAGAAAGAAGAACCCTACTTTATCCTTAAATTGTATACAATGATTTAGGAACATATTGCAAATCCTGATTTACTTACCTGGAATTTTTGAGTTGCTGAGCTTCACACAATAATTAAGAACCAACCAACCAACCATGCTTTAGCTCAGCAACTCAATGGAAAAACTTAGCTACAGTTGTAAAGTACTTTAGCTGGAATGGTCATACTATTCAATCTGTTACAAATTGGGAGACATTTCCCTTTCTGAGTAAGTGGCAAAAAAATCCCCACCACACAAAGACACAGACCTTGCAATAGAAAGTTACTTCATAGAAGTAATCTCTCTATATAAAAGTGAAATACCACTCACGCTTCGTCATGTAATCTCCAGAACTGCAAACTTGAAATTTGGCACGTATGTTCCTCTTGACATCTAGGTGCTCACTAAGAAAGGATTTTTTGAAATGACCACCATAGAATTAGCATTTCATATATTATTATTAACACGCTCTGATGCTAAGGAGTTCTACTTCTCCCCACCTGAAAAGAAATCTGTTCCAAATGCAAAACACAAGCAGAGGAGTTTCAGTTTTACTTTCACAGTACTGAACAGCTTGAGTACAGAACAGTTGAGCTAAGCCATGCCCAGACTCCTTGCTGTCTCCTTGCTCACACAGCAAATACTTTCAATTTCCAAACAGCCCTCAACTCTCTCACACACTGACAGGACACTAGCCAGATGAATACCAATGGATGCTGGTTAGCAGCAGAAATTTTCCCTTTTTTTTCTTCCCAGAAACTAAACCAGACCATATAGTTTCGTGGTATGTGGATATCCAGCGAGTATTCTTGTAAATGATGGCAATTGGACTTCAATAATACCTGGATATTCATTTATTGCCAACTCCACATTCAGTGGTTAATGAGTGCATTTAGCACTGTGTTTAGTTGGAAGGAAATATTAAAAGGCCAGGACTGATAGGAGATGGAGTTAAACAATAATTGGATGAATTGCTGCTGAATTCAGTGACTTCACAAACTGCAGGACTGGGGAGACCTGGCTTGGCAGTAAGATGTGTTAAATATTCAGGATGTTTCCGTTGAGCACAAGGCAAACATGCGCCAACAGTGTGTTGGAAGAAATATCCATCTGGGTTCAGCTCCAAGTTGGTCGAAAGACACTGGAAACATAGCTGTTTGGAAAAATGGTTTAATGGTAGACAGTGCCATATGATTTGAGGTCCTGAACAATTGAGCACATGGGTGAGAAGGAGAGATTGTATTCTGAGTGGTTGTCAGACTCCCAACCATGCTGGGGCCACGCAGGGATAACTTTGTAGGTTGTCTTGGTTAAATCTTGCTGGGTGATGTAATGAAGAGGGTTCTATTCTGAAAGCGCGTTGGACAATTCCTATGGTGGCTTAATGGCTTTGTCCTGGTTTAGGTCTTGAGGGTTAATCCTATCACCCTGGAGCTGAAGGCCTTTTGTCTTGTAGATAGGCTGGACCAGTCTTTCTGAGGCTATCAACAAAGATGGGGGTTACTTTTCAAGAGCATGTTTCTCCTTTTCTCATCCAGGGAGGTATAATATTCTGCCTTTTTAATATTTCCTAGAATATTTCATTCTTCTAGGAGAGGGGTGGGTGCTAACTTTCTACAAGTGCAATGCAGCTGGTAAAAAATCATTGTTCTTTAGAGGTTCATTAACAGGAGTGCAGAGCCCATATTTCTAACACAAATATACATGCAATTTTGGTTCTACTAGGTACTGTATCTCTTGCACAAATTGTACTGACATTGTTAACTTGCAATTTCTGAGTTGTAAAGTTTATTGCTATGAAATTTTCTCTTACAGTATAAACCACTTTATGGCAAAGGACAGAGTGATATTTTTGAGTGGATGGAACATAAAAGCAATGGAATTCTCGCTAGGAAAGAAAATGTAGTTAGGGGTTTTGGTCCTTCCGTTGTAAAATGTCTGAAGCCCATGTAACTTTATAACACAACACGCAGCAAGCATGAATGCAGTCATAAAAACAAATGTGCCAAGGGAAAACTAAAATGAAATGTCTACGGCTGTAGCAATATGAAATAATACAAGCAAAATCAAATTAACCTACCACTGAAAAGATAGATTGTGCAAATGATGGAACACTATTTAAGTGAATTCTTCCTTCATTATATCCTTATCAGAACCCAAAACCTCAGCTAAGTACTTCTAGGAACATAGAAAATATTTCAAGAGTTTTATTTAAGATATTACTTTTGTACACTCAGCCTACTTATAAAGTATATTAATGAACTGGAAGCTTTTTATCTTGATGTATGCAGGGAATTGGACTATAGCTTGTGAGGTATTCATCCACATAGTTTTTCCCCACATTTTATAAATGGACAGGTTTATTTAAGGAGAAAACAAAAGTCTGATTTTTTTTATCAAGTTTAGTCTAGTTTTCTTCAGTTCAGCTCCTTTGCATTAAGAGTCAGGTCTGATGAATCAATAATATACAAACAATAATTTTTAAAACTTGGTCACTAATAGGTTAAATTATACATTTTATAATTTATGTTTCCACAATTTTTCCAAACAAAATATTTTATTTATGCAATTGAAGCAAACTAATGAATGCTTAACCAATGAGAGCTTTATCCAAAAATCTGAGTGAAAAAGGTAGATCATACAGAATGCCAATGTCCATCCCACATTGATTCAGTAATTTTTATTTATTAATATATATATGTTCATTCAAGCTGCATACTGATTATGTGCAGGACAAATATCTTGGATAAAATTAAGTCTGTAGACTTCTACCCAGCCTTTGTCTGTGAAAGCAAGAAAATCTGGCCTGTCCCTTATACTGCCAGATAATATCTTTTTAAAAAATTATTTATGTCATAACTTAAAATCTTGCCAATGCATCATTACAGTCCTCTCCCTTTAGTTAGCCCTCATCATGAAGTCAGGGCCAAATGAAACATGCTTCAAAAAGCAAAATGCTCAAAACTATGTGATTTAAATAGGAAAAGAGATGGGGAGTGGAATATAGAACGCACTTATTTAACCGGTGATTAGTTTTCTGAAGCAGTTTTCCTATCGCCCTATAAGTGCCAAAATCTGATGTGATAACAACCTCAACTCAACACAGAGAATTAAGAAAGGGTGTCATGAGACAATTAAGTTAACAAGGAACAGTCTTAATGCACTTTCGCAGTTAAAATCTGCCATTAATAGCACATCACTTATATTGTATTAATTAATCCTAGAAAAGTATATTTGAAGAACAAATGTTTGCCCTTATTTAGCAAGCACAATTGGAACCGTCAAGGAAAGTGCTCTCTAAGTAAAGCCACACCTATACTTATCATTTGATTTCAGTTTGCTTTTAGACCTGAGGAAGTCATATTTTTTTCAATTTATATTTCATACTTAACTGCTCATCTCCCTGAGAGGGTATGTGCAAGAACTTATCTCAAAGTTACTTTGTCATCATTATTACTGGAAATCATCATTAAATGAGTCAGTCAGTAAACAAGGACTACTTGTAATTAATTAAAATTAATGTGTTTTAATGTAAATATCAAATTGATTTCTAATCCATTTTTTTAAAAAAAGAAACAACCCATATAATTTGTTCTCAAACAAATATGGATACAGTAAAAGTTTAAAATGCATACTCTAATACCTATTATTAATCTAAGCTTTGTTTACATCTAAAGCTGGAAAAAAAATAAAATATACTATAATTTAAACACAACTTTTGACCCTTCAATTTGAATATAGCTTGGAAGATGAACTTCATCTGACATAGATGAAAGAAACTGTTGTCCTTTAACATACTTGGAAATCTCTGTTTTTGCACCTTGACAATAATTCACCGACCCTGGGATATGTTGAATATTTTTTATGACTGAATGGCCCTATGAAAAATAATCCTTTAAAAAAAACTATTTCGAGCTGAGTTCCAATTCCAGCCTTTGAAATACATAGCTTGCAACTTTCAAGCAAGCATCCCATAATTACTTTTGATCAATTATGTTGTAATGAATACATGAATACACTGATTGAATGGAATAAAGACTTTGCCTAGATTCTCATGTCACATGCCGGTATTCAGTATCAAACACTTCAATGCATCTTAGATTTATTCAATCAAAAATAGCATTTCATATTCACTGGATTTACATAGGAAAGTTTGAGTGACAGAATCATCAAGTTAAGAGATGCAATGCAACTATTCCATTTAGACAGCTGCTTGCCGTGTCCCACAACAGATCCATTTTGGAATTTATTATGTGTATTAACTCAATTTTGAGACAACTCAATTTTGAGACACTCTCAGATGCTCATTCTTTTGAACTACGTCCCTATTGCAGGGAAATTGGCATTTGGACAAAGAATGTGGAGAGAGCAAAGGCATTTTTAAAAATGAAGTAAAGCTGTTTGCTGTGGAGAAATGGGCAAAAATTCTTATGCAGCAAGCAAGTTATAAGAAAAGGGTGGTTGTAGTTATTGCAGCTAAATAGTTATGAATTTAAGGCAGTGATTACTTTTCCACACCAACATATTGTATATAACTCGTTTTTTCTCCTTCCATAGAAAACATATTTAAGTTATGCACAAATTCAGAAAATCTGAAAGGAAACAAATGCTTTTTCACATTATTTCAAAAGTTCCAAATGAAAAGCAGCATTATTTATTCTCCCTAATGCCCTTATGCACTGCAAGGCCAGCAACAAAATCAATAATAAACACAATTTGTTGTAAAGTAGGAATCCATTAGTAAGGCCATGGAAGAAATTCAATGTATGAGTTTATTTTTCTGTATATTTTCAGAGAGAAGCATAATAAAATCTCTAGAACTGGTCAATTTTGAAGAGAATCAGCAGGCAAATTTCCTCCTTAAGCCAATTCAGCATGACTGAATTCTAGTTTGTTCTTGCCATCTTTTATCTTTAATTAGTTTTAATTGTAATTTTTTTTATTCTTGTGAGTTGGGTGGCATGCAAGCTTAATAAACTATTTTTATATTTAAAAAATTGGAGGAGCTGTTTCAGGTACAGATTAGAATCAGCAGCATGAAAGTAATTCCATCAATAAGGCTTCACTTAAAGGTGGTACTTAATACATAATGTTCAAAGCACTTACCATTTTTCTACAATTTTACAAATCAGTGCTGCAGTCATACTAATGATATTGTGCAAAACTAAATATCCAGGTGAATATTACTTGATTATTGTGGTGAACTTTTAAGTCTGATCCATAGTTCACATTCCATAGGCAATTTCTATTTTGCACAAGTCTTGTAAACTTCCACAAGTGCAATAAATAATCCTGCATTATTACTTAATTTATTTTTACATCAAGTTATGGCTTAAACATTTGCTCTACAAGGTCTGAAGAGACTGAGTTCAGTAGAATTTACTATTTTTATTAACTGCAGTGACTTTTCATCAAAGAAACAATAAATAGAAATCTTATATTTTTTTATAAAACGTATCATTCAAGGTACTGTAGCAACTTTTATTGACATGAAACCACTGTTAACATAATGAGGCATTCAAAATAAACTTTTAAGTTTGTGAGGACCGAATTTCAGTTACAGAGCTTGGAGAAAAAGCTCTATCACCACTGGTCATCCCTCTTAAGCTTTATGACTGAGTGATCTGTAGGGCCTCCAACATGTCTTCTACAGCTTTCAGTGAATACTTGTTTTCTTTCTTACTGCGGCCAGCATACTATGCAAAACAAAAGTAAAAAAGTATCTTTTTAAAAAATTGCAAATAAAGTACAACAGTCAAAGGTTGTATTAATTACAAACACTTATTAATGAATTCATTTGAAATATACTTTAGCAAAATTTGATTATAAAGGAATAAATTTTTAAGCTTTACATTTAAAAATATTTAAACATTTTAAAATGATTACCAGAGGTGAGGAGTGCAGCAGCAAAAAAAGAAAAGGCAAGAAATGGATTGTGATCATAACATTCATACTTTACTCACTCAATTTTCTGCGTATGAATGAATTTTATTTTGTCTGTCTGTCTGTATATGCGTATATAATATGTATGTATGTATGTATGTATGTATGTATGTATGTATGCATGCATGCATGTATGTATGTGAAGAAACAGACATCTTGCGATCTCCGGAACTAAAATTATATTTATTATATTTCTTAAGCTTTTGTCAGTCTCTGCTGACATCATCAGAGTATTAAGTATATTTACTATATATACTTTTTCTCTTTAATTAATGTTGCCCTGAACAACAGACTGTCTGATTGGTATGTTTGTTTTCTCATAATTAAGTTATTAAACTTTTCATGAACCATTGACAAAAGGTAATATTACATTTGAAACGAAATTAAACTATTAACCCGCTTTTGACCTTCTGAATATTTTTTAAACTTGAGAAATATTGATTCTATAGCCTAAGATTTCAAAGAAAATAAAAGGAAACCACAAAGTTACATTGGAATAGCCCCCTCTACTCTCTTCAGAAATTGACAGGTGCATTTCAGTTTAAGGGAATATTAAGCTGATTGCTAAAATGCATTGAGACATCTTGGATTTATTCTAACTTTAAATACATTAAAACAAATATGAAGTATTAAAAAGCTCCATTGATATGCATTGGCATGATTGAAACAATACACTATATTTTTCTTTGGTGCTTTACAAACAGACACAGAGAATATAAGTTACACAGATATATTTCAGTGTTGTTACACCAATGTAACTATACATTTTCTCTCATACAGTTCCACTAGTATATATGGCTGGTGAAGACATGCCTCCAAATTATATAAATTCTCTAATTTGCCATGCTCTTTAGGTGAGATGTTTGTATGTGCTTTAAATCTATACCATATGGCTACAAAGACACATCTGAGAATGCTCTGACATCTCATTAAATTACAGGAAACATTGGCAAAACAGCCCATCATTACCAACTCTTCATGAGTATAAGAGTAATCCTGTAAGAGCTGATCAAGGGTTATATAATCCAACATTCTACTATGCAATAACTAATAAAGTATTTTAAGAAGCCAACAAGCAAGATCTGAGGGTAAAGAGATACTGTCTGCTCGCCTTACAGCAATTGGTACTGTAAAATAGATTATATTGCCTTACCAAAGATAATGGCTCAATTCAAACATTTGTCTGGTGACGATTTGCAGTTATGAGGTGCTGGAAAGAAGTGACTTAAAACTGGCCTTTACACTTATGACCACTGCAGAATTCCCATGGTCACACTCAGTGCTTAGCCATCAGCCTGGATGATTGTCAATTGCAGTATCCTGTGGTAATATGAACATCATTTCTGACCTTCCCAGTGAAGCTTCCAACAAGTCAATAAGGAAGCTGGAAGGAGGTAGAAGATTATAACTATGTGATGTCTCACTTCACGACCAATTGAAAAAGGTAGTAAAACTGAATATGGTCCCATGATGCGTCACCCTACGTCTGTACAGCTTACTGGTGAATTTTCCAGCCCCTATTCTGATAGCAAGCTGAAGACTCCCTATATCTTATAAAGTACAGGTAGGTCTTGATTAGTGCAGTTAAGAAATCCTATGAAATGATTGGATTATTCAAACACGCAGTGTTCAAAAATGATATTTCTATGGAAATATATGCTAATTGGTTCAACAGAAAAAGCAATGAAAAACATAAATTTGTATGCATGTATTAATAAATTAATACAGTGAAGGATAAAAAATGTACTTATAATTAAAAATTGTAATAGACAAGTCTCATTAGAGCAAAACTTTTATATAATTAAGTGACATTGTCATAGCACCACTAAAATAGGATGAGATGTTGGAATACCTAAATCTATTTTTTTTTTTTTTATGGTTAACGAAGTCACAAAGTAGTTATAGAAAGCAAAATATAAAAAAATAGATTTAGGTATTCCAACATCTCATCCTATTTTAGTGGTGCTATGAGACAATATTAAAGTCACTTAATTATGTCAGTTTTGCTCTAATGTAATGATGAGACTCGTCTATTACAATTTTTTGTGCAATCAAGTTAATTTTTGAATCCTGGCAGCTGCATGGAAAAATCCCTGCAGTTTTGTTGGCAAGGTTTCTCAGAAGTGGTCTCCTTCCTATAGCTGATAACTGCTCACTGATTACCTGGCTGTCTAAGGCAGGAGCCTCCAACCTTGGCAACTTTAAGACTTTTGGTCTCTAACAAGAATTCTGGGAGTTGAATTTACAAGTCTTAAAGTTGCCAAGGTTGGAGATCCCTGGTCTAAGGTGTAGCTAGAACTCATGGCCTCCCAGTTTCTATGTTGATGCTTTCACCATTACACTGTTTTTCTATGCATACACGAATGATTCAAGATATAACAAATCTAACCTGTTAGATTTACTTCCTTCAAACTTCAGTTCTTGTTCTATCCCCCTTACTTAAAAAAAAGGGGACGAACATGGATACTTCTTTGCTCTGCTCACAAGGTGGCAACCTTTAGCAACAGAGATGTTTCAAAGGAACAAGACCTACATTCTCAGTCCATTTGCTGGGTTTTTAGGTTTTTAGTAGCTTTAAATACATATGGACAAGGCAAACCACATGGTGTACTCAGGTCAAGCAAAGTTTGGTATTTATTCAGCAGTTTTTTAATGGCATCTTTTATAAGGGTAGGGTGTAAACTTGATATTCAGGCCAATTTCTCATTTCTGTAATTTTATCCCACCTATTTAAATTCCCCTTGCAGTTTTTAGCTAGATATGGTATCTGTCATTTTTCAGTTAAATACAGCTGAAGTATGCAATATATCAATAAATACATGAAGTCACAAAGAAATGCTGACATTTGTTTTAAGTATATTTTAGTTGAGTAACAATGCAACTATTCTGTTAAGTGTCAACTGAAAGAAGAGTCAGTTAACGATAATTTTGATTCACTTCCAACATAACTTCCCAATAGCTTTGGAACTGGACCATAAAGTTATAAAATATAAATTGTATTTTTACTGCTGAGTTTAAGGTACGCTTAGTATCTAACTTTACAGAACTGAATTTTTGCAGTAGGTTTGCAAATTGCTCATATTATTTTTAAGTCAGTTTCATATAAATACCTTTTATCACTAAGAAAATTGCATATTATGAAATTATATGCTCAGCATTTAATCTTTATTAACATAAAATCAGAGCATCCATTGTCAATGATTAACAATGAACCAGTTAGCCCAAAGCAATAGGCTATGTTATAAACAATGACATTCTTATCTTTCCAACTAAACTGTAGCTATAGTACATGATATAACAATGCCAACCACTGAAGATATTTATATCAATAGCAATAACACTGAGACTTATATACTGCTTTAAGGCCCTGTCACACTGCCCAACGGATGCAAAACGTTTGTAAAAGCGGACACAGCGGACGAGAAAAATGTTCCATCCGTTGTTATCCGCTCTCAAAAGGGGTGAAAATCTGCATAACCAGAGCAGATAACACGGAAAGGAACGGACGGGGAGAGGACGCAGAGCGGATGGAAAGTGGAAGCGGAACGGAAGCCCAGCAGATGGAAGAGGATGAGAGCGGATGGCACATCCGCAAGGCTTCCGGGGGACCTCAGCAAAGCGGATGCGGAACGGATGAAGCGGATGCAGAGCGGACGCGGAACGGATGAAGCGGATGCACAGCGGATGAAGCGGATGCAGAGCGGAAGTCTAGCGGATGTACAGCGGAAGCCTAGCGGATCCCTAGCGTTAATTGCGCATGCAGGGAGGATGCATTGCGTAAGCTCCACGGATATAAAGGGAAGCAGCTCGGAAGCAGGTCACCATTCAGAGGAAAGACCTGCTGCCGGACACATTGACTGCCTTGCCTGCCCTGCCTGCATGCCTGCCTGCAAGCCTTGCTGTCTGCCTGCCTGCCAGCCTTGCTACCAGCCTTGCTGTCTGCCTGCCTGCCAGCCTTGCTGCCAACCTGCCTTCCAGCCTCCCTGCAAGCCAGTCTGCCTGCCAGCCTTGGTGCCTGCCTGCCTGCCAGCCTAACTGCCAGCCTTGGTGCCGGGCTTCCTGCCAGCCTTGATGCCTGGCTTCCTGCCAGCCTTGGT
>BLBF01000002.1:23757233-23784338 GCA_015471245.1 Laticauda colubrina
CTACAATGACGTGGGATAATACCCGAAGGAAGCTAAACAGCACACATGTAAGTACCCGCAAAAGCTTAAAAAAACATATCTATATCTATATCTATATCTATATCTATATATATATCTATATCTTATGCAACTTCAGTGCTTCCAACTGAATATTTCTTGTTTCACATTAATTTTAAAATCAGTTGTTTCAAAGCAACTGAAGTTATATACACTTTTAAATAAATTATCTGATCAGTTTATTCTTGTATCTGCCATTTATCTAAAAGGAAAAACAAATTAATACTTTTGATTCTCACTATTTTCAATATGATTTTTTGAAAATGATTACAAAAATATTGCATAATAATCCCTTATTTTCAATTTTCAGAATGACTTGTGTATCACTCTTAGTAAAGCTTTTTGAATCAAATATTAAAAAAAAACACTAATCATTTTTCTTGCATGAAAAGAAAATAATAAGCACCAGCATATTAAAGTGAAATGGGCACATGTATATCTTAGGTAAGACTTCCAAAGATGTGAAGTCTGATTTCTTCTACATATTAATATTCCCTTACTGTCAGACCAACAAGCAGTAATTCCACACTGAATGTACACTTGGACAGATTTATACTGCTGTAAATTATTATTTACATAATCTCATGTTAAAACTGTTTCAGGTCTTGAAAACCACAACCAAAAATGTAGGCTGCTCTCTGAACTGATGTAACATGACACAAAACCTTAGCCTCTCCCACTGTTCTTGCAATTACATTACATACTGAGTGAAATTTATGAACAATTCTTAAATTTGGCCCATAAAAAAATACACTGCAGTACACTATGGTGGTATTGTGGGAAGGTTGATTTTTCTTCAGTTGGACAACAGAGACATCAAAGTTGTTAACACAATTCCTGAATCCCTTGCTGTTCTTTTAAAAGTGCTGAAGTAACTCCAACTTGATAACTTGATTCTTCAGAGGAAGAACAACTTGAAAATGGACGCATGCTTTCATAAGATGAATGATTTTTCCAACCCAAAAGAATTCAGCCAATATTACATTTCTTATTTGTTTCTGTCTATAACAATCCTGGTTCCAGAATTTTTATTTATTATTTGATCATTGACCAATAAAAATACATTCAAGAGAAGAAACAAAACAATCCCCTCACAATAATAATTATCAGCAACCATTTGCAGATAAAGTTTATGCATAATGCAGAATTTTGCTACTTTTAGAGAAATAAAGTTTATTGTGATTAATGGATTATGCAAACAAAAATTATGAGAATTCCCTGGAAATCCAAAAGGAATTATCAACTGATGACAAATATCCCTGGAAAGCTGACAATGGAGAAGGCCATGGTTTCTATGGCACCTGTGTTCCATGGCAGTATTGGGTTTCATTTGTATTTTCCTATATTTCCCTTCCAGGACAATTATGGAGAAAGCATTAAATCAAACTAAAGATAAATTTCTCCTGATATTGGGAATTGATATAAATATCAGGCTGATTTAGATGCTAAATTTTGGTGTCAAAATCTGTTTGGAACATCCAATCTTCCATGATCAGCAGCAGACATGTGGGTGAGTTGCAATATTAAATATATGTTGATATTTGCAGACCAATTTCCCAGTCAATATTAATATACTGCAAGGAAAAGGGACTATGTGGGTGTGACCTTGGCCTCCCCTACTGCCAATTCTCTTCAATTAATTCACTGGAGCCAGGATTTTTTAGATTTTAACCTTCACCATATGTGCAGCATTTATGATTTTAAATTGTCAGGATAAAAATAAATAAATATTCAAACTTGCTGGTATTTTTCTCTCACAACTATTTAAAATTATGGTCTGACTTTTACCAATGTCATTAAAATTTCAAACTATACCAAGCTATTATGCTGAAATCTATAGTATTTATCAGCATTCAAACATACCTATGTTCTATTACAACACAGCAAGAAGCATCAGCTCCTCATCAAAGACATTTATTAAATCTGGTGATTTTTTATGCTGGAATTTTAACTCAAAGTATTGACCAGAAGAAAAGTGTTACGATATAAAGACAAAGAAAAAAAGGCAATGCTTATTTTTCTATTTAGCTTACAGTGTTTGTTGAGTCCTCTTGTAAAATCCTGTCATATAATTGTATTGCATCATCATAGCTGCAAATATGAACAGAAAACACCTTCAGGTAAATTTAACGGTGTTCTAACATCTCTATATACTTAAAGCCATTCATCCTAACCCAGTAAGATGTGCAAACCTGCTAGAAAATAACATCTGGATATGCACATAAGTATGTATAATGTTGTTCATCTGACGTCACTGAAATAGCTGGATTGTGTTTTGGCACATTTGAAGCCACTGTCCTCAGTGCAGACGCTGCAGCATTTCAGTACAATTTTAATCGGACTTAACATCTTTGTTACCATGTGTGGGCAGACTTTTTATCTTGATTAATGAATTGTTGTAACTTGCCTTTTACTTAGTAAAAAGTTGATAAATTTTATTGCATTAAAGATATTGAATCCAAAATTTACGTTGCTAACTGAGAAATTTGTTGAGTTTTGCCCCATTTTAAAAATGTTCTTGCCACATTTGTTAAATAAATCACTGTAGATGTTAAATTAGTAACATGGTTGTTAAGTGACTCTGGTTTCGCTATTGATTTTCCAGGTCAGGAGGATACAAAAGTGAAAACGTGACCTAGGGCATTGCAACCATCATAAATGTGAGTCAGGCAGAAAAAGCACTGTGAAAATATGTAGACCCCTCACATCCTGGACATAAACTGCTTCAACTTCTTCCCACAAAATGACACTATAGGGCAGGGGTGTCAAACTCACAGCGTCATTGTGTCATCATATGACATATTGGGACTTTTTTCCCCTTCATTAAACTGGGCGTGGGCATGGCCCACACGACACATCCGGCCTGTGGGCGAGGAGCTTGACAGCGCTGCTATAGGGCATTGTATATTCAAACAACTAGACACAAGGACAATGATTTCCCCATGCCATCCCTCTGCTGAACATCTAATTCCCACAACACTGTGAAAAACTACCAAGTAGGGCTGTATTACTATTATCCTTCTCATCTTTCCTATTATCTATCTCCTTATCTTCTTAGGACTATAACTTTGTTGATTGTATCTTTTGATTTATATTGTTTTATTTAGTGTTCTAGTATGATTTATATTGATTGCTTATTTAGTATTCTATGATTATCACTGAGTGTTTATCTTATGATTTATGATTCATGTATTTTATTATTATAAATCATGATTTATCATTTGTTGCTTGTGTGCGCACTGAAAGCTCATGCACTGGAGACAAATTCTTTGTGTGTCCAATCACAATTGGCCAATAAAGAATTCTAATTCTAAAGATCACATGATCACTATGATGGTCAGAAATGTAATATTATCCAACTTCATTCTTTTCACCAGAAATGTTAAATAAACTTAATATTTAATAGGCTCACATCTAGTCAATTTATATTCAAAAAGTTTCCTTAAATAATTAGAAACAGAATATGAATGAGACCACTGTTCCATTTGTTTCAGATTTGAACGATGTCAGAAAAAGAATTAAGATGTTCCTTCAGAACTAGTAGTATTTATTTTTCTTTAATGAAACAAATTGTGAACATTCCAGTTTATATAGTTGTGAGTTGAGCACAGAACTCTTGAACAAAGTGTTCTATAATACAGGACAATGTCAAACAAAATGGACCATGCTACTGTCACTAAAAGATTGTTAAATTTAAGAGGTTGCATAATCTTAATTTTTAATATATATTTCTATTACATTTTCCAATATGTTTCCATTCTAATTCATCTTTATAATTTCCATACTTTACTCTCAACTACATAATGTATTCCTTCATAGCTTTTATATTTATATATATTCTGGGAGACGTCTTTTCAAACTGCATCTGGAAAATATTCTTTAGAATTCAGTTACCTCTCCATGGCTTCAAATTTCATACCAGTTAACCGTTTAACTCTATGGCTCCCAGGGAATTGCCGTCTTAGTTCTTGAAGGCAATACTATAAATTCAAAACATGAAGAAAAATGAGTAGGTAAGGAATATAATTTTCAAAGGTTTGAGTGATGTTTATTTGAATGCAGTAATTAAAAGATTCATCTGGCAATAACCCAACCCAGCACAACCAAAATATCAAATTAACACTTCAGCAATATTTGAAAGAAGCCAATATATAGATAGATCCAAGACGACAAACATATTCAAAACAGAGTTTTAAAAAAACCTAAAAGAACATATAACTAATTAATAAAATCAGTTTTTCTTTCCTTTTCAAGTCTACCATGCAACTTGTACTGCTAGCAGAATTCAGTAATGGGGAAGTGCATGCAAAAAGCTCTTTGTGCACAATTTTATATAAAAATACATTATATTTAGTTTGGATTTACTGTAATAATTCTATTATTTGAAGTAAAAACAACTATTATTTCCCCTAAATCAGCAACAGCTATTAAATGCAAATTCATATACCCTGTTAGACAGAAACTAATTCCAAATTCAACTACTACTATATCACGTGCAAATGCTGATTATTTTAAGCTGCAGTTGTCTGAACCATTCCTGAAAAAGACACTGATGCCAAGCATACTTAAGTCATAATGTATATCTTGGAGGGGGAGAAGAGAAACAATATTTGGTTCTGATTTTTATCTAGTTTAAATCACTGCCTGCAATGAGTATGGATTGGACAGGGCTAAATGTGGTAAAGTTCAGTCAATATACAGAGGTTCTCAATAATGAACAAGTGGTGTTGAAAAATTAAGGTTTGCACTTTGGGGATACCATTATACCTGGCCTTGTGCCCAGTGGTTTGGCCTAATATAATAAGAGATCATTTAGCATGATTTTATTCCTTGTTTCTAATTATATAAAGTTTGCTTTGAACTTTGGAAATCTAGTTTATACAGCTGTTTTATTTTAACTAACTGGGGGTTTCAGTGAAAAATATTATTTTAATTACAAGCCATTTTGAATTCATCCTACAAATACATACATATAATTGCTGTCCTAGTTTATTTTAAAAAACTTTAAAAGAATTATCACTTAAGGCCAATAAAATGTGATGAAGTAAATGAAACAATGAGCAGTGTGTATAATCTTCCTTACTTTCACTGTATAAAATAGGCTTAATTTCTCTAAATACATTGATAGGTTTATTTTAAAGACATTAAGCTTCACTTAAATGACAGTATAAGTACTATGATGGAACCAACCATTGAGAGAAACAACACAGCCTCACTCAGTTCTCCAATCAGAGGTTTCATTGTACCTCTTATTAAAACATCAAGTATTTTAAAATATAATTTCTAAATCACAATAATTAGAAGATAATTATTAACATAATAGAAGGGTGGACAGTAAAGGTAATCAATCAACTTAGCAAACTTAGCAAACATGGTGAGACTGTTTCAATCAAAGACAAGAATTTATCTAGCTTCATTTCTACTTGAAACAGCATCTGGACTTCTTATTCAAAACTGGAAAAATGAAACTTTAACTTCAGATTTTGAAAATTATAATAATTTTGTAATTATAGAAATGGATTGAAATTTTGCAAAATGTAAAAGATTGAGGTTGCATTTTTTATTTTATTGCACTGAAAAACATCAGAAGTCACCACTTTTTTTCTTTAGTTTCTCTTTTTCTCTTAGTTTTCTACCTTTTGTTTTTTCTGTATTTTTATTTTATAATGAAACAATTAAAAAAAATGTAACATTTAATGCAGTGCCCAAGACCAAGCTCACATAAATACATAAAATGAGTCTACTATTAAGCTATTCAAAATTATGGACTGAAAACACTGTGCATGTTTAATCCACACCTGCTCTTTCATCTCAAGAAGCATAATAATTAATATTATAGCATTTTTTTTGACACAAGCAACATTTCTATAGCAGTAAAACAAGAAAATGTACATGAAAAATATATCCTCTAGAGAAAAGAGACCAAACTTTAAAAAAGGCTCAATATATCCATTGAAGGTCAAAAACTGTTATCAAAAACAAATACGACCACATCATATGGGAGTGCCAACATAGGGAGAATAGAACAAGCCATCATATGGTAGTGCCAACATAGGGAGAGTAGAACAAGCTTGATACATTTTAAAACAAAACCTGAAAAAGCAATGTCCATAATGTTGAAAAAAAGAATAGCTTTGTAGGGACATACTATTAACCCATGTTTAAGCTATTGAACTAATATGCTTAGAGCACTGAGAGATCCCATCGATTTTTGAAACATGCAATCTTGGAAAGTCCAAAAAATAAAATGCATTTTCTTGTAATAAATATATTCTACTTTAAATTCCAAATATTTCAATATAAAATCCTTCATCAAAAATGGATGCCTGGTAAATGTCAAAATAGCATCTTAAAAATTGAAAAGTTCATAGTTTTTAATCACTTCTTTTTCTCAGTGCAGCTTCTTATTTGATATAATATGAATCACAGGATTCCTTCATCCAGTGGGAGTTTCAGGAAGCCATAGTGAATACATTCAAAACTCTTGCTTCTGGACACCTGGGAAATATGTCCTTGCACAGACACTTTTCAAATCAGTCATGTGAGTCTCAAAAAAGACATGGATGTTTCAAAGAGTTAAAAGGGAAACTAGTGTATTTCACAAGATTTACGTAGCTCTAAAAGTAAACTGCAGAAATATATTGCAGAATGGACTGCAGAAGAAAATAAGGAGAATGCCTATCTATTGTGTTAAAAAAGATTAGATTTACTGGAATTGCATAAGAAGTCTGTTGGAACACTTACCGATGCCAAGTCATCACGGCTGCAATCCAATGCGGCGATCATCACTTGCTCATATATTATCCAAACTAGATAATACAAAATATCATGAACCATAGATTTCCCACAAACTGTAAATCAGTTCATAGCAAATTGTAGGAAATATTGCCTTTTATAACGTCAGTATACTTAATCTTACAGAAACCCATCACACTAATGCTAAACCTGAATACTTAGACAAATTGTGTGTTTGCCCAAATAAATAATAAATAATAAATAAATATAAAATATAAGGATTTGCCAAACATGTTTTAACTTCATTGCTCATATATTTTTATACACTGGTTCATCTTAAAAGCTGAATTGGAAAAACAACATGGAATATCAAATCTACTATGGAATGATTCAGAGGTTACCAGCTTTAAAAAGTGGTTTTGGCAAATAATAGTTTTCAGAAAAAATCTTTGCTGATATAGGTGCACGGTTCTCCTTTTGTTTTCCTTTAACTAATGTTTTTGTAAAATTCCTATGTTGCTATATTTATTGAATTCAAAAATTCAGCTAAGAAGTTCCAAGGAGAAATCTTATTCTAAAGAATTTAAAAATGCTATCAGTCACATAATTATACATCCTTAGCTACAGAGTTAATGAAAATCCACATTAATATTGCATTTCTTCTTTTTCATATATTTACTATTCAGATTAACTCCTTGATTAAAAATAACCCAATCTGATCAACTCAACTCCTTTCAACTCCTATGCAAACTCAGGGTGTTTCGCTTCCATTAAGAAAAAAATGATCATAGGCAAGTGTGTATGTTTCTCTTGTGTAAAACCTGAAAGGATTCTGAGATGAATTTCTTAAAGAAAATAAAAATGCTTTCTGAGTAGTAAAATATAAAGTATATGGTTAATACAAACCCTAAGGATAGTAAAATACATGATAGCAGGAAATGGCAGTTCATTTACTGCAGTCTTCTGGAACAATGACATATACTACAAATGAATTGGAACAAATTATTGTTGTTTGAAATCAAAGTAATGTTGTGTTATCTAAATTCATGAATGTTTTTAAACTGTTATTATAAATTCATAGAGTAATTCACCAAAAAAGTTCAATGAATATATTCAATTGTTGCAATAAAGTAATCACTCTTTCCAACAGAATTTACTTTGGTTCAAAATAGAAATCAGTTCCACACAAGTTTACTATTCACTTATTCTTCTGAAAGAAAAGCAGTTTTCACGAGTCATGGTTACTTTTGGCAATATCCTAGAGAGTAAAAATTTCTTGGTTTAGCATTTAATAAATCTGTTTCAGAAAAACTGTATTTTGTTGAATTTAAGTATTACTAAGATCCAAACTTCCTAAAATGAAATAAAGAATATTCTAGTTCAGATCTTTGAGACCTCTGCCAAAAATAAACTGTTCACACTGTATGAATTAGATTAAAAGAGTTATAAAAATGAAGACAAAATAAACTAATTAAAATCAAATCTTTTTTTACTCCCTTCCTGCCTACATAACAATCTTAATCACTCCTGTACATTCAGATACTTTACCTGCACAACATACGTTGCTCCTCTAAAACTTTTTCTTCAACGATTCCCTTCTGATATAAAATAGGGAATGCCAAGCTTCCTTCTGAGAAGAATTTGTATTATGAACCGATGAGTCCTCTCTTCCCAAATGATACTGCATCTAATAAAAATCCAGACATGCCCTACACACTCTCCTGCCCAACTGTATTATAAAAGCAACCTTCATACTGATTTCACATCACTGACTTCGCTTTAATTTTTCAAGAATAAACTTCCCTATTTCAATCCCTAAACATTTGACTAGTTGAAATTTGTTTAAAGTTTTCTGAGAACAGTATCTCTATGAATAGAAAGTAACTTAATCTGTTGTCGCTATAAGCTCCCCGGCCACGTGCTATACTTGTAAAAATCAAAAGTCTCGGAATACTGGTCATTTTAAGCTTGCAAAGTTTATGGACATACTGCGCAACAGCATGGCACCAAAAAATTAACTAAAATCGATGACATAATGGAGAAATCAACTGGATACTAATTGTGACCGACCCAGATTATATCCTGTATACTAATATTTTATCTGATATTTTAATATAAATACATATGTCTGGCTTTGTTGGCCTTTATTACAAAATATGCAATTTTAACCGTATACTAATACAATCTAGAATGCGACATATATCACAGCACATCAGAAGGGCTATCTAATAAAGAGACGTAAAACAGCTTTAACCTACTGTCATCACCAAGCTTAGCTGCATATTCATTAATTAATTCTTCTCCAACTTCAACTATTTGCTCACTGTTCCGATAGTTCTCTTCCCTCCATTTTCTCATTTTGTCTCGCATCTCTGAAATAAAATGACAATTAAAATAGAATAACAATAGTATTCAATATTTCTGATGATATCTAATTTAAACAAATAATCCTTGCTGAGCTCATGGCTATTATATGAATACATGTGTATAACTATCTTTCTCATATTACCCTCACACAGTCTTTCAACAAAATTTAAAATTGGAAACTTACTGCTGTAGTTCAACATACTTCTACTTTTGGGGAATCACTAAACCTATTACAGAATATAAAACTCCAAACTGATTTTGAAATACTATCCTCTTGGTGACAAAAATACATAGTACTACAAAAACTTCTTACAGAACTGAAACTGAAAATTTCTAAATATTATCTTACTGTTTAGAAACAATCTGATTGGTATTTTAAGACTACTGTTCTTTGAATTCTCCAAGAAATATTTGTTGCAATTTATAATTATTCTGGGAACCCTTTCTTACTGCAAATGTAAAATGAGCTTATTCTGAATGCCAAACAGTTTTATTTTAAAATGACCATATCCAATTATAGATAAAAGATAATACACATCCCATTTACAACTTCCTCTAAGAATTCTCGTTTTCAGCAGTCTTTAAAGAATACATTATTAAATGGTTAACTGATATATTTTCTTATTTTGATAAACTTATTAAAATGTAATACTAACTCATGCAGATATATTTCTTACTATTTCCTAAATCAAAATAGAAGTATAGGAAAAAAATATTACTATTAAAATTAATGCAGCAACATATATATGTACACTTTCCATTTTTAAATATTAATTTTTCTTCATAAAGTATCAACTAATGCATGAGAAAGAGTAACAGGACTTCTTTCTATGATTCACTTATTTTTTGAAAGTATTAAGTTTATCATAGATGTGTCTATAACAAAAATAAATGTCAAGAATAATATCACAGATGTCAAATATGCCGCTAAGTAATATAAAACTTTAATGCTTAAAAACATATTAGATCATGAAATCTTTCCACAAGTTTTTAAAATCACAGAGCACTGCAGTCCTGTGAAGATTTGTGTTCAGCTTAACAATTTTATATGGTTAAAAAAATCAGTGTTTACCAAATAAAACATTAAGTATTCATTTGCTTTATTATTGGTGCTGATATTAATGCAAAAGGCTTGCAGAATTCTTTTACCAGATATTTAATATGAAACACATACCTCTGAATTAGCTGGCTTTTCTTTTATTACAAGATGTACAAATTTAACAAAACTGTCAATTTTAGTAAACCTCTTTCTACAATAAACCTTTTTCTACAATATGTTCCTATTCCACCCCTTCCTCCCCCACATAAAAAAAATATCTCAGTATCTTGGAAGCATGCTGCATTCTATTCTATAAGTCAACAAAACCACTGTATATTATATTTCATGTGCCTGAGTAAAGCTAAATGGTTCCTGACTCAAGACAATCCCTGGAAATTAAAAAATGGATATAAACAACTTGAGTGAATATTATATCTACTACTGAGACTCAGAGATTAAAACATTAAAATTTGTGTTTTTACTGTGACTTTACTTCACCACTAGAAGAACATCTATGTAAAAAAAATGATTCTATATCAGAGTACACTACAGGATTTAAAATATTGAAAAAGTTTTTGTCATCTGATAATTATTTTTTTAAAGAACACAAGTAAGTACACTTTTAAAAGAACATTATTCTCAGCAGCATGACAAATATTGCAGATAAGATAAGTTTAACCTAAGATAAGTTAAAGTACCAAGTTTTAAGGTATATACAGAAGGAGAGGAAGAAATGTTTTCCACTGTAGATTGTTCTCTATTACCAAATTACCGGTAGATGCAATGTTCATTATTGTTTTGAGCTTTTCAAAATTATTGAAAATATTAAAAATTACCTTTAAAAGGAAGATTACAAGATAATAAACTTCATAAATTCATATAGCTAATTACATTTATACAAAAAGTTATCAGGATAAAAGTTAAGTTTTTTTCACAGCTAGAATTAGTTTAATAAATTTAATTCTCTCAAAAATGTAAACGTCAGTTATAGCACCTGACTGTAAAAATTGCACCTATTGATGTATCTCTCAAATTTGTAATAACCTGAACAAAGAGACCATGGCAGCTTGGCTTATGATTATGGCCATTGTAAAACAATTATAAAATCAAGACAGGGCATATGGTGATCCACTTAATATCCACAATTGCTTACAACTAAAATTCTCAGCTCAATTGTGGTTATGAGTCCAGGACCACCTGTTGTAGTTTTCTAAAAAAAAAAATTCTGAGTATTTTTTAGTTATGTTTTGGTATTCATTGTATATTTAAATAAGCTTTTAAAAAGAAAGATTATACTCTGAGCTTTATTCTAACATTTCCTCTATGGTTCACTTGTTATTCAGCAATACATAATAAACATTCATGTTAGATAGCAACCAACCACCAAATTCAAGGTCATAATTTTATCTTCCTTACACAATTTCCCATTTACATCTATATTTAGATTATACCTCTATTTTAAATGTATGAACACTGAAGCAAAAATATAAAATTCCAGAAAAATGAAGGCTAAGGAAAGCTAAATATTCTTTATACCCAGCTACGCATGCATACTGGATACTCCTTAAGGGTCACTGAAAAGGGTGTGGATATTGTCATTATAAAAATTGTATTTATGTAAATTTAATTTATGAAAAGCGCCTCTTTTTCTCTTAAGACTTCCTGCAGCACTCGGAAAGGTCCTAATCCTAAACACAATATATGTGTTTGAAAATTACTTTCACTTTCTCCTGATCTTAATGATTGGGATAATCTAAAGCAACGGTATCAAACTTGCAGTCCACGGGCCAGATGCATCATGCCCACCCTGGCTTAGCGAAGGAGAAAAAAAAATCACAATATGTCATGTGATGATGTGATGCCACGTGTTTGACACCCCTGATCTAAAGTTTGTTATTTTTTTTTTTTATTTAGAAGTATAATGTATGAGTGTTTTAAGTTTAAGAATTGTTTAAGACTTGTCCTTTATATAATAGGAATCACTTCAGGTAGTAGTTTGAACCAGGATCTAGTTCATCAGAAAAAGCTGCAGTCTTTGGATGTCCTCCCTACCTTCTTTATGAGGGTAGAGAAATACATGCTTCTTCTCAAATTTAAAATAACATGACATTCTACTCTTACGTCCTCATTCATGAATTGAAATTAGTCCTAACATAATCCAGAAGCAAGGGTGGTTTTGGTTTCTCCCAGTTAACTCAGTTGGATTAACACATTATGTTCTGCTATATTGTGTTCTAATTAAGGCTTAAATCACATCAGCTGGATTCAGACATGTTAAATAAATATAGTCAAATGAGCAACATTATTTCAGCATTCCTTATTATTCTGTAACTCTGTATTATTATTCCCAATATTACAGATCTGATTCATACATCAAATCATAATATGTTATATAAATCCACCCACTTTCATTGTAAAACATGGTGTATGATTTGGCATGATATATGAACTTAGCAAATTGTTAGTTTTAAGGCATCCAAACAGTTCAAGGCTGAGAAGGACAAGATTTCCTAAGATTGTTTGAAGTGACATGAACTAGCCCTTACACAATAACAACAGCACTGACACAACAATCAAATGAAATCACTCTCACTCCCCCCGCTAATGTGTATTTATTAATCCATGCTGTTCATTACTCTCATGACATTTTATTGTGTAAATATATGAACGAAAAATATTAATTATTAGATTAATATTAAGCAGTGTCAGTCATAGTAAGTTCAAAAATGTCTCTATTTCTGAATTTGCTTGATATAATTCTTACTAAATATAGCACTAAGTTTGAAAATGGTCAATCCTATCCAAAGCATTTTGTTGTTGGAATACGATGATTGGTAAATATAGTAATTTTATAATGTAATAAACCTTAATTTAATGGAGTTGAGACACAAAATATAAAACCTACCTACACCCTATATCCTTCTGCACATGCATAAAATCTTATCTGCCATTTTACATATGGGAAAAAAATGCTTGCCTAAAATCCAGTTTGAATTTAATACTTAAACTGCTTCCCCTATTTTCCATTAAACTGTGTCCTATAAATCTGATCTCCCTAAGTTTAAGCAAAAGTGGATAGGTGAAGAAAGGATTATCCTCTATACATCCTCTATAGGTTCAAACATATGTTATTAATATGGGAAATCTGTATGGAAATAACATTCTAATAAAGTTCAAGGGCCATATAAGTTGGTGCTCTGTTTATCTACACATAATTGTTGGTTAATTTATCTTAATAGCAAAGATAGCCTTTCCTATCTTCTATGTTTTTGTGGTTTTTGATGTATAATTATATGTAAGCAGTAATAAATAATACCTGTAGGAAATGACCAGGCTGAGCCCAAAGAAGGGGACAAATGCATCATCAGTCTTTCATCCTTTCATGCCCACAAGAGATGTAAGTCTAGTCTTCCTTGAATTTCATTATCTCTTATCTACTGCCTATTTGCGTTGACTGTTAGTAGTTCAGATTTTTGTAGACAGCATGAGCTTGCAAAAAACCTTTATATTGATTTTGAATTTTCCTGAGCTTCACAATACCTATACTTGTGCACGCACACACATATATAAGTGCATACACACACACATTTTCCCCCTGTTCAATTGTGTCTGATTCTTGGACACTGCTTGGATAAGTCCCTAAGGTTTTTTTTGGCAAACTTCTTCAGAAATGATTTATCTTAACTCCTGCCTGGGGCTAAAAGAAAGTGACTAGCCTAAAATAACCCACCTGGCTTTTATGACTAAGGCGGGGCTAGAAACAGTCTTCTGATTTCTAGCCTGATGCCTTAACCACTGTATCAACTAGCTCTAATATATACAAATATATAATTTTAAGAATATATATTATAGAAATCATAAAAGATATAGAAATCTTAAAATAATATTTACACATCACTAACTCAGATGAATGGATCTAACAAATATTCAAATTTGCTTTATGACTTGAAGAAAACATGGTAAGAAATTGAGTAAGTGGAATAGAATATACCTCAAGCAGACCTGATAAGAAACACAATCACATGAGCTAATTCTACATTATTGTAAGCCTACATTAACACAATCTTGCAAGTCTGAAAATACAAATCTCACACTGTCTTTTTACCTCCTGTTACAAGGGCAGATTATTACTAATATTATCTTTCTTTGCAGATTATTCAGATGCAGGCTCTCCCACTGCTTACTCTCAGGGCAGCATTTCATCTCTTCCCTTCATCCTTCAAGGCTATTCCCACATACCATTACAAATATAAAGTAGAAGAATCTTGTTAATTTCTGATCAGCTCAAAATTATTAGCTCATATCAAATTTGTTTTATCCTGTCTGAATTATTGTTATACATAACCCAAGACAGTAAACATGCCTAACATTCCTTCCCCTTTCTCTTTTCCTCACAACAGCAAACCTGTGAAAAAAGTGAGGTTAAGAGAGACAGTGACTGGCTCAAAGTCACCCATCCAACTTTCATTCCAAAGGCAGGATTAGTACTCAGTCTCCTGGTTTCTAACCTGACAGACCAATCTGGTTCAATATAATTATGAAATTTAACTTAATAATTACACCTATTTTTATACTGCACCTATTTTTATTAATTATCCTAGAAGAAACTCTCATAATTTATGATCCTAAGCCAAAGCAAGCCCAAAATTACAATAAAAAGACAAAATAAATACACTAAATAGGAATAAGCACTTAGACTTTGTAAACAGCTTACAGAAGGCTGTAAAGCGGTATGAGTCAGCATATTGCCCCTCAAAATTTGGGTCCTCATTTTACCCACTTCGGAAGAATGGAAGGTTGAGTCAACCTTGAGCCTAAAGCTACAATGTCACATATTTTTAGAGGATAAACATGGTTTACCTCCACGTAAATAGGCAAAATTATTTTCCTATCAATGTCTTCCACTGTCTCGCAGGGCATAGTTATGCAAATTGCATTTAATCATTTTCATTTAATTGACCTCAAAGAGCTGTTGCAAAGATAACAGGTGCTGCCATGGACTCTTTAGAGAAATATGAAAGTTAACAGTTTCTTTAGGAAGTGCTGCGGCATTTCCATTATGAATAGTGTAGAATTGTTTTATGCAGAGTAGGAACTGAAACTATTTTTTTCACTTAGAGGCTAAGTAGCTTAGAATCAATACATCTATAAGAAATAAATTCACTTATTAACTCTCCTGAATTCAGAAGTACCAAAACATCAACTCATCTTAAGTCTGCAGGCCTATGCTGTTCTGTATATACCCAGACTACTGAATAAATAAAAATCAGTATTGTTTGTATCCCAAAGCATAAGATTCAAGGCCTAAGTTTGAATATTATTTGAATAACCTGCCTACATTCATACTTCATAAAGTAGTTGTTTTGAAAACTTGACAAGTGAAAGGATATCAACATGTCCATCATTTCCAATTTTCATGAGCTTCAGTATGCATATTAATAAAGAAGAAAAAATACAGGCAGACCCTATCCTCTTTAGCATTCATTCCCTGCACTTTAATTTTACACACTCAAGATCACACTTTTTTATTATCTTATTACTGTTTAAACTATCACTGAAAGCAGACAGACTCTGTTAAAAAAATAATAATCCGCTACATATTATAAGGGACGATGGATCATGGAACAGACTTTTGATTATGTACTACATTTTTACAATTAACTTTGATTCGTAAAAGGCTTGGTTTACACATCATACTAAGTAACAATGTAGTTTGAACCAATGTGCCAAGCCAAGCAGGTGTCGGTCACTCAAAGAACCACGAAAAACTTGACAAAAGCTTTCTAGGTGACAGCTTTGAAAAGAAACCTGGAGGGGGAGAAAAATACTTCACCTTTACATTTTAAGTTCCTCAGTATATAATTTCTTCCCCTTGGATCTGAATTCGTGGGATGGAAGTCGCCAAGGGTCTCCGGAGAGGATCAAATTAGGGACTGTTATTTTATAACCGAACTTCCCAGTGGATTAAACTCCTCCACCACCATCCTTTCTCCTCGAAACAGAACTGTGAAGGATTTTATGTATACCTTTGAACACACTACGCAAATGACAACATGCGAAGGTAATTACGGGGTTAATTACTCCGGATTATGCGTAAATTATCTTTGAGAATTGCACATAGGAAAAGCTTCCCAGCGCACTATTTTTTTTCTCCCTCGAGAGGAGCAAAGAGACGAAGACGCTTTCGGGGCTTCCTAGCGGCGACTACAAGCCTCTCCCTCAGTCGCACCTCCGGAGCTGGGAACAACTCCCTCACGCAACCAAAGACACGTCGGAAGCACCCCAGCCCTTCAGTCTGTTGCTCTCCCCCGCCTCCGCTTTACATCTGCCGGTTTACCTTCCCAAGTCACGTCGTACATCTCCGAGACTTTCGCCATCTTGCCCGCCTCCCCCTCCCTTCGCCGAACGACCGGCTCACGTGATCCCGCCAGAGCTCCGCCCACAGTCCCGGCAGCTAAGAGAACGCGATCTGATTGGCTGGGACCGCGGAGGGCGGGAAAGAAGGTTAGGCGTTGTTGCGAAAGGGCCCGGAGGACTCGCTCGCTCCGGTCGAGCAGAGGCGGAGGCGGTTCGCTTGTGTGGTGCTACCTGTCAGTGGGTCTCGGTATAGGCGGGCTCCGCTGGGAGGTGTTGGGTCAAAAGCAGCAACGACGACTCATCTTCCTTCAAGAAAGGGGCGTGTTGGGGTTGTTCACCTGCTTGGGTTCGCATTGCATCTGTGTGAAGCCCTCACCCCCGCCCCTCGTCTCCAGAAGAATGAAATATTTTGGGGAGTAGTGAAAAGGCAGTGTAGAATATTTCCTCGAAAGGAGAAATGGGCCTGGGAGTGGGGAGGAACCTTAAGGGAGGCAAAAGCCAGCCCCAGTTTCCCTGCCCCAAGCAGAAGCTGAGGAGGCCAGCGTATAGAAATGCTAGAAAAACTGGGTCAGGCAGAAACAAAAAGTGAAGCAAGGAGCAACACAATCAAGCCGAAGGTTGACAAAACTAGCTCTAAAACACCTAGGGTTTGCATTTCCCCATTTGCTCTTTCTCCAGAGCAAGCTGTGACCTCTGTATGACTCCATAGGAATCCAGAAGGTATTGCTGGAAGAATTCTCCTTCTGGGTTCAGTTCCAAGTGGGGAACAAGACACTGGAAACATGGAGGCTGTTTGGAAAGATGGTTTAATGGTGGACAGGACCACGTGGCTTGGGGCTCCAAAGTGAAAAGGACGATCAGGTGCTTCAAGATGTTGGAAAAGAAAAGAAGGGGGGAAAGGGCTGAGAGTTATGCCCTCTGTTGGGATTTGAATTTGAATTTGTATTCTGATTGGTTGTCAGACTCCCATCTATAGGCTGTCCTGAGTGGCAGGCTTGGTTGAGCCTTGCTGGATGATGCTGATGTAATGAAAGGGCTTTGGGCAATTCCTATTATAGCTCTACCTGGAGTAGATCTTTGTTATGTAAAATAGACTGGCCCAGGCTAGAATAATGGTCCATTAGCAAAGGTGGGGGGCTGAGTTTCTTCTTCTGAGTTTCTACTTCTCTAGGGGAAATATTCTGCCTTTTTAATATTTCCTAGGATATTTCATTTTCCGAGGAGAGGTGGGTGCTAACTTCCTACAGTATAAAACCCACCCACTCGAAACTCCATTTTGTCAGTTGTCCCAGAATCGCATGTGGTTGGTGGTTCTGCTTCATCAATAAAGGGAATCTTTCTTTCCAATCATCCAACCTCCATTTTATTTCCAATGCCTTTCTCCGGCTTGGACGTGGACCTGGGATATTCATTCTAACACATCCCAACCAATTCACTTCCAATCCTCAGAAGCTAGATTTGCACAATATTCTTCTCATTTCTTTCCAGGTCATTCATCTTTTGGTGATGAGCATCCCATGTCTCCATACCTGCCCGAATGGGTTGTTGGGGGAGAGCTGAGTTGGTCTAGAGCAGTATGTTTATCAATCTGAGCCACTTTAAGTTGGGTGGATTTCAATTCCCAGAATTCCCTAGCCAGCATGACTGAAGTTGACAATTTTTACAGCAGCAAAAAATTAGGCAGATTCTTAAATTCTTTTACCTCTGCAGGATTTGAGTTTGGCCAGTCTAAAGAAAAGAATTAGGGGTGACATGATAGTATTCCAGTATTTGAGGGGCTGACACAAAAAAAGGAGGGTCAAATTATTGTCCAAAGCACCAGAAGGCAAGACAAGAAACAATGGTTGGAAATGATCAAGAGAAAAGTAACCTGGAATTAAGGAGAAACTTACAGTGAGGACAATTAACCAGTGGGACAGCTTGCCTTCAGAAATAGTGGGAGCTTCATCACTAGAGGTCTACTTGTCTGAGATGGTATAGTTCTGCTTGAGTAGGGGGCTGGGCTAGAAGATCTCCAAGGTCCCTTCCAGCTCTATTCTATTTTATTAAAAAGTATACACTTTTGTATGTTGTAACTGACTTCCTTGGATACATACAGTGGTTAAATTGAAATTGGATTTCAGGGAAAAAAGAGTAAGGAGTTTTACCTACAACTTGCAATCTGTGCGACCAGATGCCTTTTCCTGGTAAAATGTCAGCAAAGGAGATAGCCATCTCCTGATGTAGGATTTTTGGCAGACCCCAGGATGCTAGCACATGGAAGGATGACAGGGGAAGTGTCAACATAGGGTGGGGAAGAGATCTGCTTATCTTCTTTAGCCAAAGAAGAGTTGCATGTCATTGGAAAAGGTTTTCTGGAGAAACATCTGCAGCAGAATTTTCCAACCTGGTTAAGTTCAAGATGTTGAGACATTCAAGGAGTTAAAGTTTACATACCTTAAAACGGCCACTTGTATACAACAGAGATGGCTGAACTTCAGGTCTGGGTGAATGCATTATTTGGTATGAGTTCAAGAGTCTTCTGAAATACCTTAGGAATTAGGGCAGATTCCATTTTTCTAAATCAGAAGTGTAGTTTGCTTGGCTTGGGCTTAATGCAAAGTCTGAATTCAGCTACTGTACTTATTTTAATCATGGTTAAGACACACTGTGACTTAACATGGTACCTGTGCCAGACCACTGGGCTTTGTGCTATGGGTGTCAAAATCTCATGCGAGTAGAGTTGTAAGTGGAAACATAACAAACCAGGGAAATGCAATACTGTACAAGTATTAACATTGCTTCTTCACTTCAAATACCACTGTACCAATAAAGTTTTGTTACATAATGCATAAAACTATGAAAGATGGATAAGTAAAGTTTAACAGTATTCAACAAATCCTACTACTTGGATTTAGATTATTTTGATGGTCATACTTGTTTATGCTGCAATAATAGTAATGCTTTGCCAATACACTCATTTTGTTCTTGGTGAAACGTTTGTGAGCAGAACTGAAGTCATGTTGGATGGCCCATTGAATTGAATAAGGAAGTGTGTCTCAAACTCAGTAGCTCTGCTAAATAAGAAAGTGTTCCAGTTTGTGCACAAGAGAAAAAACAAGATAAGGCTAGAACAATGGGGAATTGTAATAAAGTGCTGCGATGTCAGAAACCGTGTAACTGCTTTTGCTAGATAAGGAGCTAGTATGAACCTTCAAAATATATGTGTCAATTTGAAAACAGAAAGAATGTGAGCCAAGCCTTCGTACGAGAGGGCGGATAGTTAGGGTATAAAAATGCTGCCTGAATTTTGCTCTGTGTTCCTTCAATGCCTGAGGGAACCCGTCTCTGCAGACACGTGAATAAAAACTTGTTTTCCTTGGATCAACGAATCTTTTGGTGGTTTTATCTGCTTCCACCTCACAATTTGGCACTCAACGTGGGCCCTGACGGAATTTCGACGAGAGAAAAGGGACTGGGTAAGTGTGGCACCACTGCCTCCCATTGTAGAGGGGCCCCTCCCTTGTCTCAGTTGGATCCCGGGGTAACTGCACTCAGCAGACGATCCTTGGAAACAGAGAGAGAAGCTGGCCTGACGCTCTGGGAGTGTCATTGATCACCTGAAGTGGGTGACGCCCACACTCCTTTCGTCTCCGGGAGACCAGGGGTGTATCAGGTGAGTTTGTTGCCTTTCGGGATAGAAGAAGGGATATACTGTCCTTAAACTTGGGAATCCAGCGACTGCTGGAGGACAGTGTAAATCCCTGAGTTGGGAATCTCTGGGAGATTGTTGGCGGGCAGCGTGGAGAATGGGAAAGGGACAAAGCAAGTGTGAGACGTTCCAAGAGGAAACGGGTATTGAGATAGAAAAGACCCCGAGAAGGCTGATTCCGACTGACTTCCCATTGGGTCAACTACTACAACAATGGTCGTTGCCCCCTCTGAGAACTTGCACTCGGAGTCTAGAGAAAAAGAAAATGAACTACCTATGCCAATCTAGGTGGCCGAAGTATCCCCTAGTAGACCCTGAGTTTCCTTCCCACTGGGATCCCGAAGGGAATACCAGCATGTACTGGATAACTCAGTTGAAAGAATATATAGCGAAACACCGGATGAAGGAGCAAATACCCTATGTGGAGGTATGGTATCATGCTCATTTTGAAGGTCCAGTTCCACCAGAAACAGAAGTAGGACAGTTTGTCAGCAAGGTGGAGGAAAGCGAAACTGAGGACTGGATGGGGAGTTCGCCGGCATCCGCTCCGGCAGTCCCGACACCACCGCCCCTGCCGGCTCCAGTTGCCCAGGCTCCACCTCCACCTGCATATCCAGGACTCAGAAGGGAACTGGATTAAACAAGGACCTAGAGAATTTGCCTCTAGGAGGAAGGTCGGCCAATCCCGTGTCGGCTTTCCCAGTCAGAGAAGTCCCAAATGGCATGAATGCACAGGGGAATCCAGTCACCGTTTTCGTGGCTGTCCCCATAAAATCTGCTGAGTTACGGGATCTGAAAAAGACCCTTCCGAAACTCCATGAGAATGCTCATGAAGTGGCGGAACAGTTGGAATTGTTTCTGGGGCCCAATGAATACACATACCAAGAACTGATGTATATTCTTGGACACCTTTTCACCCCCGAAGAGAGGAACCTCATTAGGAGGGCAGCAATAGCTGCCTGGGATAGGAGACATGCAGGGCAACAGGGAGCAGTGCCTGCAGACACAAAGTTCCCCATAGCCGATCCAAATTGGAACATCAATGACAATGCTCATAGGGAGCACATGAGAGATATGAAACACATGATCATTGAAGGAATTAAATTGGCCATCCCTCAAGGGAAAAACTTGACCAAAGCATTTGAAATAAGGAAAGGATGAGTCCCCGGGGGATTTCTGTGCTTGGGTCCGTGAAGGGTTAACCAAGTACTCCGGAGTGGAGCCAGAAACCCCTGCCTTCGAGACTTTCCTGAAGATGCAATTCGTCACCAAAGCATGGCCAGATATCCAGAAAAAGATCCAGAAGACAGACGGATGGACTGATTTGGGCATGACAGATTTGATGAAAGCAGCCCAACAAGTTTTTGTGAACCGAGACTCAGTTAAAACCAAACAGAAGTCTCAGATGATGGTAGCTGTTGTGCAAACGGCAGCCAAGAATGAAGTTAGGAAAAACAGGGAGACCCAGATGTCAGATCCGAGGCCAAGGTGGAGAGATGAAAGATCTCCCAGTAGGGAGTGGAGACCCCTGGTTAGGTGAGGAGGTCCAGGGGGCAATCAAGGTGGTCGATTCCAACGGCCGTCCCAGAGGAGAACTTGCTTCAGATGCGGGAAAGAGGGACATTTTGCGCGCGAATGTCCCAAAATCCCAGATGAACGAAGCTATGCCCTATATGATTAGGGAGGTTCCGGCTCCCCAAGAGGGACCCGCGGGGAGCCATTGGTAAATGTGTTAGTGGGTCCTGACCATCAGGAACAGCTGTTCCTGATCGACACCGGCGTGAGCAGGACATCTGTATGGAATCCGATAGAGGGAGCATGCAGGTCAAAGCAGACTTTAAAGGTGGTTGGGGTGAGTGGGAAATCCCAAGAGGTCAAGATTTTGGAAGAGGTGAGATTGGAATTGAATTATGTGGTTACTGAAACTGAAATATTGTATATTCCGGATTCAGGGGTGAACTTGCTAGGAAGAGACTTGTTGGATGTTTTTGGAATAGAATTGTGGGATAGAAGGAAGGAAGTTCGCATGTGTATGCTAACAACGGAAGATGAGGAGAAGATATCAGATGTGTGGACAGGAGGTGAAGGGGTTAGTAGGATGGCAATACAGCCCACTCAGATCAAGATACAACCAGGGATAACTAAACTGTGGACTCCACAATATTCTCTGAGTAAGAGAGGTAGGGAAGGGTTGAAACCAGTGATTGACAGATTATTGAAACGGGGACTGTTGGAACCTACTATGTCACCGTTCAATTCACCGGTTTTAGCAGTAATAAAAAAGGATGGGAAGTATAGATTGGTTAATGATTTGAGGAGGATCAATGAGATAGTGGTTCCTAGATTCCCAGTGGCTCCTGATCCCTTTACCATCTTGGGGCGGATCCCTCCCAAAGACAAATTGTTTACTGTGATAGATCTGAAGGATGCCTTTTGGGCGTGCCCTTTGGAGGAGAGGAGTAGAGACTTGTTTGCCTTTGAATGGAATGATCCTGAGAGTGGAAGGAAACAGCAGTTGAGGTGGACAGTACTTCCTCAGGGATATACCGAGAGCCCTTTGTTGTTTGGACAGGCGTTGGAAGAAAAATTGGTGTCGTTTGAGAGAGAGAAAGGAATCACCCTAATTCAGTACGTGGATGACTTGTTGTTAACTGGGGAGAAAGAGAAGGAAGTGAGAGCGGCTTCTGTGAGTCTGTTGAATTGGCTGAAGGAGCAGGGGCTGAAAGTCTCAAAAGAGAAGCTTCAGTTTGTTGAAAAAAAGGTGAAATATTTGGGACATTACATTCAGCAGGGGGTTAGGTCCTTGGACCCTGAAAGGGTGAAGGGGATCATGAGCTTGGCTCCTCCCAGGAACAAGACAGAGGTGCGGAAAGCGTTGGGATTATTGGGGTATTGTAGAATCTGGGTAGACCAATTCACAGTGTTGGCACAATTTTTGCATAGAAAGCTGCCTGGAAAGGGAGAGCACATAGAATGGGAGGAGGGAGATAGTGAAAGGTGGGAAGAGTTGAAGAAGGCTTTGTCAACCGCTCCGGTTTTAGCCTTGCCAAACCTGAAATTACCGTTTCATTTGTATGTGGCGGTGGCTCAGGGAACAGCAGTTGGAGTCCTTGCCCAAAAGAGGGGGGGGCAGAACCAGCTGGTAGCCTTCCTAAGCAAGGGTTTGGAGCCGGTTGTGAAAGGATGGCCAGTTTGTGTTCAGCCTGTGGCAGCAACAGCGATGTTGGTGGTGGAGAGCAAAAAGTTAACCTTTGGCGGAGCTTTGGTGGTGCATTCGCCTCATCAGGTCAACTCAGTGTTGAGCCAGCTGGCTACCACTTGGATGACCGAAGGGAGGATATTGAAGTATGAAACCATTTTGAGAACCAGTCCTGATGTAGTAATAGGAACAGACAAGAATCTAAATCCAGCAGAATTCTTGGAGGGGAGAAGGCAGGTGTGGGAACCGGAAGACCATAATTGTCTATTGCAAGTGGATCTCATGACGAAAGTTAGAGAGGACTTGGAAGAGACTCCATTGGAGAAGAGAGAGAGGTGGTTTATAGATGGATCTAGCAGGGTGGAAAATGGAAAGCGAAAATCTGGGTTTGCAATAGTAACCGGGGAAGGTGAGGTAATAGAGAAAGGGTCACTCTTAGCTGCTTGGTCAGCCCAGAAATGTGAATTGTTTGCCCTGACCAGAGCCTTGGAATTGGCTGAGGGGATGAAAGTAACGATTTGGACTGATTCCAAGTATGCATGAGGAGTGGTGAACACGTTTGGGAAAATCTGGAAAGAAAGAGGGTATATCAAGGCGGGTGGGAAGCAAATAGAGCAAGTGCAGTTAGTAGAACAAGCCTTAGAGGCATTGCAACTCCCCAGCCGAGTATCAATTGTCCATTTGAGCGCACATAAGAAGGGGAACACACCGGAGGTTGTGGGAAACCAATGGGTGGACAAATGGGCGAAGGAAGCTGCAGGGGAGATAGAGTTGGTAATGGTATCTATACCAATACTGGAAAAGGAGGACGAAAGGGAGGAATGGGAGCCAGAGAAAAAGGAAAAGTTGGAGTTGGAGAAAGAGGGATGTGTCAAAACCCCAGAGGGACGGAAGACGTCAGAGGGAGTCAAGGTGGTGTCACCCATTGTCATGAGGGGAATATTGGAGAAAGTTCATGAAGGAGGACATTGGAAAATGGAGGCCTTGGTCATGTCCGTTAAATCTCACTATTGGAGTCTGAGGATGTGGACAGTAGCTCAGAGCATCTGCTGGAAATGTTTGATTTGTTTGAAAGTAAATAAGAAAGCGGGACGCAAGAAAGAGATGGGAGGGCGACCCTTAGTGGGTTGGCCTTTTCAGAGAGCACAAATTGATTTCACTGAGTTGCCAGAAAAGGGGGGTTGGAAATACCTGCTTGTGATCAAAGATCAACTAACAGGGTGGGTAGAGGCTTATCCCACTGGAAGAGCCACAGCTCCCACAGTAACCAAGATCTTACTAGAACAGATTATCTCACGATATGGAATGATGGAAGCAATAGATTCAGACAGAGGAACTCATTTCACCCAAAAGGTTCTGCAAAGGGTAATGGAGGTGGTGGGGGTGAAATGGGAATTACACACGCCATGGCATCCTGAATCCAGTGGAAAAAAAGCGAACGCGGAACTGAAGAAACACTTGACCAAACTACAACTTGAAAATGGCTTGCCATGGACAAAGAAACTTCCCTTAGCTCTGCTAAGGATCAGAACTTGTCCAAGGAAAGACACAGGGGTTTCTCCTTTTGAAATGCTGATGGGGAGACCCTATTTGGCCAAACTAGGCAATCCCATACCAGAGTTCAGGGACTTGATCCTTCGGAAATATTTGCTGGCACTGTCTTGGTCTTTGCTTTCTCTTCACAAACAGGAACTATTGGTGCAATGACCCCTTTTGGCTGGTAGCCAACACCCACACGAGGCTGGAGACTGGGTCCTGATAAAGACTTGGAGAAGTGAAAAGCTGCAACCTAGCTGGGAAGGTTCGTACCAGGTGCTACTGACGACTGAATCTGCAGTCTGTACTCGGGAAGGAGGCTGGACGCATTACAGCAGAGTCAAGAAAGCACCGGAACCTGAGAAACCTTGTAAGGCAATCCCAGTGGACTGTCAGCCGTTAAAGGTAACCTTGAAGAAATAGCCAGCAGAAACCACCATGGAGATGTCAGCTGAACTCTGGAGAGGACTATTTGTTGCAACTATATTTACATTAATACATCAAAGAAATTCACAATATGTTGGACCTGCAGGTGACTTGGGAACAGACTTGTGGGATGACAATGTGTTCATAAAGGATCTCAAGAAGGTCTCATGTTCCTTGAACATCACCAATTGCTGGTTATGCATGCACCTGCCAGGAAGAACAGGTGAAGGATTAATCCTACACGCAATTCCACTTGATCAGAACAGACTAAGACCACAGGGGCACGAGACAGAAAAATATGGTGTAGAACGAAATATAACAGGAAGGATTTTTGTTCATTTAAGGGAAATGGCATATGTGTGTTTTAGGAGAAATGAAACTAGAGGGCTCCATTTAGGAGATTGGGAAAATGTAATAAGACTTTTGATATGCCATCATCCTGTAGTAACCATAGCTATACCAAGAGTTATCATAAATTAGATTATTTTAATCAAGATTAGTATCAGATGTGTATGCATTTTGAAGAAATGATCAATTGGAACCGAATATCACAACAGACCTATGCTATGGAAAACTTTAGGTGGGTATTGTGTCGGAAATATGCATACAGGGAGATGCCACCTTACTGAAGTGGCACATGTACACTCGGGTATGTGATACCGGTGATATATAAACTTGATGGCCTTCCCCAAGGCCAGATACGTAATAAAAGAGACTCAGAATCTGGCCTTACCCGGAGACTCTGGACCCAAATCTCCCGTGGTATAATAACACCATTGGGAGTAGCCATGAACTACCGAGATATACATATTCTAAATAACTCCACGGTAACAATGTTCAATGATACAATAAAGAATATTAAAATAATTAACACCGAGCTTTCTGAAGTAAGACAGGTTGCTCTACAAAATAGGTATGCTTTAGACATTGTATTAGCTACAAAAGGGGGTGTGTGTGCTCTGATTCATTCACATTGCTGTGTATACATCCATGATTTCCAACCCAATATTACAAAGACAGTAAAAGTAATGGAAGAATGTATTCACTCTAATCCATTATCACAAAGAGGTGACTCCTCATTGCCAGACCTGTGGGGAGCACTATGGTCTTGGCTTCCCAGTTCTACTTGGTTTAGATCTACCGTAATGGGAATTATATTATTATATGCTGTGTATTGTGTTGTTGTGTTCAGTGTCTCCCTGGTGTAATAACAACGTGTGGGAAGATAGGGAAATCCTTGGGTTCAAGATTTGAGAAGTAGCAGGAAGCAGAACCTCTAATGATGTATCAGAGAAAAATCACTCTGAAAGAAGCAGAGGATCTGCTATTTGAGTTTGAGACAAGAGTGGAAAAAGAAAAAAAGGGGGGATTGTGAGCAGAACCGAAGTCATGTTGGATGGCCCATTGAATTGAATAAGTGTGTCTCAAACTCAGTAGCTCTGCTAAATAAGAAAGTGTTCCAGTTTGTGCACAAGAGAAAAAACAAGATAAGGCCAGAACAACGGGGAATTGTAATAAAGTGCTGCAATGTCAGAAACCGTGTAACTGCTTTTGCTAGATAAGGAGCGAGAATGAACCTTCGAAATATATGTGTCAATTTGAAAACAGAAAGAATGTTCAAGCCCTCGTACGAGGGGACGGACAGTTAGGATATAAAAATGCTGCCTGAATTTTGCTCTGTGTTCCTTCAATGCCTGA
>BLBF01000002.1:23794338-23809546 GCA_015471245.1 Laticauda colubrina
AAGCCACAGGACATGAGATTGACTTTAAAAATACCAGAACTATCGCCAAAACCGAACACTTCAACAACAGAATGATCAGAGAAGCCATCGAGATACAAAAATGCCCAAACAGCATGAATAAAAGAGATGATACCTCCCACCTACCAGCCATTTGGAAACCCCCCCTCATTAACAAACAAATACCTAACAGGAAGAATGACACCAGACCCACACCCATGAGAGCCACACAAGATGCTACCACCACAGCCAAGCCCCCACCTGAACAGAACACACCCCCAGCCAATCAGAACACAGCCAACCCCCCAACCAATCAGATCACAGCCAGGTCCCCAACCAATGAGAACCCCTCCCCCCAGCCAATCAGAACACAGCCAAGCCCCAACCCAGTCAAGTTACACCCCCACTGGCAGTTAAAAGGAAAAAACAGCTGCAAGTTCACATTACTCTGAGAAGCACAAAGCCGAAGACACAAGCCTGAGGATGACGAATGAGATTTCGTTGAAACGTTGCCAAAATACTTCCAACTTTACGTGGGAGAAAACCCGAATAACCAAAAATCCACATACAAATACCCGCAAAAACCTCAGAAAACAAATATACACACACACACACACACACACACACACACACACACAGATATATATTTCACATCACCATTCACTTCTAACCTACACAATCTATGTTTTACAACAACAGAAATGAGGCAGGCTGACAACTGAACCACAATGCATAAAAAATCCTTCCACTGCAAATGCTCACAATTGCAAAAAACAATGTCTTTTTTTGCGAAACTCTAGGGTTCTGCAAGATTGTTATTCTACAATCTTATAGGAACTTTATAAAGATGAAGTCATAATACTCTTCATATTTCCTTATAAAACAAGAACTCAGCTCATAAACTCATGTGAAATTTGGCTCAATTGACTGTTTCTGGATTGGATCCTTGTGTTGATAAAACTTCGGTTCTGATTTCTACTGGCATGTTTAATTGCAAGCAGAATGCTATTTTATATAGGCTGCAAATTAAAAACAGAAAAGAGATTGTTGAAAACCATGTTTTGGGCTAGTTATGAGCATTCTTATTTTGTCTTGAGAAATATGTCATTATTTTTAACAGACATTCCTGGTGTGCTTAAGATATCAAGGTTTATTTAAATAGGCATAGAACAAAGCCTAACATCTCCAAGGAAAGGATGGTGTGTCTAGAAAAAAGCAGATTTTTTTCATCCGTTTTTTTCATTTGAAAAAAGCAGACTCAAATGCTACATGTTTTCTTGAATTATTTTAAGGCAATTCTGTAGAAAATACTGCAAAAAAACAAAACTACAGACCACACACATACTCAAAATCCAGAATAACAATATTATCTTTCTGAGTTGCCTAATATGCAACAAATAAACCATTGTTAGGAGAATAATATATGTGAATCTGGGGATCGTGGAATCTTTAGTTAAAATCCAAATGTATGTGTTTATGTCACCAACAGCTGAGAACGCTTAGTTCAGAGTTGTCATGTATATTAGAAGTGGCAGGAACCACTGGCATCATCTGGAAATATCCAGCACAAGTTCCAGTAACATATTTAACTAGGCCCTTTGGCAACAATATTATACCACGAAAAGCTGTTGCATTTGGAATAATTATTTAAAGACATTATTTTGAGCAAGTGGCCTTAGTAGAAGATGTTTTACCCATAAACAAAATTTTGTTAGTTTATTGGGCAATCTGCAAATAAAAAGGAAGCAAACAAAAAAAATGAAAATAATCACACTTCAATTACAATCTGAGGTCTGATCTCTTTTCTTGTCTCTTTTAATACAGGAATAAAGATACACACTGCACATTGTATGTTGTGACATTGCTTTCAAGCCAGGAAAACATATTTTCTCTTCATAATGATTAGTGGTAAAACACAAGTCAGCAATATTTCCCAAGTAAGTTCTCTCCATTGCGTTCTTCATCTTACATATCCCTCCCCATGCCAGTTGCAGTCTTGCATCTCACATAATATGTTCTGAACTCTTCTCCCTCCCTTACAGGATTTTAATTATTCATCTAATTTGCATTGCCACCTATATCTATCCAATAATCTCTATGTGGTAAACAAACAAAAATGAAGGATTACACTAAAACAAAAAGAAAAATAAAACTACACTGAGACTCAGTAGAAACTCAAATTGTCAGACACAAGGTTCACAGACTCTCTTGGATCACATTACCAAATCAATTTCATTCTCTTTCCAGTAGTTGGGAAGCGTAGCTCATCTCTTGCCAGGAGCCCCTCATCTTGGAAATATGTCCAAACTCTGCTATCTTGGGTACCATCAAAATGCCCAGCTGGTGATATCCAATGTTCTCTGTCTTTCTGGACTATGTCCTTTGACAGAAAAGCATGAGGAAAACACCACTGTGTCCCTAGTTTTTCTTTTTTTAATCCTTCTGCCCGGTGTTCTAGTGTCCTTTTCAGTTTCTTCAGTGCCTGGTTTTGTCATTTGTTCCCACATGGTTCAGCGGAAACAGATATTTAACCGGGCTTAAACAGAAAGTCTTTCTATTACCATCTCAACATGTGCCTTCCGTTCTTTTGAGATGCTGACTGACTGACATGACCTTGCTTTCTACAGAAATACTTCACCTGGAAACATGATGCCTAATATTCAGTCAATAAACTCAGAAGTAATTGGGCTCAATTAAGGCTTTTAGAGGGGGACAAGGGGAAAAAATGGGGGAAACCCACCAATCAGCAGAATCCCCTTTTTTCTCCCTTTTTAATGATCTGACAAGCTTCTGCTTAGTTACCTCTCTGGGCCTCATCTTTTTTCCTTTTCAACAGAGCTTCCCCCCCTCCCTTTTCATAGACAATTCCTGCAGATGGGATAAACTAGTAACTTTGTGTTCTGTATTCTTTATACTTTTAATTAAACTGAGTTGACCTCCAGCTTCAATGTTTTCATGGGCAAACCAAAAGTTCGAGAAATGCTTGGGCCCCAAATAAGGGTCATGGATGTTATTAAGTAATATCTGAAACCTTTATAAGATATTTAAGAGCTATTTAAATAGAGAATTGAAATTGAAGATTTTTTTTAATGAACAGAATACATTTTTGTAGAAACTGATGAAGTCAAGATTATATTAAATATGAATAGTACTATTTTTCCTTCCCTTTTTTTTTTTTTAAAAAAAGCAGTGATTACGATAGGAAAACAGTGTTTATTCGCACCAATGTGAAACAAAGAAGCATATTTTACACAGCTAATGTCCTGCTAGTTGGTAAAATGTATTTTCTCAACAATTAGATTTGCCTGAATTATTTTACTAGATCAAGGAAAAATATTTGAATTTGTTACTAGAAAGTCATTAACAATTAGTGTGGCTTGCGGTCCAGAATTAGGTTCTGAAATATGCACACAAGGAATATTTCTTTCAGTCCTTTAGCACACTTACAATAGTAATTCATTTTTAATATTTGTTATAGATCTAGAGTTTCCATCTTAATGTAACTATGTTTTCAGTAGTACTGTATTATACTACCACTAATAAATCGCCCAGAGCCTGTATTTGCATAACTCACTTGTAACTCACCTTAGTGTTTAGAAAGTGGCATAACAAGCCAAATAAATGAATAAATGCAATATATTTATATTTTATAACAGTGTTATTAATTTAATAAATTTAATTATGATAAAACAAATCAGACAACTAAAAATGTTCAGAAGATCTCCCTATAATTAAAAAGAAAAAGATTTGTTTGGGAAAGTGAAAGACTAGGTTATAATCTGAAGAGTATTTTTAGGTAGGGAAGGAGATTAACATGTAATCTTACCTTATAATGAAAATGTATGAGGCATGATTAATAAAGAGGGCTAAATGAGAGCGTTTATCCCTAAAAGAATAAAGGTGCATAGTTACAAGTGTGCAAAGGATAATTGCAAATGTCAAAATATTTTCAATTACAGTGGTGGTCTGTATGATATTTATTATAATCCTATCAAGCTGTGGTTAATGGACTTGCAATTATCTCTCCAGTAAATACATATTCTGTAATAATAGTTTAGTGTTCAGAACCAAAATGAAATAGCCACAGTTAAACCACAGTCTTTCTGGAAACCATGTAATATTTGGGTGTCCAGTAGGATATGGACCACCCAATCTGTAATTGACTGTTGTTTCTCCAAGTTAAACTCTACCAGTTTCCAATTGAATAAAACTCTGGATATCTTAAGTCTCAGGGCATAACATTATATATTTCATGTATAAAGTATAATATTATTTTAAGCAGAAAATTAGAAAATCCTGAATTTTCCATTTTATGATATATATGTATTATTCATTCTGGAATAGTAATATAGTTGGTCCAAAATTGCCTATTTAGCTTCAATTTCACATCTGATTTGTAAGGGGCAATATGTAAAAGACAGATAATTGATCATGTGAAGCCAAGGATTTTTGTATTTCTTTTATAATAAAGCATTTGTGAAGTTACATACCTAAGAAGATGGATTGAAAGAAACACCCTTTATAAAAATATAACCCAAGATCTTTTATGGAAGATGTGTGGTATCAGATGCAAAATAAATACAAGAAATGACTCCTTCACAAACCATAATAATTATCCCATGGAATTTATTACTGTAAAATCAACTACCTCTGTCGACAGTTTTTAACAGGCAGAATGTAAGAATTCATAGCAGGTAACACTGTTTGTTTTTACGTTATCATGGATGCATTTATTTTAAATATTCTGTCCTTAGAATCAGAGATTTTCCATAGAGAGTTATAATACACTAATCACAATTATTATTATTATTTTATTAAATTCTCAAAACAATAATCATAGTATAATTTATTTTAAAAATCTATGTTCAAAATATAACAGATGTAGAAGAAACAATACATATAAAAAAAACCACTGGGTTTGTCAACTGGAGCTCTATTTTAGAGAAAAAGATGTTGATAATTTTGAAAATAAACACTTTGCCAGATATATTGACCAAATCCTTCATTTTATTATGATGTAATCATCATCATCATCCACCAACCATGCTGATAATATCAACATGTGCCTATGCTAGGTCTGTGGGAAAGACTTGATAGGTGGATAAAAATGTCAAATCCAGTCTGAACATCTGGCTGGCTATGACAAAACCATAATAACTGCAACATCTGCAAGAAATACCAGAAAACAAGAACTGGTGGGGCCATAAAATAGAGAAAGTTGTGGAGAATGAAGAAGCTAAAGTGCTTTGTGGCTTTAGAATTCAAACACACAGGCACCTGCCATATAACACCCTAAGTTTGACAATTGTCAATAAGAAAGACAAAAAAGTCTGGATAGTGGACGTGACAGTACCTGGAGACAGCAGAACATAAGAGAAAGGACTGGAGAATATAATACAAAGACCTGCAAATAGAAGTAGAATGATTGTGTCAAAAGGAAGCAAAGATAATATGATTAGTTACTAGGCATTGTGGATGCAATCCCAAAATATGGGGAGCATCATTTGAACATAATCAACATTGGCAAAATCATCATCAGTCAATTGCAAAAGGCAATTTTACTTGGAACAGCTTACATTATATGACAATAGTTTTAATATTATTAAACAACAACATCTGCCTTGGGAAGAACTTAATAGGTAGATAAAAATGTTAAATTCACCTTAAGCATTTGGCTGTCTGTGCAACAACTATAAATTATGGGCACTTTAAAAATAATTCTTCACATATCTGGAAAAAATATAAGGGCAAATATTGCAAAAGAGAAAATTTTAACATAGTTACAAAAGTTGAAGCAGTTAAAATGAATATCTGGTCAAGCCTTCATTTCCTAACTAAATTATTCCAATCATCATCATCATTATCATTGAACCATAATAATAATAACAAATAACAAAATATTAAATTCATGTGCTGCTTAACTCTCAACTACTCTGGGAGATTTAAAAATTAAAAACAGTATATTAAACATTTGTCAAGTAACAAAATATGTACAGTAAAAAAATGCCATTAAAAAATGAAGATTTACATATATTACAGGATTTGGTCTGGCAGCTCTGAATTTCAAACTTAATTATCAAACCTTTTTTTAACATGAATCACAGTTTGTATTGTCTCAATGTTATGGAGGTTAGATTATCTCGACTGAGGGAGCGGGACTCCCAGACAATCTGTGCAAATATCTGTACTGATAAAAATGGAAAGTTCATAATATAGTAATAAGTGGTGTATTAAAAGCTTAGGCTATTTCCATCAATTGTTGTATTGAGATTGGTGGTTCCTAATTGTTAGCATCATCTGTGCAATAGTTCATCATGTATTCCTCTCCCTGAATTTTGATCCTACTGGTTTATATATTCAGATCTTGGTGGCCAATACTCAATTACAATTACAAACGCTACAGGGGACAGTAGACATCCTTGCTGGTTCCTTTGCTAATTGAAAAACTTTGTGGAGAATGATCAATCTTTGCTCCCATGTACCTGTCTTTTGCTCTCTCAGATTCATTGTGTCTGAGCTCTTGTGAAATGTCCTTCCAAATTCTGAAGAGCTTTTTTTCATATCTATAAATATGTATCTTTTTCTTAATGGTGATGAATTCAAATGGTGGTGAATTAAAATGCATTTATAATATATCTGCTATGACCTCTCATCTTTTTTTAAAATGTAATTTGCCTGATCTGTGTGTGTGATTTTAGAAATGCACTTCCTCTACTACTATGGTAGTGTAAATAGTTACTATAATAGTAAAATAATCGTAAATAGTAAAAAATACTAAAGTAAGGAATATTTTCAGTTGATTATAAAAAATAGTCCATATGATTGGCTTCATTCCCTTCTTTGTGTATTAATGTCATATATACTTCTTTCTGTTTTGGGGGGTATTGATTCGTTCACTGAATGTCATTCACTGTCTTCAGTAGTGATTCTGCTAGTTCTTGTAGCTCATTTTGTAAGGTACGGCCATTAGCCCATTTAGGTTTGGTACCTTACCAATTTTAATTTTCTTCATTGCTTCTTAGCTTTTATACATTTGCTTAATATTTTGTTATAGTTTTAAATCAATTCTTTACACTCTGAGTTTTTAATATATGTTTACAAATTTCCTTTGACAATTTTGTGCCTGGAATATAATTCTTAAAATATTTTTGCAAGCTCCTCTGTAATTTCCCATTTAGTTTATGAGTTGTTCTCTTTCTCTATTGCTGATTCTTTCTCTTTTATAATCTGAGATGCCAGACATTTCATAGTTTGTTTGCATTTTCAGAATGATTTTGTTTGACATATTTTATCTTTTTGGGAAATTCAGCCACTCCAATAAACCTAATTGTTGTTCACCTGTATTTAACTTTCAGTGATTGGTTTTGTAAATCTGTTCCAATTCCTGTATTTTCCTGTGGTTTTGCTTTTAACTTTGCCTTAACTACACCTTCATACATCATGCAGATGTATTTCAGGGAGAGAACTGGTAGACATTATGGAATGAATAGGACACCAGATGAACTGTAATTTCACAGATAAGTAATTTAGTAACATCAGATCAACTGTGAATATTTCATCACATCTATCTTTCAAGGCATGCTTCTGTCCATACAACCTTTTTTCTCTTTGTTTCTCTTTCTTTTTTTCATTATTCAGGCCAGTTCTAAGGACTAAACACCAGCCATCACAGAAGAACCACGCAGTGTTTGTTTAGCTGGCCTTTTGGCCTTGATGGTTTCTTTACAGAGTCCATCATTAACTCTATTCCCATCCACCAGTCCCTCAAGATCATCTTTTTCCACTCTTTCAGCTTCCAATAAATAACTCTGCCAGATCTAACATATAGTTCTAACTATAACAAACTCCAGAACAGCTGTTAAATGCATCTGCCAAGCTCTTAGCCACCAGAGGACTCAGACAGCAAAAGAAACAACACCCAATGAGTTGTAGGGCATCAGCTTTCTTAATTTGACAGCAGGTTGACCAACAATACTTGCATGTATGGCTTGTTTTTACAATAATTTTAAGTGGGTGAATGCTAACTGCTAGTGACAGCAGGGATTCAAACTTCAATGTGGAAGTGCGTCTATTTGTCTAAGTTTAGTAGAGATTTCACGACCCTTGAATAAGAAATAGGAGTTTGTTCTCTCAAAAGTGTAGCTGTGGCCTAAAGATTCATCTGTGAATTCTAGGAAGATAATTCCTCTGTCTAATATTGTCTGTATTGTCAGAGGATGTGCTTTGCAGTTACGATGTGGTGGAATAGATAAGATGTTGGATGAGGCTCAAATTTTTATTCAACCATACAATCTAGTTGATTTGGGTTCTCTCTCTCTTCAGTACTTGAGAGATTCAGAAGAAATAGGAAGAGGAGTTGTGATTCATGCACACCCCCTTTGACCACATCTGAAAAGGTATCATTCAAATATTGTTCCAAAAATATGGACATAGTTGCTAGAGACACTCGATGCTTCTGCCAGTTAATGTGTTTGTTCATCTATTCATATGATCTGATGCTGATTTGGAATGCACTTCCCTCCACCAAAATGACTTAACTTCTGCTAGAACGCCTCATAGTGGCTATGATCTGGATCGGATTTGGAGATAGAGGAAATGGAGATTATTAAAGATCCCCCATTACCATATGATGCTGTAGCTTGTGGTGTGTTATTATATAAACTTCATTAGAGACAGATGGTTGCTTTTAAAAAAAAAAACAAGCATGATACCATGTTTTTCCATTTCACTACCTTTCCCCCAATCCCAGAAACCAACCACCAAAACTTGTCAAATGTTGCCATTCTACACTTGAGTCACTCTGGGAACCTTACTTGCTGCCATGAAACGGCCAGCTTCTAAAGGAACAGATGTTTCCAATTAGCAGTAAGAGACCTAAACAAGTGCATGCGATGGCACAAGCACAAATAACGTGTTTCAGTTCGAGATATTTATAGCTGTCCTTTTGGAATTGGAAATTATTAAAGCTAATCCTCAAGCATATAAGAATGCTGCATGCTGGGCAACAAACATACATAACAGGTAACAGGTTGTGCCTGCTCTTTTTCAAGACACTGAACTCATTTTATATCCCTTTTAATGATGGTGGAACGACCACTGGAGGTGATTTATCAAGACAGCTGCTGTGCAACCTCGGATCATTTTCAACAAGATCTAGGAGGGCAGAATGCCAACTCTGCATGGAATCTATGTGCAGTTGCTATGCATCATAAATCACGGGACATAATCTATTTTGGGGGTCAAGGGCCATAGTCATTGTGTGAGGTGTAGGAACCACATGTGAATTGAAGCAAGGAGGAAGTGGACCTAAGCAAAATAGTTGCCTGTTCTTTTACATAAATACAGTAACACAAATTATACCCATGTATAGGTCCTATTATATTTGGGGTTCCATCTGAAGATGGGATTGCACAAGAATAAATAAAAATGAAATCCAGGCAGCTCTGAGGGAAGGAGAACTATTTATTCCCCAAAGCAAAGGGGTTTGCTTTGGGAGCAGCTTGAGAGAAGAGGGGTACAGAAGGTTGCTTTCATACGGGAGCTTGTCCTGGCTTGGCAGCATGTACGTGCTGATTCTAGGGTGGCACTTGAGGGTTGTGGGTATATGTTGTGTATTTTTGTGAATATGCAGTTCTGCTGGGAGACCAATTTAATGAACTCTGTTTGTGTTTACAGACCTTATCTTTCGATATGTGGATTGGGGCTGGGTAATCTATTTGGGGTTTTGCAGAAGTTTGAGCAAAAGATCTCTCCTTTGTTTTGTTTTTTAAATTGATTAGCTTAGTTTCAGCTTTACTGTCGATCATTTAGTGAAGGCTCTAAGTCCATTGTGGATTCTGTTAATGTTTTAAGGGAAGGTGGAAAGAGTATGAAGAATAAAATATACTTCGATATCAAACTTCCCACACTTCCTTACAACTATCTTGAGCAGGGTTGTCAGAAGAATCTAGGAATCAGAATCAGAATAGAGCTGGAAGGGACCTTGGCAGTCTTCTAGTCCAACCCTACCTTTCTCAATGATTTGCTTGCAAAACTGAAAAGATTGCTATTATACAGTAGCTGGAAGAGGACTATATGTTCAGTGCAGATCAGGATGAGATGGATCTAGTCGACAATGAGAACCAATTTACTACCTCCTGTTGCTACTGAGAGATCTGTTTTGCATCACAGTATGATTAGCTGGCCAGTTGGAAAAATATCCACCAAAATAGCTTTTGAGGGATACACCTAGTGTGTGCATTCCTTCTATAAATCAAGGAGATGGGAAGCACACATTTTTCCACTGTAGTCATTTTTTTTATTACAAGTACTTTAAGGATGGGGCACAGGGATGGGATTTTTCCATCTCCTTTTGAAATATATTTTCATATGGATGCAGAAGCTTTATGGGGGGAAAACTTAGTTTATCTCACTTATTTCTTTTCTAATTTATTTTCTTAAAATACAGAAAATTGTCTAAAGTTAATCGTTTGCCTCCAATGAAAATGTTACAGGTTCTGGGTGATTCACTAAAAGAGCTGAGAAGGGGATTGGTTACAGCCAGCAAATTGACAGCTTTGTTATAAATGAAAGACTCTCAGGAACAAAACTATGAATCCCAACAAAACCGAGCCAACTTTAATCAGTCCTGTGTGAAGGTGAAGGTCAGATGAAAGAACTCATTCTAAATTTCTTTTGGCTTCAAGACAGGAGCTACAGAAGACCTCTTGATGAGACAAATGGCTGGTGTCATTAAAAAAAAAAGATGTTTGCAATTTTGGAAAAGAGTAGATAGTTCTGCCAGACTTAAAACTAAATACAGATTGCAGCTACAAAAAGAAAAAAGTCATGGGGTTTCTGTTGAAATCTTTTGTTTTTCCTCTTGAAGGAAGATGAATTTGGGGAAGAGGGGCAATCTTTTTTTGCTTAAATTTAGTTAAACTTTTATTATGTATATATACATAATACATCATCATCGCTGTATCTCTCCCCCATCCCAAAAAAGATAAACTGATGTTAGATTGAATGCCATCTTGGAAATTAGATTGAAACAACTGTTTAGTAATACTGTAAACAATATATTCATGAAAGGACCATGAGGTTCTCCGAACTCTGCTTCTCATTCTGAAAGATTGCTTCTCGATAGTGAAATGGTGACAGCTGTTTTTCAGTAAGCAATAAGAGTTTAGCAAAATGCATTCATGCAGCAGAATGAAATTATATACCAAAATAGCACATGAGGAGAAACGTCCTTGACGCCTCCCTTGATGCAAGGTGTTCTTGATTTAAATGTTGGCATTCATTTTTCCAGTTTGAAGTGCATGATACAGTTTATCCTATCACCTAAGATTCCATTCCTTTCTACTACACATGTAGCTCCATGTTTAGCTATAGTCCCTTGGGAGAAGGATAAAGGTTGGAACAATCACCCTATGGATAAAATGTGTGTGAGAAGATCCTTTGACTGATGTTGCAAAATTTATTCACTTAACAAATTGGAAACAGCCCAAATCCTTCACAGAGGGACTCTGAGCTGTGTGCACGTAAAATATGATAACATAAAAACCATACATGAAATTTATAAAAGAGGCAAAGATTGTTAAAATTCAACATTAAAAGTTAATTATAAGGCAGAGATACGACCTTCAGGGCACATTCTTAGCAAGTCCCAGAGAAAAGTGCACACACACATGGCAGCCTCTGGCTGTGCCCAATCCAGTAAAACAAGCGAACAGGGAAATGAGTCCATGAAACAAGTAACAAACAATGAGTCCACAAAGTATAGAACAAGGTACTGAGTCCATGTAGTCAAGAACAGGGCACTGAGTCTATGAAGCAAGGAAGAAGCAAGCAGTCCTAACTCTAAATATCTGTACTGGTACACCAAACTCTACCAATTCAGCATTTGTTCCCAACAAACACTCTTCCCCACAGCATCTCCTTAAATATCAGTCCCAGGTGTGTCTTGTAAAGAGAGGTGGGGCACTCTCCTCCCGATTCATCAGATAGACCTGCGCTGTTCCCGCTTTCTCTCCACTCTCAGGGATCAGGAGGGAGTGGTCCTTGCTCCTCATGTCCACTGCTTGCCCTCCCAGTCATCCTGTCCCCCCTCCCCCCGTTCCTCCCTCCTAACAAGTCATCCCAATCCTGAGGGGCCCTTGAGCTCCATTGGTTCCAGCTCCAGCTCGTCCTCTGCAGATTCAGACTCTGATGAGCATGAGAAGGGAGGATGTTCCAAACAACAAGGCCAATGGTAGAGAAGGCTCTCGTCCTGAACCCCACCAGTTGGAATGATTTAACATGATCCACAGAATATCCTCCCTGCCTGAAGGGTGGGACGGCCAGATGTAATGAAGAAGGTTCCACAGGTAACCAGGTCTCATGCCATGTAGGGTTTAGAGTTCATAACCACACTTTGAATTGGACTTGGAAGCAAATCAGCAGGTGATGGAGCTTGTACAGCAGAGGCATTACATGCACTATCTATGTGAATTATTATTCTTTAGTGCTGTGCAACAAGGGTAATAAGAGCATGCAGGGCACAAAAGCTCAGTGGGTTCCACCTACATTGCCCATGGAGGATTCTGGCTATCATTTGGGGAAACCATGTCACCAATGAGGAAATTTTGCAGCAGATTACTGTAGATCCAGGAAGTTTCAGACTATTGTGATGGAACATCGAACGTGTCTAACTGGCCATATTCTTCACTTGCCAAAACACTGATACCAAAAAAATGCTGCATTGACGGGAACCACTAGAGAGAAAACAGAGGCAGGGTAGACCATGCCACACTTGGTATGATCGGACATTAAAAGATGAGCTGTGGACAGTAGATATCAGAATAGAATAGAATAGAATAGAATAGAATAGAATAGAATAGAATAGAATAGAATGTAGCTTGTACACAAAATACAGTTTTTTATGAACAGATATTTGGCCATTGCTCTAATTTAAATATAAATAAAATGTACCTGCTATCCAGATGCTAACTGTTATTGGCTTTCTGCCTTCCTGTAGTTCTTGACCTTTAAAATGGATATGGGCTGTACAGGCCTTCAAAGAAAATCATGGTCTCTCAGAGAAACTGGCCTTAAACTAACTGAGATCAGACGTTTATTTGTGAGAAAGGGCGCATATATTAAAACTTCCTTGAAATTAGTGACTTAATTCTATTAATGCTGAGGTGTTATCCAAATTTATCTAGCACAAATAAATAAAATTAGGATCTGAATGTTATTTTTCTGGATATTAGATTCAGCAGATATCTTAAGGCATTGGAAGGCTTTCCTGATTTCCTCAACTTTTTTAATCTTGAGCAAATGGATTTATTGAATCTCTGATATTTCTCTAAATATTTCTTCTAAATTAGAAAGATTGAATAGTCTTGGTATTTTACAGGACTTGTAAGAATTTATGCCCTGGTCCAAATATTAATGTTACTGAGATTTGTATTTATATCATGAGGAAAAAGGTTTTGCTTTTATTGCAACATGTTTCCCTTCATTTAAAGAAAAAAGTAAAAGAGAAAGAAAGAAATTAGAAGTATGAATGCACACATTTTACTGAATGTTTAAGAACTGTGATTCGGCTTAAGACAATTCATTATTTTATATTAAAACATATATCATGGGTATATGTTTATATATACCCATGATATATAAACATAAACATATAAACATATGTCATACATACACACACACATACACACACACACGATTGATGAGGGAAAACACATCTATAAGTTCATGAAAATATACACAGGAAGCACCCATTTACTTCTGTGAGCTTTTGCAGTTACCCTGGCTACGTAGCTAATTCTCACTTCTATTTTTTCAGGGAAATTCCTTTTTTCCGGTTTGAACTAAAGTGAATAACCCTAAATTCCAGCATAGGAGCCAAATGCTGTTTTCCATTACTGGAAAAATAAAGGTCTGGCTTTTATTTGGGACTTGATAGGTCTTTCGGTTTCCATTCCTGCGTGAAGGTCTAGGCACAGTCTAAATTGCTGAACTTTGTTGTTGTTGCTGTTGTTTGGCCTTTTCAGCTCTTGCAGGTGGGATTTCAGACCCAATACCTATTTTATGTGACAAGCATGCTTTCTGCATGTACATTGGTCATGCTACAGTTTCATGGCTTCAGCCTTCAGCAACTTTTCAACTTCTCCAAGAATAGCGGATGCAGGAATTCTATACCAACTGTTTCCACCTCATCTTTATTCTGATCATTAGAGAAAACTGTATGGCATCTTGGAAATAAGTGCTCATTAGAGGAAGCAGAGTACTTTGCCCACCAGAATCAAAGCCCTCAGTACCCACATATTCCAGATATCCATATTCATAAGTCTGTAGATTTTCAGTTATCCAGGTTATGGTTGTCCCAAAGGTGCTTTTTCAAGAGGTAACTGAACTTTCTTGTTTTTTTTTCTTTTGAAGACGTTTCGCTTCTCATCCAAGAAGCTTCTTTAGCCCTGACAGGATGGTGGGGAATGGAAATATTTGCAGACAGCTGGTCATTTGCATGCTTTTTTGGGGGAATATAAATCGTTCCATTCCCCACTGTCCTGTCAGAGCTGAAGAAGCTTCTTGAACGAGAAGCAAAACATCTTCAAAAGAAATAAACAGGAAAGTCCAGTTGTCTCCTGAAAAAGCACCTTTGGGTGTCCTTATTTATGTTTCCTTTTTCACAGTTTTACACTGGTATCAAAATCCCATGAATAAAAAGACCATCTCTATCTGTGGAGCTGGCTGAATTCTCCTTGGGTTGAAGAAATAAACAAAGAATAAAAAGATTTGGTCTGCCTCACCTGTGCCGGCAGGAGAGGTATGGTGTGCACTCTATCAGCCGCAGGGAATTCTAGCTGGTGGGGTCCAGAAGAAACTTCTCTGCAAATAAATAGAAATGTGTGAAAAAAATATGTGATATAAATTTGGAATAAGCACACTGGAAAGAATATGTCATTGTAATTTGATAAGATAGTACGTATAGAAATAAAATAAGGAAATATAAATAATGTCTTGACGTTGACACAATTGTGTATATAATTTTATGTTTTTAAAACTTTTGAAATTTGAATAAAGTTTATTTAAAAAAAGAAAAAGAAACTTCTCCGCTCTTGTGCCTGCCTTTGGAACATCTCTCTCTCTCTCTCTCTCTCTCTCTCTCTCTCTCTCTCTCTCTCTCTCTCTCTCTCTCTCTCTCTCTCTCTCTCTCTCTCTCTCACACACACACACA
>BLBF01000002.1:23809646-23821731 GCA_015471245.1 Laticauda colubrina
CCCCCCCCCCCCCCCCCCCAGTGAGGTGAGTTCCAATCCTTCCATAACAGTTTATGACTTGGTTCTGCCAATTGACTTGGGCTCCAGCAGAGAGAAATCACATTGGGGTGGTTGGTCGATTAACAGAAGATCCCACTCCCCCCTTCTCATCATACTCCCTCCAGTGGTGGGATTCAAAAAAAAATACTACTGGTTCTGTGGGCATGGCTTGGTGGCTTGGCAGGGGAAAGATACTGTAAAATCTCCAGTCAGAGGTGGTATTTTCTGGTTCTCCTAATTATTCAAAATTTACGCTACTGGTTCTCCAGAACTGGTCAGAACCTGCTGACTCCCTCCCTCCCCATGTTTTTGGCTAGGTTGATGTTTATAGCATTGTATTTATAAGAGGCGAGGTGGTACAGTGATAAGAGTGCAGTACTGCAGGCTACTTTTGCTAACTGCTGGCTGCCTGCAATTTGGCAGTTCGAATCTTACCAGGCTGAAGGTTGACGCAGACTTCCATCCTTCCAATGTGGCTAAAATTAAGACCCAGATTGTTGGAGGCAATATGCTGACTCTGTAAACTGCTTAGAGAGAGCTGTAAATCACTGTAAAGAGGTATATAAGATTAAGTGCTATATTATTAGGTTTTATATATTTCTGTCTTTTAATCTCATAAGCTACCCAGAGGTACCATGCAATAAAATGGGTGGCTAATAAATTTTACAAATAAATAAATTCTTAGAATAGGATGAACATTTTTTTTTTTTATCCCACTCCAAAAAAAAAAATGTTTAACTCAGTGTTTCTCCACACTGGCAACTTTAAGACAGCTGGCTGAGGAATTCTGGGAGTTTAAGTTGCTCTGGTTGAGAAATAGAGCCCTAACCCATTTGGCATGGACAAAGCACACTGTAATTTATTGATGCACAGAAATCACTGGCAAGCAAAAGAAGAAACAAAACTAGAACAAGTTATTTTAGTAATTTAGTATGTGACTGAAACACTGATATGCCTCAATTCAGTATGGAATACTCTTTTCCATATTAAAATTCCATATTACCTTTGAATAATCTCAAAACTTTGGCTTTTTGGGTTAAAAAATAATTTATTTAAAGCACAATATTATATCGGAATCTACAAGTAGATCTGAGTTCTATTGTTTAAAATTTACCGACTTCTCTGAAGTGTGATTGTTGAAGAATGTCAAACAAACAAGCCTCAAATACATCAACAAACAGAAAACTGCAGAAACTCTCAGTTCTGAGTAGAGGTAGGCAAAACTGTTCTCCATATATATCACGTTTTCTTAATATTTACTGTAATTTATTTCTTGCTCAATGTTTTCATCTTGTTTCCTTTCTACAGTTGCATGTAAGTATTTGTAATGAAAGCTAACCTGCACAGACTTCCCTTTAAAAAGAATACTAATTGTTTGCCTTTTAAAAATTGTAGTTATTAAACTATGTGTGTTGAAAAGAATGACCACCATTCTTTCATCATTGACTGTGGTCCTTGACATACAGGTCCATGTCCAGGTTAGCATTAGACAACATGAAACTGGTTTCTCATTTGATCTTCAGTTTCAGAATCTCAGTATCTTTACTGCATAGTAATTGATGCTTGCTCCAGAAGATGACATCTTTAAAAATTGGTGGCTAACTTGCTTGTTCCAATGAATCAAATTTAATTGGTTTGCCACTGAAACTTATGTCTATATGATTTCTTGCCATATATGTGATTCTTATCACATATTAAGTATTCATACTTAATCCCAAAGTCCCAAAGATGCTTTTTCATTACAGGGATAATGACACACTCAAGACTTCTGTTGTGTTTCATTTTGAATACCTCTGCTTAATACTGTGTGGATTAGTACTCTGATTTTGAAAGACACATACTTCAAGTCAGTGGCTCCTAGCAGTTCTTTTCTAGACTTGATTAAATATCACTTTAAAACGAAGGCAAATAAGAATGTTTTGGGTAAAATCATGTACTATATAAAACTGAGTTACATGTAGTAGAAAGAAGAAATGTTTAAAAAAGAAATGTTTGGTATACATATACTGACCTTACATGTGGCTAACAGATGTTACACAGAACCCCATCTTTCTCTTTCTTTACTTTTCTACATTAGGTTTTTATGTGTCTGTTTTTTCTTCTTCATATTGTACAGTTAAGACACCTCTTCCCTCCCCATAGCTTTCTTCTATTCCAAACACTATGGTGATATGCTTTGGAAAACATCCCTGCAGGGTAAAAGAGAAGATAAATAATTATCTGTGACAGAAATTTGTTTCTGTAGGGCTCAGACTATCACAATGGGATTATACATCAGACAGGAAAGTTCCTGTAAGATTGACTGTCTTGATGTTATAATGATTTATGGCTATGTCATTGGTGACCCCAGATTCTGGAAAGCCTATTACAATTCCTCTTATTGTAATAATCACTTCTGCTTCTTCTTGTAGACATTGTTGGAGGAGAGCCATGGGAGCAAAAATCAAGAGGAGTCTTGTTTCTAAATAACAAATTTTATTAAAGGTATAAGTTTTTGTGAACCACAGTGTTTGGGTAAAATTTGTTAGTCAGAAAAGGTGCTGTCAGACTTCCCCTAATTTTCTAATCAATATTAGAAACTAATTTATTGGAAGCAATATTAGAAATTGTTCATAACTAATAAATATTGTATTAGAAATATTCAGTATATAGTAGATAATATTTCAAGGCCAAACTATGCAGTTAGAACTTTAGTGACAACTTCTTTCTCTAATTATGAATGCTCATATTCTGGTACCATCTGACCTAAATTTCAGTAATATAGTACAGTTTGGTAAAGTGGTTAAGAAAGTGGGAGACTGTGAGTTCAAATGCTGCTTAAGTCATAAAAGCCAGGTGAGTAACCATAGACCAGTTGCTCTCTCTCTCTGTTCCACTCACCTCTCAAGATGGTTGTTGTGGCAAAAGATAGGAGGAAGAAAGTGTGTTGTATATGTTCACCATGCTGAGTTATTTGTACAAAATAATAAAGGCAGGATACAAACAAACAAATAAGTAAATAAACAAATATGGGGTTGCAGTTAAGAAAGCACAACAGCTAGATTTCTACAAGCATTAAAATTGCCATCTCTATCAGGATTCATTTCAAGATGGTATGCTAATTTTTCAAGTTCTGCATGGGTAATGGATTAATTATATCAAAGGCCACCTACAGTCCTTCCATATTGATTTTTCTTTGGGTTCACATGCCTTAAGAACAGATGCAAGCTATGATCCATGCTTACTTTGGAGGAACACTGACTAGAGATCATTCAGTCAGAAGTGAAGAAGTTTCTTGGATGAGAAATGAAATATTTTCAAGCAAAACAAAGAAAGTCCAGTTGCCTTTTGAAAAAGCACCTTTGGGACAAGAGTCCAATTGCTTTTCTGCACGATTGACATTACCTAGCATTGACAAGCTTTGATAGTACAGTATAGAAATTCTTACCCCACCAAGGAGGAATAAGGAAGTTGTTAGAAGTTTGTGAATTCCTTGCCCAGCTGGTCAGCACCTAGCTGACCATGGCTGATTTTCAACATCAAGTAGGTTTGGCCTTTCTTAGTACTTGGATAAGAGACAACTAGGAAATCTCAGGGTTCTAAACTATACAATTGGAGGGGGGGAGGAATCTGGGAGAAGGCAATGTAAAATCACTTCTATATTGTTGCCAAGGAAACTGTATCAATGTGAACATACATGGCACAAAAGTTAAACTTGATTAAAAGCATTTTACTTTTTACTGCTAAATCCTTTTTTCTTTCTACTACTGTATTGATAATGTATGCATTAGTGACCGATATATCTGTAGTTGATCGTTGACAATAAAGTGGGATATTGTATTCTCTAAATGTTAATAGCAGTCAGCAGAATCCATAACTGTGAACCAAAACAGGGAGATTAAACTATTTACAAATTGTTTATAACATAAACGATGTTAAGCTAAAGACCTGAGAGATGATGGATCATAGCAGAACTGAGATGGAATAATTACTGATTAATCAATGGTTAAAAAAAAAGCATAGTGCTGGACAAAGACAAATGCAATCTAAAGTATTTCAGGACATTGGACAGCTCCCACTGAAAACCGATGTTGCTCCTATTAAACCTAAAGTTTTCTGTGACCATGTGCTCCCACACAGGCCTGAGAAGTACTCAAACCATGGCTTTATACCATTTATTTATGAACATGCTTATTTTTGCTCTAATGCTCTGACAAAAATGAGAAAATGTTTTTGAACTGAACAGTCCCATGCACTATATCATCACGGAAGTATCTGGAAGTCCAGTACCTTTTAGATAAAAAATGTACAGATTTTTTTACAATTTAAAATTACAGATAGATATTATCAACTATTAGATGTTGTGAGATTCTAAATATATCCTGAGAATAACTAAGTGGAATCAATTCTGATTAGTTCCATGATGGAAAACCACTAGAAAGCACAGAATTATCACAGGGAAAGTTAAAAAAATTCCAAAAGAAGGAATGGCATATTATAGCAGTCTCCAACCTTTCTGGTTGGTGGACTGGCGGGGGGGGGGGGATTCTGAACAAGTGGCAGCATGTGTCTGAAGCACCATTTGCATGAGCAGTGGGCACACATACCTGGTGTTCACACAAATGGAGTTCTGTGCATGAGAGCCAGCATCTGCTGCTCATGCAAACGGTGCTTCGTGTGCGAGGGGAAGTACCCACTACTTACGCAAATGGAGCTGGGCGTGTGCACTTGCCCACTGCTTGCATGGCCCAGTTCCAAACTGGCCACAGCCTGGTAGTGGGCTGCAGCCCAGGGATTGGGTACCCTTGGCATATTACATCCATATTGTCCAAGTTTTCTTTGTATGAAACTTCACTTTTTAAACCATGTTTTAATATATACCTAAACAGTAGACACTCCCCCCCCCATAGCAACAGTTTCTAAATATATACACTTCTAATAATGTCTGTGCTATAGGCTCATTTTACAATCTCTTTCCTATTTTATGTACAATTTTTCATTGAAAAAAATAAATAAATGACTCAAGTACAGCTGGTAAGACTTCCAACTATTGAATTATTGGTTTTAACAGCTAATGTAGTTTACATTGATGTCACTTATTCAATTTTTTATGTAATTCATTGATTTTGCTTTTTATAACTTTTTTTTTCTAAATTTAGTACTCCTTTAATAATTTATTATTAGAGGAACCCGTTCCGGTTGGGCGCTGTGTCGGTGTGGAGCTGAGGAGTGGATCGCCGCTCTGAAAGATTCTGATTTTCGCTAGTTGGTGGCTTTTTGGAGCGTGCCGGACCCCAGAGGGATAGGCAAAAGAAAGGAGAAGACACGGAGGTCTTGGGAAGGTGCCACGATCCGGAGACTGGAAGAAGAACACCCTGAAAACCAATGGCAGAAGAGGGAAATCATGACAACTGTGACAATCAGAACCAGAGACGCAACAGCACAGCCGATTAAAAGAAGCGAAAACAGGGAAACAACAGGCTGAGCACTAGAAAGGCATATTTAAAGAAGATCTTCAGAATATTGGTATATACTGTAAGGGAAGCTCCAAATTGAGTGATGTGGTGAAGCGGCGGAATTTTTGATAGGAGCGCTGACTGAAACAATGGCAGAGATTTATGCTGACTAATGGAATCGTGAAACCTGAGGAGAGGAAGGGTAAGATAACAACATTTGCTTTGCGAGTGGAGGAGTGAACTATAGAACCTTATTGTCCATTTATTTGAGAAGTGGGGAAAGAAAGAAAAAGAAGTGAAAGTGATTAAGTGGTAGAGAAAAACGAAAGAACAATTAAGAGTGTAAAACTTGGGAACAAACTTTTGGTGCATTGAAAGATCAGAAAGGACTGGGGAAAAGAAACTTTAATTTGATAAATATTAATAGACTATTCTGACAAGAAAAAAAAGAAAGATTTATTTAAGGTTCATAAGTGAAACTGTGACTGTGCGGGAATACAAGAACAAAAGAGCAACAAGAAAATACACAAACAGAGAAAGTGACTGTGCAACCTGGAACTAGGACATTTTGAATTAAGAGCTGTTGTAAGAGATAGATGGCTAAGGATGGCTGCTATGTTTTGTCTGTCTAGCTTGATAACTAGCTTGATCCACAAAAACACACCAACACATAACAGAGACCTAGAAGATCAACAGACCTATGGAACAGCTGTCCTGCCCTACATAAGAGGTACCACAGACAAAATCAGTAAGATACTACACAGGCATCACATCAAGACTGCCTTCAAAACAGACAAAAAAATAGCAGCCATCCTTAGAAACCCCAAAGACAAAATTGACCTGGAAAACCAAGGCATATACGAAGTTCCCTGTGTATCATGCCCGGCCACATACATTGGACAGACCAATAGAAGGATAAGTACCCACCTGGGTATGAACACAAAAATGCAGGAAAAAAACTGGAACACACCTCCTCACTAGTCCAACACATGAAAACCACAGGTCACAACATCAACTTCAATGGCACCAAAACCCTGGCCACTATAGAAAACCCCAGCCACAGAATCATCAGAGAAGCCATAGAGATTGAAAAAAGACCTGAAAGCATGAATAGAAGAGATTATTCCACCAGACTGTCAATCATTTCAAAGCCTGCACTCTCAAATAGAAAGATCTCCACACCACAAGCCAGGCAAACACCTGGGCACAAACAGACTCCCTCTGATACCTCCAGCTCAAACACACCCCAACCAGGCACCCAGATGAAACCTAGATTCCTAATCGATAATAGCCATCCTTTCACGCGAAGCCAAGCTGCACTGAAAGCCTACAATACAGGAACACAGTGTTGCCAGCCAATCAAAGCCACAAAACAGACAGAAGAAACCAGAAACACCAATCAAACAAACTCCAAGACCAATAAACACAGACCAAGACTCCCAACCAATCAGGTTGTAAAGAAAAAAAATCATCCTGGAACAGCAATTGGCTAGCCTCAAATTTAAAACTAACGGCTGCGGCTGTGATAGCCTGACCCACATACGAACTCGATACAGAACTCTGATGATGGCAGATGAGATTCTGCTGAAACGTTGCTACAACTTTAAAAGCACTACAATGACATGGGATAATACCTGAAGAAAGCTGAACAGCACACATGTAAGTACCCGCGAAAACTTAAAAAAACAAATGTATGTATGTATGTATGTATGTATGTATGTATGTATGTATGTATCTATCTATCTATCTATCTATCTATCTATCTATCTATCTATCTATCTATCTATCTATCTATCTATCTATATGTGCTGTGCTGTTTAGCTTCCTTCGGGTATTATCCCACGTCATTGTAGTTCTGTTAAAGTTGTAGCAACGTTTCAGCAGAATCTCATCTGCCATCATCAGGCTTCTGTATGGATATGGGTCTTACAGCTCCTGGTTTTAAATTTGAGGCTGGTCCATTCTGATTGGTTGGGAGCCTGGACCTGTGTTCATTGGACTTGGAGTTTGATTGATTGGTATTTCTGGTTTCTTCTGTCTGTTTTGTGGCTTTGATTGGCTGGCAACACTCTGTTCCTGTGTTGGAGGCTTTTAGTGCAGCTTGCCTCCGTGTGAAGGGACGGCTGCTCTTCATTAGCAAGCTGCTATTCATTAGCAAGCTGGGTTTCACCTGGGTGCCTGGTGGGGTGTTTGGGTTGGAGCTATCAGAAGGAGTCTGTTTTTGCCCAGGTGTTTGCCTGGCTTGAATCATCAGAGAAGCCATAGAGATTGAAAAAAGACCTGACAGCATGAATAGAAGAGATGATTCCACCAGACTGTCAATGATTTGGAAGCCTGCACTCTCAAATAGAAAGATCTCCATGCCACAAGCCAGGCAAACACCTGGGCAAAAACAGACTCCCTCTGATAGCTCCAACCCAACCCCCCCCCCCCCAGGCACCACTGAAGCAGCACCAGTCTGCTTTCTAGATTTCCAGTGAACACATAATGGCCCTTCTGAAAGAGCCTATAATATGTTCAACATACATAGGGAAGTATATTCTGGCTGAGATTATAAATTGATAGAATTAAGGCCCGGTCCCACTGGCCGACGGATGCAAAATGTATGCATAAAGGACACAGCGGATGAGCAAAATTTCGGGGATGGCTCCATCCATTGTCATCCGCTCCAAAAAGTGGTGAAAATTTGCATAAACAGAATGGAAAAGAATGGACGTGGGTAGTATGTAACAGGGATGTTAAACGGATGTTCATAGGAAGCCTAGTGGATGAAAGCGGATGGAAGCGGATGACACCTCCGAAGGGGTTCTGGGGGATAATTTCGAAGCGGACGCATAGTGGATGAAGTGGATGCATCACGTACACCTAAAGGAAAGAAAGGGGATGCTGCATGGATGTATATCGGATGCAAACCGTTCACTGTGCATCCTTTCTATTTCCATGGTGCTAATGCTGTGTAGACATTCCGTGTACCTTTTGTTTCCTCCCTCTTTATGTTTTTAGCTGCAGCAGATGTGAGTTGCGAGGATGCCCAGAGGATGCAGAGGATACAGCGGACGTTTAACAGATGCTAAATGGACATAGAATGTTTGTTGCTCATATGTCGTGGATTTACATCATACACAGCAGAAAGTTCATCCGTTCACAAAGTTTTGTGCAGCTCAAAACTTCTTGGATGAAATTGCAGTAGACGGATGCCCGACGGATAGAGTGTATGAAACACGTATGCAATGAGTACACAATGGATGCATAGAATTTTCCAACGGATGGGAAGCTTTTTTTAACGTTTTACATCCTCTTTGCATCTGTAAGTGCAGTGGGACCGGGCCTTTAATACTCATAGCTGAGTTGAATAAGCAACAGATTAATCCAAAAGTAGCAAAACTTTCTTATTAATGGTTGAGATTGTGAGAGCAAGGTGATAACCATTTCTCAAATGCAATCAATGTTTTAATATAAATTGATGTAGGGTGGGGGGGGGGTCAAATCCAAGGCCCTTGGGGCCACCCTGGAAACAGCAAAGTACCGTCCCTTGGTGCCTCAGAAGGGCCATATGAGGGTTACAGAAAGCTGTCACAGCTGGAAACAGAGCTCAGGAGCCCATTTTTGTTGGCAGAACGCTTGGGCCATCACAGGCACCCCTGACGCAAGTGATGTTGAGCTGGCCACACCCACTTGGCCCCAGAAATCAAACTCAACCCTGATACAGCCCTCAATGACATGGAGTTTGACACCCCTGATCGAGGACATGGAATAGGTAACATTGAGTTGTCACAGAATTTATAGCATTATCGTCCTTCTTGCCTCCTTAGAGACTGGAAGCCTCCAGACTTATAGATATTCTGGTCAACTCTGACTATAGAAACCATGTTACTTCACAGTACCAGGTTGCTTCTGAATTGTTTATTTTATTTAGTTCATTTATTCTTTCTGTCTTCTGGCATTCCAGATTCAGGACCTCTCTTTGCAGGCTGATGTTTAACATTCTGGTTCAGGGCAGAATCTTAGGAATAATTGGGCCCAATTATCTCACCATCAGTGCTCAGACTTAGTCTTTAGAATCAAGTCTGTGTTTCATTCTGTTCTTTTTCTGAGGTGATGATTCATAAATCAGAAGCACATAAATACCTGTGAACCATCAGCCCTGAAATCTGATTATACTTACTGATATATTTTGATATGAAATACTTTATATGTTTCACATAAGGCAGAATGATATGATTAAAATTTGATGCAAGTACTTTCAATTAAGGATGCCTAGAATTTTCAGAAAGATTTTTGTTTGCTGACTATGAATGATCTCCTTGAAAATTTATAGATACTAGGAAGCTTTATACTTCTGAGCAAAATAGTATGCTAGTCCAAAATACTATATTATAATGTTTTCAGTAAAATATATATTTTCAAACTTACTTTTGGTTGATTTTGTATTATTTTAACCCTGATAATCATTACCAGGGCAACTGTACTGGGTAAGTGGTGACTGGTTGTTGGAAATCTAAAATTATAACTGGTTAGAGCATGTACAGTATAAGAATGTAAAAAAGCCACTGAAGATTATTTCACTCCAGCACAGGGTGTCAAACTTGATTTCATTGAGGGCCACATCAGGTTGTTTGACCTGGGGGGGGGGGGGGTAGGAGCATGGCCAGCTTGACTTCACTCGTGCCAAGGGCGCCTGTGGTGGCTGAGCGTTCTAGCAAAAACAGCCTCCCAAGCTCCATTTTCTGGTGGGATGGCCTCCTGCAACCCTCTGCCAGCGAAAACGGTGCTCAGGAGGGCCACATGCTCCATTTTCACTGGCAGAGGCACTGCGGGCCAATCCTTCTCTATTTCCAGGGCAGCCCTTGCAGGCCTTGAGTTTCACATGTTCTAGCATCTTGACTTTGTCTAAACAGAACTTCTACTTATCAATGGAGATTCTCAGTCATCCAGGTCATGGTTCCCCCAAAGGTGCTTTTTCAAAAGGCAATTGGACTTTCTTTCTTTTTCCTTGAATACATTTTGCTTCTCATCCTACAAGCTGATTGACAGAACTAAAGTGGCTTTTTGGATAAGAAAGGAAACGTCTTCAAGGAAACACAAAGAAAATCCAGTTGAAAAAGCACCTTTGGGACAGAAATTCTACTTGCTCTCTCCTTGGTGGAGGATAAAAACTTGCAAATGCAAATGCCTGCTTGCGTCTCCATATCTGCTCTTTGCATTTTTGAGCCTTTCAGTTTGCCTTAATTCACTGCAGAAGATAGCTCAAAATGAGAGGGTATGAGGAGGCCCACCTGCTACTCTATCCCAAAGGGCTTTCCAACAAAAACAAGTTGTGAGCCACTGCTTTAATATTCAACATATGTACTGCATGGCTGAGCTACAGGCCCTCTGGGAGTCATAATTTTTAAAATATTCTGACTTTTGTGTATTTTAAATTTTTGCTATGGCATTACAATAACATTAGGCACTGGAGGGTGAGATTGTGCTAATCGTTCGATCTATCTAATTATCCAACTGAAAGTGTATCGGTGCAACTTATTTAAAAAAGGAAATGCAAACAAAGATGCAAATAAACATAATCTATTGAATTGTCAAACTGTCACATGCTCAGAACAATGAAGGGATCATTTGATTGAATATTGCTACAAATATTTGGGATTATGAACTTCAAAGGCCAAAGCTGCCCTCCCCTACAATAACTCAACATAAAAGCTCCAGAATGGAATGTGTGTTGCCATAGAAAACTGAGCAGAGATAGAGTTGTTTGCTTATATACAGGTAATCCCCACTTAATAAACATACAAAGTTATGGCTGTGGTGGTCAAAGGGGCCTATGATTGGTCCCCAAAGTTGCTCCTTTGCTCATGTGATCAAAATCTGTGAGTTTGGCAAGCCTACCCACACTTACAACCACAGGGACACTTCAACTCCCCCATCTACCTATCTTCCCTCATCTTTGATCTTTTGGTCCCCTGCACTCTGTAACGCTTGGCACATTAGCTGGCATTCGCTGTCTTTTTGCTCCCACTACTGACCAAGACCTGGCCTTTCATGAGATAGCTGTTGGCCACATGAGGCTTTTTTCCCCAGTGTGGCTGGTGGTGGGTTGTAGCTGTGGCTGTGGCTGTGGCTGAGCTGGGCTCCGCTGGGATGTCTGTGTTTTCCCAAGACAGCTGGAGCTTTGGGCCATGCTGTGGGCTGAAGTTCTCCCCAAGCAGCTATAATTTCATACCAGCTGCTTTGCCAAAATAAGTGGGGCAGCTGATGCCTCCAGGATTGATTTTAGATTCTCACTGCATTGAAGCTTGGAGCTTCACGCAGCCCCAGAACTGTGGCACACCAAAAAGCCCCTGGGCCACAGTGTGGTTGTTAGGGATAACATAGTTTACCCTAACTGGTTTAGGTGAAATAATAACTATGATTCATAGTTGTGTATGTTAAAGTGTCTGCAGCTTTAACTGTGGAATAGTAATTAAGGGAGTGGTGATGAAAACACTTTAAAAGTAGCAAGATTACAGCTTGCTCACTCTGGCTTTGATGATCCCTGATTACTGCTTGGAATCAAGACTGCATTGCTCAAACGGGAGAGACAACAAAGGACTGATTTGTAAGTGAACTGACATAGG
>BLBF01000002.1:23831731-23868039 GCA_015471245.1 Laticauda colubrina
TGTTTAACCTAGTTAAACTGACTTTGCAGCCTCTGGGCCCATAACCAATGTTAAGCCTGGGTTCCCCAACCAGGGTTAGGTAGACAAGCTAAACAGAATGTGCAGCGTTAGTCAGATAGGCACACAGATAAATGAGTGAGCTAAGCTTGTATGTTTATTAACATACAGTAAAAATAACAGATACGCTTGTGCTATCAAGAATATATTTTATTCCAGTATAAGTTTATGGCATAGTCAAATAACAGTCCAATATTCATTTACCATGTAGTCAGTCCATTCAGGGGTATTCATTTAGCAAAGTCCATGTAGAATATCCTGTGTCAGTTCACTTACAAAATCAGTCCTTTGTTGTCTCTCCCGTTCGAGCAATGCAGTCTTGATTCCAAGCAGTAATCAGGGATCATCAAAGCCAGAGAGAGCGAGTTAGCAAGCCGTAGTCTTGCTACTTTTATATTGTTTTCTTAACCACTCCTTTAATTGCTATTTCCCAGTTAAAGCTGCATACACTAACTATGATTCATAGTTATTATTTCACCTAAACCAGTTAGGGTGAACAATGTTATCCCTAACAAGCCATCTTACATGTTGTGTGAACTCAACCAATAAACCATGATGAAATATCAGTTATAGAGGTATTAGGAAGCCTAGTAAATATATGGGTATGTCTAATAAAGTTACCAAATATCCTTAACTGTAAAAATATCAGGTGCCTCTGGATGAATTCAGTCTTTAGTCTTTACTGGGGAATTTTGCATTCATTTCTGTCTGTATTTATAATTCAGATTTTCTCATCTTAGATATTTACTGTAAGGTGTGATGTCTAATTTGAAAATAATCAAATAAATTAATAAAGTACAATAGAACAAAATCTGGGGGGAAAAAATAAAAAATCACCCCTCAACTCCTACCCACCCCCTCCCCAACGACAGCAGATCACACGAGCCATTTGATGGGTTCCATTCTGTTCTGGGTTCCCCAGGCCCGCTGGCAAAACCAGGTCTTCAGTGCCTTTTGAAAGAGTGCTAGAGTGGGAGCCATTCTAATCTCTGGGGGAATGATGTTCCAGAGAGAGGGAGCCACCATGGAGAAGGCCCTTCTTCTGGGTCCCACCAGGTGTATTTCCCTCAGGGATGGAACATGCAACATTCCCTGTCTTCTACTCTAATTGGTTGGGTAGATGTGACCGGAAAGAGACGTTCCCTCAGATAACCCGGTTCCAAGCCATGAAGGGCTTTAAAGGTGACAATCAGCACCTTGAATTGCACCCGGAAGCAAATCAGCAACCAATACAGCTCCTGCAGGAGAGGTGACACATGTGCATACCGGGGTCTGCACAAAACAATGCGGGCCGCTGCATTTTGCACCAACTCCATATAGTAGTCCAACTCTATCTGCTTCTTCAAGCTTTATCCTCTCACCAATCCTTTGAGGTAGGTTTAGTGTGTTGTTTTTCACTTTTATGGATTAGAACATTCAACCAATGATTTAGTCAACTCATAATGATTGAAGGCAATTATGGCTGCAAGTGAGATTTCAGCCAATTTAGATTTGTGGCTGAATGGGGATTTGAGCTCATGAATTCCAGACCAATCTTATCTATCTTAAATTAGTTTTCTTTTTTTCTAACCATATTCTGCTTTAAATTACTGACATAGTTATGAATCTATTTACATGTTTAAGACCAAATGAGTTTGTGTACAATCATAGCCTAGTGTTCATGTGAATCCTCAAAGACATTCAGGGATTTCCAGATTTTAATTATAAACTGCCTCAAAATTTCTTTTAATGGGGTTTATTTTAAATAAAACAAACAAATATCTGGAAGATAGATATAAATATGAACAAAACAACGTAGGTGAGCTGTGCACTGGCTGTCTTTATGAGCAAGATATGTTTTTTTGGCAGGAAATAAAATTGATCTCCATAAATGAAAGAAAACAACAACATTTCATGCAAGACAAATAACTATAGTGAAAGTCTAGAATTGTTGCTTCAATCTACCATGAAAGTTTTGGTTACTTTTATCTGGAGCAACATATTTCCCTTATCTCTTTATAAAGAATTATAATAAGGAATTATAGTGGAAATTACCTGAAACATACAATAATTATTTCTTCTGCAGTTCTCACAGATATTGATCATATTGGATGTCTTCAAATAATGATTATTAATAAAATGTACATCCAACACTTTTTTTGAAGAAGCAACCTGACATTATGGAGAAACTTCCTAACAATGAGTACAATGAAAACAGCTTGTCTTCAGAAGTTGTGGGTGCTTCATCACTGGAGGTTTTTAAAGAAGACAATGAAGAGTCATATGTCTGAAATGGTATAGGATCTATTTGAGCAGGGGGCTGGACTAGTAGACCTCCAAGGTCCCTTCCAGCTCTATTCTGATTCATATCAGCTATGTCATGATTCATTTTAGTTTAAAACAATGCCAACATGCACATTTTGACTCAGTATGATATTAAAGAAACATTTACTGGTTAAATAATCTACTTCAATTTGTTGGCAACTGAAGGGAAGGATACAATCATATACAAATAGTCCTTCATTTATGAACGATTGCTTAGTGACTGTTTGAAGCTACCTAAAATGAGGATGTATGACCTGGATCCAGAGTTCAAAGTTCTGATTGTTGCCCCTCCCCCCCAAGCCACATGATTACACCTAAGACACTTGGCAACATGGCTGCATTTACAACCGGTTTTAGCAACCTGTGATCATACGACTGTGTTTTATAATACTTTTCACTGGCACTTACTTCCTTGTTTTGGCAAACTGTGTCATAACAAATAATGGGTTCCCTTAACGACCACTGCAAAAAGCATCATAAAATTGTCATGACCAATCCATTTTACGACCTACAACCTTAATGGGCAGGCCTAATCCTGAATGATGGAGCCAAAACTTGTAGCCTAAGCCTAATACTGGTATTCTTTGCAGTACCTTGAATTTTTCACTACGCTACACTACAAACATATCAAGGAGAAGTGAATCCCCTTCTCACTCTTTATACTCTACACACACACACAAAACCTACTATTTCAAGGCTTGCTTTTCATTGCCTGCAGCAAATCTTGCAGGAACTTAAGAGTTTAGAGAAATATAGAAACTGTACCTACTACACTTTGGCTCTATTTGTGCCTTCATATTAATACAATAGTTGTCTGGACCACACTATCTTTCCATTCCATGTTTTGATTCTTCAGCCCCAATAATTTCTTCCTTTCTACCTCTCTGCAGGGCCCTCCATACAGTTCTCTGCTCTGGAGTTTTGCACAGAGCTCTCAATCTGAAAGCAAATTTCTTTTCCAAAAGCCAGTCCAGCAAAATTAGAACAAATACTGAAACAATTTCAGACAAATTAGTTCCCTTTCCTCCATCTGTTCCATGAAAAAGCCATTTTCCTTAAAAAACAGAAAACAGGAAAAAAAAGAGAACTGTAATATGGCTTAATGACTTGTGTCTTGGAAATAAAACCTGAAACAGCTGATTTATTTCAGTTTGACAAATTGTTCAGTGCTGACCTACACAGATTTGCCAGTTGGATTAGAATGACAAATTACTTTCACAATGTAAAGTATAGATTTTCAGAATATTATTACAGCATCACTTAGGACTACTCAGAGTTAAGTAAAAGTGAGATGGGCAACTATATGAATGAATGGGTGGGTGAATCAATTAATTAATCAATCAATCAATCACCCTTCAGGAAATTACTGTTCAGATTGTGTCAATACTTTCATTTTTTAGATTGGTTTATAACACAGCTAGTAACACACATACATACATAGCTGCCAGCAGAGGTATAGAATCACGATCATATTAAGTGTTAGTAGCACTTCAACAATTCACATTTGGAATACTGCATCCAGGATTCACTATATTGGTCACCATCAGTGGTGGGATTTAAAATAATTTCTCCCGGTTCTGTGAGTGTGGCTTGGTGGGCATGGCAAGGAAAGGATACTGTAAAAATCTCCAGTCAGAGGTGCGATTTTCTGGTTCTCTGAATTACTCAAAATTTCCGCTACTGGTTCTCCAGAACTGGTCAGAACCTGAATACCACTTCTGGTCACATATATAAAAAAGATGTTGAGACTCTGGAAAGAGACCAGAGAAGAGCAACAAAGATTAGGGAGCTAGAGGCTGAAACGTGAAGAATTATTGCAGGTATGTCTAGTCCAGTGAGAAGAAAGATTGGAATGACACAGCAGTTTTTTAAAAATATTTGAGGAACTGCCAAATAAAGGGTCAATCTATTTTCTAAAGCACCAGAAGGCAAGACAAGAAGTAATGGATGGAAACTAATCAAGGAGAGAAAGAAGTTGTGGATGCTTCATCACTGGAGGCTTTTACAAACAGACCGGATTAGTCATTTGTTTGTATCGGTATAAGATTTCCTGCTTCAGCAAGGGGTTGGATTAGAAGACTTCCAAGGTCCCTTCCAACTCTGTTATTTTAAGATATAAAAACTGTTGATAGGCATTGGAGACAGACTATTTTAAAGGCAATATTTTAAAAAATTGCTTATGGATATTTTTGTGCCATGTTTTTCATCTCAGTTTTTATTTCATATAAGCTTTTATTCCATCAGGTAATGTCATTTTTAACTTCAAACATTTTGGATTATAGACAACCCCCTCCCCCACAAAAAAGCTGGACATTTTTGAAAATTTTAATAAAGGTGATTGTCCTAACAATATTTACCTACGAATGTGCTTTATTAAAATTCATTGGAAATTGTGAATTCATTAGCAGACAAGATAGGTGGTTAGGTTAGAAGCAGAGTAGTTTTATTTCTATCAAATCATGACTTTCTTCTTTGCAAAACTGTTCAACCTCAGATTCCCACCCTGCCTTTATCTTGTATGGAATGGGTGTCAAACCTGACCATGTCATGTAATGTATCATGATGTATCATGTTTTTTGCCTTTGCGGAGTTGGGCTGGGTGTGGCCTGCGCATGACGCATCCAGCCTGTGGGCTGACAGTTTGACAGGCGTGCTATATGAGGAATACCTTCCCAAAAACTTACTGACTTTACAATAATCTGGACTTTCCAAGCAGGCAATATACAGATAGTAATTTGTAATTTTAGTATAGTAGACCATGTGTATTTGACAGACTGGATTTTATTGTAGATTTTATCTGTTACTTATTATTTTATTTTTTAAAAAATTAATTGTATATTTACTGAGTGTTTTTATTTGTTCCGGTCTCTGGTCTATGACTGCAATAAATTGAAATACAGGTATCCTTGACTTGTGACCACACAACTGAATCCAATATTTCTGTTGCTAAGGGAGACATTTGTTAAGTGAGTTTTGTCCCATTTTATGATCTTTCGTGCCACAGTTGTTAAGTGAATCCTTGCAGTTGTTATATTAGTAACAGCGTTAAGTGAATCTGGCTTCCCCGTTGACTTTACTTCTCAGATTGCAAAAGATGACCACATGACCCCGAGACACTGCAACTGTAATAAATACATGCCAGTTGCCTAGTGTTTGAATGGTCACTAAATGGTTTTAAGTCGAGGACTATCTGTTCAAGATCAATCAGGAACATTAGGATTCCCGTAGACTTGCATTAATAAGCAATACTATTGGTAGGCTATCTACATGCTTTTATTTTTCCTAAATGTTGAAGAAATGTTGGATTCTTTGAAATAATTTCCTGGAATGAGCAGTTACTCTTGAATACAGTTCTCAAAGAACACATTTTTTCAGTCTCAGCTTTGTCTCTTGTTACACACATGCACACACAAACACACTATTAACTATCACAACCCTAAAATCACGGTCTTGGGTTTCCTTTTCAAGAAAGGAAGAAATGTAGCAGCAAACATGGTGTGAATTAAGAGAACACTGCTTTCGCAAAGAATCCTTGCTTTCGCAAAGACTCCAAAGATTTGTTGCCACTGCAGCAAGTTATAAAGAGCTCTCTAAACTGGCAACATTGCTCTTTGGGTAGTATTTTTATGTTTCTGAATGCCCTGACAATTGGAATGAATTTGTGGAAAAGAGTCAACATTGCTCAAGCATTAAGTAAAATTAAATTACTTTGTCTACAAGCACTACTATACTTAGGTGATTTGGATTTTCCCAAGTGTCTGTGTGAGTGTGCATATCCTTTGTGGCTTGTGATTAAAGTACTGGATTTGGATCAGGGGCAATTTAGCTTTTGGTTCTTGGAAATCATGATGCTAATAGAGGTGATCTGAGGATACTGGGTTACTTTTAGCATACTATTATGAGAATTGAATGCAGAGATGGGGGGCTTGAATACAGTCCTCTACTTTCTGGTTAAAAAAGTTGTGGTTGCCTGAACCCTCATGAGGCAAGAATGGTAAAAATATTGCTTATCCACGCTTGGTTTATTTGCAAACCATTTTGTAGATATGTATTTTTTAAATTTATCTGTAACCTTTAAAAGCATATTTCTCAAGACAGAATAGTTCAATTTAATTACAATAGCGCAAGCTAAGCAAACTCTTATAGCTCAAATATCTTCACATGTCAATCCATTGGTCAGTTCTCCAGCTAGCATTTCCTCATGCTATAAGATTGCCAGAAGTCTACTGCTTTCACTTATAAACAGATCTGTCCCCACTTTGTTCCATTTCCTCAAATCAATATTATATCCTTTTTATGGAGAATGTTGACAAAAGGGTCCTTGTTGCTCTCTTGGTTGTTTTCTTTAAGACATTTCATTTTACAGACTAGGTAACATGATCAGTGATAGTAGGGAGTAGCGTTTGCTCTTCATTTATATTCTAGTGGCTTGCCCTGTCAGTGTTGGTGGGTATAGTCTTGGAAGTTCTTTGGTTGGGCTGTTTACTGTTCGCTTGTTTGACAGTTCCTTGGTTGGGGTATTGTCTACTTCTTGATTGTTGGCCTGATGTTAATCTTGGTGTTAATCACTGTTCATCTGGGTATTGATTGTTGGTGGGGACATATGTTGATTATCTATTTTAATTGATATTGTAGATGTTGTTTATCTAACAATATGCCTACTGATGGCTGATTTGTCAGAGTGCCATGCTTCCAGGAATTCTCTAGCATTTTGCACTTGGCTTGGTCTATCATAGTCACAGTTTTCTAGCTGAAACTATGGTTAACTCTGTCCAAGTGTTGTGAAATTTAAGATATTTCATCATGTCTTCTGTTTGGTATTCATGGATGCATTCTGCTAGTCCTCTATCTGTCTATCCTACATAATGACTGTTGGTAGAGGAAAAGAGTTACTAATGATCTAGATCTGAAGAGCCATCTGCTAAGACCCCATCTTTTAAGAAATATATTTAATAATTTGGTACCAAAAATGAAAGGGGTTAGTTTTTCCTCTCCATCTATTCAGCTCAGTCTTATAATACATAAACTACCAACAGAAATGGAACTGAGAAATCTAAGACCATTTCTTTTAATAGAAGCAATACAAATAATTCAAATATTCATGAACTTCTTAAAGCTACACAAAAATAAACATGTGAACTGGGATTCAGGAAGTTTAGCTAATTTTCCAGCTTGCATTCCTGCCAATATGTTCATGCTGATTTCGGCCATACTACCCCATGTTGCTCCTGGCAAAGTGTAGTAAACTTGTGGTACTTATCCTGATTAGGACAAGGGCCATACATGGATCTCATAGCAAATAAAAGGAGGAAAGATGGACTAATGCCAAAAAAATGGACGTGCCCAAAATAGAAACTATTTTCTTAAGGCCCACCTGCTTTATCTTAATTTTTCTGTGGTATCCAACCTCAGATTCTTTACCTGAACTTAAAATTTCTAAGACTTAAAACCATGATAGGTTTTACAGCAGGATTTAATCCTCTATGAAAGCTGTTTCACCAGCAACTGAGCTCATGTCAAGGACTTAGTTGGGAGGATTTTCAGGATTACAATGAATTCTACAAACAGACAACTCTTTTCCAATTTTCTTTTTAAAGTATGGTATTCAAACTGGACATTATTGTGTCATATTTAATTTTATCTGATAAAATTATTAGATTGCCTTTTCTGGTTTCATTATTTCCTCACTGCTTCTAAATATGATTCCCATAGTTGTATACATGCCTTGATCTCAATATGGCTTTATTTGGGACCCAGCAGGAGTCAACTATTTTGTTCAGCAAGTCTTGGAAAACTTAGAGAGATGGCAAATTTCCAAAGGTATGTTTTTTCCTACATCATTTTCCATGGAAAAACCTCCAAATCGCCTCTCACGGATGAAAAGACTATATACAACTTGGCTTGAGTATTCTACTAATAATTCCTTCCATTTATTTGCAGAAAAGTGACATTCCTTCAGAATTTATCCACTGAAGCTATTTTAGATCACTTTGCCTTTAAGGCTGATAACATGGAATCACTGGAGGGCTATTTTCAGTCTGGAACAGCTTTCCAAAAGAAAATTCATTCTTGCTGCTAATGTAAAACCCAGGTGTTAAACAAAATACAAAAATCAGACCGCTTATAAATTATTCGCTCCATTTTGTGAAGTACACATTAGACTCAAAAGCCACGTCTTAAACAGCTTTGTTAATTCTTTTCAAGGCATTTTTATGTACTTCCTCCAAAACAGACACAAGGAGCTTTGTCTCCCAGAAATTAAAGTCCACTTCAGTGGCAGTTTGCATGAATGAAATAATGAAAATGAAATTGAAATGAAAATATTCTGCAATAATAAACACACAGGGTCCTATTCGAATTCCATAGGCAGACTTCTCTATTGTTAGAAGCCAATGGAGGTCATGGATTTAAGCTTTTTGAGTCCTCCAAGCCCATTCAGAAAGAAATCTTGCTGAGTCTGGGAAAAGCCTTGAGTACAACCATCTCCCAGAGAGAATTTCTCCAGCCATGGAGACTTTAATTATTTCCTTTCTCAGCAAGACCAGTAATCCTGAGACGTCAAAGATATTGTTAAAGCAAGATGTTGGACACTTTCCAATTAAAAATAAAAATAAAAAGAAAGAACAGGACTTCCTGTTACAATCTGCTTGGAGAATAAACCACAATGAGTTTGACTGGGCCCACTTCTAAATAACCATATATAGCAGGAGTATCAAACTCAATTTCATCGAGGGCCACATCAGGGTTGTTTTTGATCTCGGGGGGGGGGCGCTGTGTGGCCAGGGCGCATGGCCAGCTCAATGTCACTCGTCAATGCTCTGTTTTTGATCGTGGCAGCCTCCTGCAGCTCTCTGCCAGTGAAAAAGGAGTGTGTGGCCTCCTCAGGCCACCATTTTTGCTTGCACAGGACTGCAGGAGGTTGTTATGGCCAAAAACGGACCCTGGGCAGTCCTTGCATGACCTCCCTGAGCTCCGTTTTTGCTAGAAGAGGCACAAGCAGCCCCACAGAGAATTTGGTGCCACCCACCCACCTCTGCTCTTTCCTGTGCTCTATTTTGTTGTTCTAGAGCACAGCTGATTCGAACGGCAAAACAGTTTGCTGCACCTCAGCTGTTTTATTCCCAGGGGCTGCAATAGAAGGTAAGTATTAGAGCTGAAAATGGACTTTTTAAAATGTGAAGTGCGTGCTCACTGAACCGGTTTTTACACCGATTGAATCACACCAATGCCCTTACCTATAAAAGCCAGTCCCCCAATTGGATGAAATACAATCTGTGACTATGCCTTTTTCTTTGTAAATTAAATATTATATATACATGTATACATGCATACATATACATGTTATATATACATATATAGATTTTAAGGCACCAGAGGTGTTCATACAATACATTTAACACATTTAAACCATGGTTTATTCAATCCATTTTTTATTGTTTCATAAGGCACACTAAACTGAGGTAGCCATGTGGCACATATTTGGAAATGCTGATTAATTTGTAGTTTATTATATATACAAACACAGAAAGCAACAAAGGCCAGAAACTAATGTGATCATAATGTATTCTGTAAATCTAGTTCTGTAATTACTTAATTGCACAATATAGCATGTAAACCCAGAAAATTGAGTTAACTGAATCAAAACATGATTCATTTAGTCATGGGTAAATATTCTGTACAAACTTAACTATATTGCTTCTTTTCCGATGAAGCACACATTGATTATGAGGTGAGGGAATTCTATTTCAAATTAAGTCTATTTTTAAATTTGGGATGGACAAGAGAGAGGAAATCTAGTTTGTGCAAAGTTTTGCAGGGGTGTTTGGTTTCAATAGTCATCCCTAAAATATTTTAGAATTTAGAATATTTTAACTTTCTAAAGACTGGGAGCTCTATAAGATGAATAGATGAATTCCAGCTCTGTTGGAAGCTGCATGAGAATGTTTAGCTAGTGCCTGGTCTTTTGGTTTTAATAATTTTGGTTTACATATTTTAAGTGTACATAGATGTGGCTTTATCTCTTGGTTGTGTGAACCACCCAGAGTTTGGTATAAGATGGGTGAGCATATAAAAGCTTTAAATAAAATTTCTTTTCAATGCATCTAAGAAATTCATTAACAGAAGAAAAAGAGGGAGGGCAAGGCCAGGCTGAACAGACAACTATTATGTAAGTTTCTAAAATAACTTCCTACGCTTGTTCCATATGGCTTCGGATTTTGAAGCTTTGCTGCAATAAATCTAATTTTTAAAGACAGTCCAATATTTTAAATTTCTATTTCGTTATCTTTTCATTTTAACTTGTGATTGTCTTTGTGGATACAATATAATATATACTGGCACTATATCCACCAATATTTTGATCTAAATATCTTTGTATTGTGCAGGTAAACATAACCTGAGCACACACCACATACCAATGTTTTCAACCGCAGCAACTTTTAAGATGTGAGGACCTCAATCCCCAGAATTCCCTCAACTAATATGATAGATGAAGGAATTCTGGGAGTTGAAGTCCGTACGTCTTAAAGTTGTTGGGTTGAGAAACACTGCCCTACATTGCAAGATTATCAAGGCAATCCTATGCGGAGAGACTTCCAGAAATAAAACCCCAGCCCTAGAACCTACCAAGCCAATGCTTTGGAAAGCGAAGAACGATTGCAAGCAAAACACCCGCCGGCTTAGGGTTGAAGTTTTCAGCGGAGAAGGAATAAAAGAGAAGCGTGCACCCACGCGCATGCGTAGATGATGCTAACCGCTGAAGAACTGCCCAACTGAATCCATCCGTTTAGAGAGCAGTCGGGCCCACCCTGAAGCGCATGCGCACTTAAGGTTAGGCGTGTTGGCGGCGGCGTACGTTGGACCCGCCTTTTCCTCAGCCGCCTGTCCAAGATGGCGGAATACGATCTGACTAACCGGATCGCGAATTTCTTGGACCGGCACCTGGTCTTTCCGCTCCTCGAGTTCCTCTCCGTAAAAGGGGTGAGTGAGGCAAATCTCCGAGCCACAACCGTCTGGGATTTGGAGCGACATCTCCCCGGGTACCTCGTCGAAGGCGGCCACGACCGAGGAAACCTGGGCCGCCCTCTCTCTGAAGCCGGTTGCTCTATGCGTGGTGTGCGTGGCGCGGTAGCCGAGGATCGCGAGTGACGGATCCCCGAGCTGTAGCTTTTCCTAAGCCACATTTGTAGATTTAACACTTGGACTTGTTCTAAATGGCCTGCTGGGCCCACACCTAGGACATCATGCAATGCCAGTATTGGGATGGGAGATCACCACGAAATCCCAAACACGTGAGGGTGAAAGGCAGCTGTTTCCTTTCCCCTTCCAATCGATATGCTTATATAGGCGTCAAGGAAATTAAGGCAATAAAACTACCTGTTGTCGATTAAGAGGTTTCTTTCGAACTTGGAGCCATATTTGTCAATAATGGAAAGTAAGGCTTTTAAAGTGTTAGAAGAGGACCGATTTGAGATCCTCCCCTGTGTAATGTGGAAGAAAAACTCCTGCATTCCAAATTTATTCAGTTAGAAAATGTATATTGCCACCTACGACTCAAGGAGGCTTACAAGGATATAAGAATAAATCCCCATTTTACTTCAGTAGTAAGGAATCTCATAGTGCAGAAGAAGCCTCTGGGTCATACGCCTTAGACTGGTTCTGAGGGTATTTTTGATGGCTGTGCTGTAACACTGTAATTTTAGGTGATATAAGGTGTTTTTGTTGGAATAAGCCTCGCCAAATTCATTGCAGTACCAGTCAGAATAGCTGGCCACAATCTGAAATTCTTGGAACTTGAATACATTAATTACTGTTTCTAGCGTGCCTTTTATAAATGGACTTTTATACAATGGTTTCACTGAATTTTGACAGAAAGCAACCTAAAACTAAAGAGAAATGTCCTAACTGTGAGAAGCTAAAGAGGCATTCAGAAGTTGTGGGTGCCCCCATCACTGAAAGCTTTTAAGAAGAAACTGGATAGCCACTTGTCTGAAATAGTCCTGCTTAATCAGGGGGTTGGACTAGAAAACCTCCAAGGCCCCTTCCAGCTCTGTTATTCTATGTTATTCTGTATTGTAGCTGGCACAGTATAGTGGGTTAAGACATTGTTTCAATGAATAGGAAGATTTTCAGTTTGAATCATTAGATAATGCTAGATTGAAGCAGAGTTTTGGATTTACTTCCAAAAAATACTTTGGAATGTCCATAATAACTGTTTGGTCTAGTAGTTAAGGCACTTAACCACTATCCAGGTTAGAAACCAGGATACTATGAGTTCTAGTCCCACCCAAGACATGAAAGCCAGCTGGGTAACTTTGGGCCAGTTGCTGTCAGCTCAATTCACTTCACAGGATTGTTTTTGTGGGAAAATAGGATGAGGAAGGAGTATTTTGTAAGTTTGTCACTGTATATAGTAAAGTAAAGGTGGTATAAAATCTAATCAAATGTCTGCAACTCTTTAAAGCAGAGGTCTCCAAACTTGGCAACTTTTAAGACTTGTAGATTTGAACTCCCAGGAATTCTGGTAGTTGAAGTCCCCAAATCTTAAAGTTGCCAAGTTTGGGGACCCCTGCTTTAAAGCATCTGTTTCATGATCGCAGGAAAAGACATGGCTGCTTTAAAAAATTAGGGATAGGTGCTGTGTTTATGCCCAAGCATATTCATTTTTGGATAGTTGGAGCTGATATATTGCCTGATAAATACAACGCCGTCCTATTTTAATTTCCTGATTCAGTATATTATACTGGATTTATTATTACAGTATGGTAATAGTTATACAAACCCTAGAACACTAAAACCATCAGGCTACCAGTCACAATAAAGTGACTCTAATTTCCATCCTTCTCAGTTAAGATTTTTATCAAAAATCCATGTAGTATGTCACTTAAATACAAAATCTGATGCACATTTCTTTCTGAGTTATGTTCAACTGAAAGTATGTTATTTTATTAATATAGTATGCTATTAGCTGCTTTTTTGTATTGATACATTATGTGTAAATTTAATGCAAGGACAGAAATATAAAAATTGTGTTTAGAATCAACCATGCATGGAATTACTTGTGAATTCCTGCAAAAAAGTTTTCCTATAATACTTACAGGTTTTAGGCATTATTTAACCACAGGAATATATAATGAAATAGCCCTTTCCTCTGGGATTGTGAATTTCCAGATTTCTTTCTCTAGTCTGAGAGCTGATATAAGGAAGATATATCCTAATAAATTGTAATATTCTCTAACTTTGTGCACCAAAATATGGTTAGCGCTTGTTTTTGGATACAACTGTGTGTTTAATTGAAATTGTATAGATTTATTTATTTATTTAATTTATATTACTCCCTATTTGCCCATGGCGACTCGAAGCAGCTTACAGAATGTGAAATAAACAAAACTAACAAAAAATAATAAAAAAATAATGTACAATAGATAAAATCTTGAAAAAAAATAAATAAAAAATCACCCCCAACTCCCACCCCCTGCCTTGACGACAGCAGATCACAGGAGCGATTTAATGGACTCCATCCCACTCTAGGTTCCCCAGGCCCGCTGGCAGAACCAGGTCTTCAACATTTTCCAGAAGAGAATCAGAGAGGGGCCCAGTCTAATCTCTGGGAGATAGGATTATATTACATGTGATAGATTATATGTGATATGATAATACATTAAACTTGTATACCATCTCAACAATTCTGGGAGGTTCATAACTATGAAAGAAATTGTACAATAAAATCATGCCAGCTAGTTAGCTATTAGAACTGTAATTGCATGTGATATAACAATAAGTTCTATACTAAAGGTTTTCGATAACTGGCAGAACCCAGTTTTACTAATCTCAGATGTGGCTTCTTTATGTAATGTGATAGGGATCACATACACTTAACACTAGCAGCATTTTGGCATCACAACACAAGCCCTGTTTCTTTTTTACTTGAGTCATAATGTTGTATACATGCCCCAAAGGGATAGAACTTGTGACATTGCTTTCAGCATTCTGACAGAAGCAACAGGAGCTATGGATACTGCCCAAAGTGATGAACTTGAGATAGGCAGCCATATAAATTGAAATAATAAAAAATAAAGAAAACTGTCTAGATTCAGTGTTAAATTAATGTGTTTGCTCTGTATGATTTCTGATTTCTCAAGTCTTTAAATTTGTAGAATACATTGTTCAGGGTATCAAAATAATAAACTATTTACCTGGCTGATTGTGAAATTCCTTACAAAAGGTTACAAAACTAAAGAATGATGTGCTTAAATAAACCTGAAATTAAAAGAAAACATAGAAATTCATTCACATGTATTATTTTTCCAGATATACAATGAAAAGGAACTACTACAAGGAAAACTGGAGCTTCTTGATGACACCAACATGGTGGACTTTGCTATGGATGTCTACAGAAATCTTTATTCTGATGATATTCCCCAGGGTATGTGATTTAGTTTTAAATGAAACCATTGCATAATCTGTAATCAGTCTTCACAATTAAGAGGAATAAAATCTTTTACTAAGCTTCAACTTAAAAGGTATAGAAGAAATCTTGTATAAATATTCCACTCTATAAATTTTATTATGCGTTCATCTGCATTTCCATAATCTCTGTGTACTTCCAATTGGGTACAAGTAGTCCTTGATTTACCACCACCAGTTTCTGCTAATGCTAGAAGAACTTTAAAAAAACAAAAACTTTGGCTCAGCCTCTCAGGTTGTGGTAATTCATAGTTAACAAGCAAAGTTTTCAAATTGTGATGTCCTTCAAAAGGAAATACAATAATAGTTCTTTTCTTGAAAAGAGTTGTCTCATTTTACCAAGCCCAAAATAATAGTGAAGTTACATCAAGCATATATATACTATATTGAATTTGATGATAAATGTAACTTACACGTATAATTATAAAATTTATACATTTGTATTTTTAGTAAAGTATGTCTAATTAAAAGTAGTTGCAAATGATGGAATACATGAGCTGCAGTGGCACAGTGGTTAGAGTGCAGTACTGCAGGCTACTTCTGCTGACTGCCAATTGCCTGCAATTTGGCAATTAGAATTTCATCAGGCTCAAGGTTGACTCAGCCTTCCATCCTTCTGAGGTGGGTAAAATGAGGATCCAAATTGTTGGGGGCAACATGCTGATTCTGTAAACTGATTAGAGAGGACTGTAAAGCACTGTAAAGTGGTATATAAGTCTTAAATGCTATTGCTACATAGAATTATATGTATGTCTAGAATTGGAGTTTTCATAGATCACTCACTATATTTTTCATTCAGCCTTACGTGAGAAGAGAAACACAGTAGTTGCACAGCTACAGTTGCTTCAGGAAGAAATGGATCCCATTGTTAAAATGTTTGAAGACAAAGAAACCACACTTCAAATGCAGTCCACCAGGTAACATTTCTCCATGTTGTTTTCTTTTGTTATACACATCATGAAATGCTTCAAAATGTACTGCTTTCCTTCCGTTAAAGCTTTTTTCTGTGACTAAGCAAAGTGAATCACACTTAATTGAGCAAGATTCCTTAGTATATGTGTTTAAAGCTTTAGATTAAATTTAAATTTAAACAGCTACTTTGGTGTGGTGATTAGGATGCTGGCCTAGAAATAAAAAAACTGAGTTCTAGTTCTGCCTTTGGCATGAAAGCTGACTTGATGACTTTGGGTCAGTCAGTCTGTCTCTGAGCCCAACCCATCCAACAATGTGCTTGTGGAAAAAAAGAGGAGGAACAAGGAGAAATAGGCATTTTTGCCATCTTGAGTTATTTATAGAGTAATAAAAGAGAACTAAAAATCAAATCGCTAAAATATTTCTGATTAGAAATAAAATAGGAAATAATGCTTAACAGATTTTATTTAAATTGTTATGGGATTGATTTAAGATATACAAGCAGTAAAACTATAAGCTTATATGTTTCTGTTCTCCCTTAAGAAGAAGTAGCTAAGATGAATGCCACTTAAAATGTTAAATATTCTTTCAGGAAAATTAAAAGGGGGAAAGGACTAAATGGAAGGTTGTTCCCATTATGCTGTTTCTCCATTGCAAGCATATGATTTTTTGTTCAGAACAAAGCCAGGGGAAGTAGAAAATAGGATCCACATTTTTCTATTCTCTGTGCATTACCTTCAAATCCAACTTGACTACATGCTGTCAAAATATGATTAATTGTGGTTTGTTGCCTGGGTCAGTTCGTTAAGTGTTAAGCAAGGTCACACTATTGTTGCTTTAAAGGAATAGATTCATTATCCATTAAAGGTTGTGTGGAATGAATTAACTATTGGAAACACGTTTTATTTAATTTTAAAGATTCATATAGCCAATTATAGCATTATTAATTTTTATTTATTACAGGGATGGTCGGGTGCTATTTGACTACTTAGCTGAGAAGCATGGAGTATGTATTTACTTATTAAATCTGTAAAACTAAATTAAACTCTCTTTTGCCTTGTTTTGTAAATGCACCTTGTGAACTACACTTAATAAAAAATGAATAAATGTTAAATTTGATTTTTAATACTGATATTAAATATTCTTATCATTGTGATTCACTTGTTATAAATTTAAATTTTATAATTTGGAAATTAAATTATTTTCGATATGGCATGATAATGCCTATTTTTGAAATTCTCCCAAATTATGGTTAGAAAGTATTGGAATAATTGCTTTCTCTGCAGGCTGTAGAAATAATTAGTAGTTTGAAATAAAATAGAAAAATATAAGATCATAATACAAGATAAAGAAACAAATATCTGTCTTCCATTCCAAAGGTAATTTTCTAAATCTCTGTCATTAATTCAGTTTATTCATTTAAGGTATTCAGGATTATTCTTGCAAATCCTTTAAACTTAGTGGTAAACCACTTTCTAAGCAGCTTGTTAAAACTGCAGTTTGCAAAAAATACAAACAGACTGTTTGAATTCATTTCAAACATTAGTAAATAAAGATAAATAGGTAAAGCAAAATAAGATGCCCTTTTCCAATAACAGTTTGGCTAATTCCCAGATTGAATTACCCTAATGTACTGTGCTCAGTTTTCATCCATTTGAACCAAACAAGGAAAGCTATCTGTGGAAGTAAGAGACTTGGAAGCCTATTGGTTTTAATACAGGAAAACTCAGTCAGCATGTATAGTTCATTTTAAGGAAAATAAATTTGATCCCAGCCTAGTTGTTTCATAGAGTTCTTTTTTGCTGACCAAATAACTCATTTATTGTAAATGTAATTATGTCTCATTCTGGACTTTATACAGTTAAAACTCATTTCAGTACATAACATACTGTCATTTTAGTATTCCAGTATGTGGCCTAAGATGCAGCTGATACTAAAATGACAGTTATGTATTGAAATGAGCTTTAACTATATAAAGTCCAGAATGATTAACCATATTAAACAAAAAAGAAGGTGATTAACCATATTAAACATAAAAGAAGTATAACAATTTTGAACATTTTTCTATGTTAAAAAAATCAAGTTTAATAAAGCATAAATATAATTTGGAGAATCTAGGCTAGCTCATTTGTAATAATACAGACTCAATACTGATAGTCCTGGACTTAAACCCACAATTGGGACTGGAATTTCAGTTGCTAAATGTTATAGTTATAAAGTGAATCAGATCACTAGACTATTTTAGTTGGATGTTAAGCGAATCACAGCATGAAGTGAATTGGGGATCCCAGTTGACTTTGCTTTTCAGAAGCTGGCTGAAAAAGTCACAAATTGCGATCTCATGACTGCAAGATACTGCAACTGTGATAAATTCAAGTCAGTTACTAAGTGCCCAAATTAATATTAAGTGATCACAGTAGTGGTGTGATGGTCATAATTTCAAGGACAAGTCATAAGTCATTTTTTCTGAGGCTGTCAAAACTTTGAACTGTCCTAAAATGGTTCGTAAGTCAGTAGTTACCTATAATAGGTTTCTGTGTTTAGTCTGAAGTAGCCAGACAATGTGATGTGAGCATATTGTTTTTTGCCATTGTGTGGCTTTATATTTGGGGTTTTATTCCTATAAGCCACCTGGAGTTATCATGAGGAGTTTCATGGTAATAAAATTTCCTAAACAAATATCCAATTATAAATTTTCAAATAAATTTTCAACCTTAAATATTAACTTTTTCTTGATATTGCTTATTTTCTATGTTTTTCAGTTTAGGCAAGAATATCTAGATAGCCTTTATAGATTCGCAAAATTCCAGTATAAATGTGGTAATTATACAGCAGCATCAGAATATCTATACTTGTTTAGAGTATTGGTAAGTATCTTTATATTATACTTTTAAGTTATTGTCCAACTTTTAACTAGATCTTCTAGGTAGCGGGTGTATAATATGCGCATGGACTGCACTTTAATTTAGGGAATATTTCATATGGAGATGTCTCTGTTTTTGAGAGGATATTGTCATTTTATATATTACAGAGGTTTTTGTTTCACTTTCTTATCTTTCTAAACACTCAAAAGTACATGTCATAACACCAGTAAAATCCAAATGTTTGTCTCTACTTTAGCTTCTGAGAACCATAATAGCATATTAAGGTCTACATGTTTAATTCTTAAGAGCAGTCTGGAAATGTTGTATTTCTGACTTGTCTGAATAGAAATACTACATTTGCTTTAAATGGAACTATTTTTATAGTTAACTAAAGTTTTAAGTTTTAGGAAGCTTAGTGGCTATTTATAAATTTTCATGTTATAATTTCTTGAAAAAAAATGTATCTATGGTTGCTAAAAATCAGTACTGACTTGATGACTCATAATCAGTGTAAGTTAATTACCAAATACATAAACCTGTGCATGTTTGCATTTGATTCTGAAAACATGTTTCAGAGAACATAGAATTAACTTATTAAAGCAGGTGCAATTTTTTTTTCCTGGGATTGTGTGATATCAGACAAAGATGTCATCATGTTGAATTAAATTAAGGCTAGGTCCCACTGGCCGACGGATGTGCAAAACATATGCAAAAAGGACACAGCGGACGAGCAAAATTTTGGGGGTGCTCTTATCCGTTGTCATGCGCTCCAAAAAGTGGCAAAAATTTGCATAAACAGAACAGAAAAGAAAGGAAAAGAACGGACGTGGGTAGTATGTAGTGGGGATGTTAAACGGATGTTCATAGGAAGCCTAGAGGATGTATATAGGATGCAAACCGTTCACTGCTCATCCTTTCTGTTTCCATGCTACTAACGCTGTGTGGACGTTCCGTGTACCTTTCGTTTCCTTCCTCTTTCCGTTTTCAGCTGCAGCGGATGTGAGTTGCGAGGATGCCCAGAGGATGCAGAGAGGATACAGCAGATGTTTAACGGATGATAAACGGACATAGAACATTTATTGCTCCTATGCCATGGATTTACATTGTACACAGTGGAAAGTTCATCCGTTCACAAAGTTTTGTGCAGCTCAAAACTTCCTGAGCAGATGAAATCTCAGTGGACGGATGCTCTAAGGATAGAGTGTATGAAACACGTATGCAATGAGTATACAACGGATGCATAGTGTTTTCCAATGTTTTTTAACGTTTTACATCCTCTTTGCATCCGTTGGTGCAGTGGGACAGGGGCTTTAGAAGCACTGCACAGCCTCAATAAGAAACTATGCAAATAAATGACAAATATCTGTTGTGTATGCTTATTATATTTGTTCTTGAGGAATATCTCTGTAGATTGCTTGATACATTTTGTCCAGTGATTATAAGTATGTGTAACAAAATTTGGTTTAAGTAACGTGGCAATCACTGGTGATATTCCTGATTTTCTAGAGGAAATTATCCACTCCTAGCAATGTTCCCCCTCCCCCATCTCTGAAATGCCAACTTCCTGACTTACAAATAACTATGATTTTTAATCTCATGAAGAAAGTGTGGATTTAGAAATGAGAATTATTGTTTTATTTCTGATATTTCTGGTTTTCATTTGTTTCCTTGCTGATTTTTTAATACAGTAACTCTCAAGTTTACTGCAGTGCCAAATATAGAGGTATGCCAAAACAGCATACCATTATAGATCTTGTAATCTTATAGTGGGAAAAATAGTATTATGTACATGCATTTAAATGTGGATGGCCAGATGGTTATTACCCTGATCGATGATTCCATAAAGGATAGAAGGTTCTACTACTATAAAGTTTCTGAAGTGGATCTGTATCAGTTTTTGAAATGTCTATGGATACAATATTTAGTCTGTTGAAATGAAGAAAGAAATAACTTTTTGTTCAAATATCAAAAGTTTATGAAAAATGCTGCTTGGATAGAGGTTTAAGCATTGTATTAGTGCTTTTTTTTTTACTATATTATTTCACTCAGTATTATTTAATTTAATAATGTACTAGTAAAGTCAGAGGTTTTATATGCATTTCCTTATTCCAAGACACAATGTTATTTAGAGCCTAATGTGAAAATTGCATGCTTTTTCAAAGTATTTTTTTAAATGTAAGAATTGATCCAAAATGACCAGAGATCAAAAGTATACTTTCTGAATGATGTGGCCTTAAACTTTGTTTTGTTGACTATTCAAAATGACAGGAAACATAAGTAGAATACTATAAGTGCCATTACATTACATCTTGGTTTAAAATTTATAATGATCCAATCAGTTAAACAGTTAGTGGCCTATTTTCCTGTCTAGATTTTCTTCATTCTGATTAGGAAATATTTTCAGTAGAGTTGAGGTTTTACTAGTTAAGCTTTAAACCCTTTTAAATTAGTGCGTGAAACCCCAAACTACACTGAAGTATTGTTAATGAAAAGATCATTATTGCTTGAATTGAAAACCCTGTGCAGAAGCTGTGGTTGCCAATTCTCCAGGCTTTCCTGTTGTTTTAATCTCCAGCTGAATCTCCTTGGAAATGCCTACTGCTGATTGTTTCCTTGAAAATCAAAACTGATTTGCTAAATGAAACACAGCCCATTTCCCCAAAATTGTGGAGCAAGTATGTCAATGGCATATTCTCTCTCTCTGCTGGTGCCAGCAAGTCTCTAATCAAAATGTTTGACCTAGAGAAATATTAAATTATTGCGGTTATTGTAATCGGATTCACTTATTTAAAACAGGTTCCATCAACAGATAGAAATGCTTTGAGCTCACTCTGGGGAAAGCTGGCATCTGGAATTCTGATGCAGGACTGGGATGCTGCCATGGAAGACCTTACAAGGTTGAAAGAGACAATTGATAATAGTGTGAGTTTGTTTTCGTTTGCTTCACCACATAATAAAGATGGGGGAAGATACCTATTGGATGTTGACATATTTAATACCAGCTCATGTTTTCCTCAGATTCATTTTTATGATTGCTTTTCAAAGTCTGTTTCAGAGAATATTTTCAAGATTTTATTTGCCTGGAAAAATGAACTCAATTAGTTAATTATTGATGACCCAATCTTATCTGAAAGAAGGTAGGAATCACGCGTTCAGAATTTCACGACGAGCTCAACTAGCTAGTTACTAGGAGGGTACAAAAGTGTGGAAGAGATATGCATAATAGCACTTTCTGTTCCCATATTGCTTTTGTACTTGGAACAATATTTGAATTTTTTTATCTACTTGGAGATGCATGCCAAAATGCAATGTAGAGAACAGCTGTTCTAGGTGGAAATAGAAGGAAGATCATGCTGGGAAAGAGTTAACATTAACTATCATGTTTCTCGGAAAATAAGGCCAGGCCTTATTTCCTTTTGACCCCTGTAAAAATGGCTAGGCTGTCTTTTCCGGGGGTGACTTAATTTCTCCCTCCCACACGGACCCTTGCCTAGAGCTCCCCGCGAGCAGTCACACCTCACCACCAGCCGCTTCTAACAGACAATCATGGCGGAGCGCTCCCTACCCCTGCCAAGTGCCTTTGCTGCAGACCCGGGTATGGTGCTGGGTGCAAGCCGGGTCGGCGGGTGGGCTGCGGTGGTGTGGATGTCGGCCTCAGCGGGGCACTTTACATCGTGGGACCTTCGGCACCTGCTGCTGCTGCTGCTTCCTCTGCCACTGTTGCTTTCCCTCTGCCTGTGTTGCTGCCGCATTTGGCATGCTGCACATTCCTCCACTGGCCGCATTTCAGCCACTTCTTGGGCGGGGGACCTGCCTCCGTAGCTTCCATGGTTCCCGCCGCTGCTGCCGCTGTTGTTGGAGATGGTGCTGGCGACAGAGGCAAGGAGCAAGTAGAATGAGTAGGTCATACAGAATTAAGAACAGGAGGAGGATAAAATATATTTGTTATCTTTAACATGTGATCTTATCCTTTCCTACTTTCAGAATAGATTATAAATTATAATAATGATTGCCTATCCTTTTTTAGATATATTAAGCAAAAAGAATGACTTGTAAAAATTTCTTGTAAAATTTCAGATCCTTTGACAAGTCATAAAATGTATTTTCCAAAGTCGGGATAGAATATATCTTCTTTAAACATGGAACATTTTCCCTTTAAAAAATAAAGTTAATATCTAGGAACATGGAATACAAAGTTATTTCAGTTTAAATCAAGGATGTCGGCTAATTTTGATTGATACTTCCAAATCTACATCTTTGAAGTTGCCAGATAACTTAGTTTTCCTCACTGAACTAACTTTTTAATTATTAATTGTAGGTATGTATGGTATGTGTTTTTGTATGAATTCCAGGTTTTTCTTGTAATGAAATAATTGTACTTCACTAAAATTTTTGAATTTTAGTGGTTTCAGCACTGAAACCAAGCTCTCAGTAAATTTTTCTCTCCTTATTCCTGCTATACATTTTGCCTGATGACAATGTTAGCCATGGTATCTCTTTATACTTTGGCATTCTACTTATTTCATCCAAGCTGATCATCTGCATTGCAAACAACCCAGGCATTAGCATCAGAAATCTAATATGCTGTATCATTATCTTTGTTATACCTCACTAGTGATAGAATGCAGAAAGATGTTATTGATTTTTTTCTTGGCACTGAGGATGCTGATACAATCTGTAACACATTTCTGGAAAATTTCTCAGTGTTCTTGACAAAAACCTCTTTAAAAAAGAACAAACCCTCCACAGAAACAAACCAAAACAGCCTGAAATTAAGCACTTCTGGAAGCAAGACATGTGTTAAAGGTGAAAATGGATGCTATTTGTGTTCAAGGGCATCTTCCATTTTAAATGTTAATATTTTTACTGATATGGGAGCTACTCAAAGGTAACACCATATAAAATCTATAATTTTATTATCAAATTTCAGAGAGCACAAGTTAGAGCTACAAATGGAGTCATGTGAATATGGCTTGTTCACTCCTGAAACAAATTAATGGGAAAAGTGGCTCTTGCAGTGACTATTTGGTAGTGATTATTTAATAAATTTGTATGACTGCCTATCTCTTATATATGACTCTGGGCATCTAACTATAAAAACAGAGTAAATCAAATCAACATTTTAAAAACATCAATAGCATAACATAGCAGCCTAGAACATACCATATAAACCACTTACTCATACTTCAAGAATTCCAGTCTTTGTGGGAAACCCAAATTTTTAATGCCACATGAAAGATCAGTAGGATCGGGGAGAGTCTAATCTCAAGGGAACTCTTTTGCGGAAGGACCCAGAACATGTCTTTCCTGCCAGATATAACAAGATAGGTATACACACGTGTTGGTTTTGTTATGTAATATAGAGAAGGTCTGCCCTTACGATATGTGGGGGGAAAAGTCTTAACTGGCAGAAATGTTCTTAATTTACTTTTTTGCCACTTATAAAATGACACTTGTCAGTAAAAATAGAATAGAATAGAATAGAATAGAATATTAAACAGAGTTGGAAGGAACCTTGGAGAGACCTCCAACCCCCTGGGTTAGGTAGGAAACCCTATACCATTTCAGACAAATAGTTATCCAATCTCTTCTTTAAAACTTTCAGTGTTGGAGCATTCACAACTTCTGGAAGCAAATTGTTCCACTGATTAATTGTTCCGTCAGGAAATTTCCTTAATTTTAAGTTGCTTCTCTCCTTAATTAGTTTCCATCCATTGCTGCTTGTCCTGCCCTTAATGCTTTGGATAATAGCTTGATTCCCTCTTCTTTGTGGCAACCCCTTTTATATCATATATAATATTAGATAATGTTAATATTAATTATAATATTAAAGGTAGAAGATAAATAAGTTGGTTGCTTGCATTTTCTTCAACTGGGAGATATTGCTTGGTACTGTGGCTGTGGGAATAGCTGCAGAAAACGAATTTGCCATTCAGTTGCTCTCTGCCATAAGTAGGTAGCAAGTTGTACAACTAGTCTGTTGTTGTTTTTTTGACATCTTAGTGAAAGAAATTCAAAACTGATTTTTGCTATCATAATTTGAAATAGAGTATTTGAAGTAGACTGAGAAATAAGGTAAAACTTTAATAGACAGATCAGTGGGGAAAAAAGATGTTCTTTACTCCTTTGTCTTCTCTGCATCAATATGAAAGAATTGCCAGCTAGGCTTATGGGACGAATCAAGCAAGGGCCTAGCTTGGAGTCATTGAGCATGAAGTCTCCCCAAACCCATGAAGGCTTATCTGGTCATTCCCAGGGGAAGGCAAGCAGTCTGGTAAGATTCTTGTAACATAGGTGATAAGCAATAAAGTTACAGTCCGAGGCTATTCATGAGTGGTTCTGATTACTTGTGCCTGGCAGTTATTTCGTTGTTCCCAAAACAGCTTTTCTGGAATATGGGGTATATTCCTGAACAGCACAGGATCAGTCATAGGGAACTGTTAAAAGAATGAGAAATATTCTCTTAAGAAACATTTATTTGAATCCTTAGCTTCCCGATCTCAAAATACAACAAGCTTTTAATAGTTAAAATAATTCTAATTTTATAAATCTCTTTTTCAGTCTGTCAGCTCTCCACTCCAGGCTCTTCAGCAGAGAACATGGCTTATTCACTGGTCCCTCTTTGTTTTCTTCAACCATATTAAAGGCAGAGATAATATCATTGATCTCTTCCTCTACCAGCCTCAGTAAGTTGTGTTGAACTTACAGATAACATGGATATAGAAAGTTATTTCACACCTGTGCATATTAAATCAGAATATTTAAAAGTTACTGTAACTTTCTCAGATTGTTTAGATCATGTACTTACAACATTTGACTTGATTATGACATATTCTTGTAGTAAAATGTTCTTCAAAATAAAATGCATATTTTCAAAATAATTTACATGCACTTAGGCACACAGCCCCTCTCTGCTATTCATAAAGCAGTCCATTTTTTTTGGGCTTCTGGGCAACGTTGAAAAAGCTGTTGATGATGATGCTATAAAGGAGGTGACTCTTAATATAACTGTTAAACCAGCCATCATTTTTTTAGGTTCATTTAGAAGCCCGGAAAATGTTTAATGATCAGCAGATATGTACTATGTTGGGCAATTCCAAAGAGCTACTTCTGAATCACTTTTACAACATTTTATATAAACACGTGAACAGGATTACTTTTTTGAAAAAGAGAACAGTTTTGTTATTTTTAAAAATTTCAACAGTTTAGCATTAGGTACAGACATATCTGATGTCTCCTACCAGAGAGATCTTTAATAATAACAGTCCAAGGAAACTTCCAAGAGATGCACAGAATTCAATTTGGTTCCGCAGGGTTGTCAACAGCAGTTTTATAAAATGATTTGTTCTCTTGAGTATGTCAGAATGGTTGAGTTTATATAACACACTATGTCAAAATAAAGCAAAATTAATTATTTCTTAGCATAGCAAGGAACTGTACTAATCGTAATAATTAATTCCATAGTAAGGGACACTATTACTGCTACTTCTACTAATAGTAAGGAACACTGGCTAATAGAATATAAGTAAATATATATAGAGTCATGCTGAATTTGATTGCCTTGTCAGGAAGCAGTTATTTGTTGATGAGCAAAATTGGTTAAATCCATGTCAACTTTGAAAGCTGCTATCAAAGTATTTCATAGATATTTCTTTTAAAAATGGCTGGAATTAGCAATTGATCTTTATCTTTTAACTTGAAGCTTTTTGCAATAACGTGATGCATGAATCAGTGAAGAAATACTACAGGTAAACCTTTTAGTAGCATCTGGGTAAACACAGATCATTTCTACTCTCTTGGTTAGTGAAAATGTATTACATTTAGAGCTATCAAAGATTTTAAGGAACACAGGCTATCAATTTCATTGAAATTGGGTAGTGATGTAAGTGTTTTATGAGGTAATGCACTGATTCACTGCCATTGCACTATGTTCCAAGGGCATATGATTCATCATAAGTTCTGGCCATTATATCCAAACAATATGTATGATTTCATTTCTAGATTGAACATACTCAATTACCATCCTCAAGATAGTTATAGTAAATTATTGTTACTGCATCCCAAGTATTTGAGTAATTTTTCTATCTGTAATTTTATACAATTTAATTTTATATATATGGCACTGAGCTCATAATTTATGCCATAATTCATTGGTGTAATTTGGCATAGGTTGCTTAAAACTAGTGTTTGTTTTGTAGGCTCTGAAGATGTTTGTTAAGAGTTTTGAATGGAAATGCACCTTTCAATGATTCCAATCACTGTTAAATGCCCTGCATTTTAATTATATTATCATGGGATAAAGCTTTAGGTCCATAGAAAAGTTTTAAGTTTCATTTGAAGACCAAGTTTCTGATCATTTACATTAAAAAATCTGCTTCAGGATTTTGTTCATTATTTTCTTGTTTAATCTCTAAATGGCCTGTGTTTGGCTACCATAAAAACATAAATAAATATTGGGATTTTTCTGGGTTCATAATGAACAACTGTATTCTAAATATTTGCTATCTCACTAAATAATATTCTGTTTCTTCAGATATATTAATGCAATTCAGACAATGTGCCCACATATTCTTCGATACCTGACTACAGCTGTGATAACAAATAAAGATGTTAGAAAACGAAGGCAGGTATTGAAGGACTTAGTCAAGGTTATTCAGCAGGTAAGGAGTATGTATGTTTTTACAATTACTATGGGTTGCTCAAGGTTTGTCTTAAGTTATTTTAATAGAAAATAAAATTTGGAGTTTCTGTGCTATAGAAAAATAAGTCTTCAGTGTATTCCTAAATCACCTTTATGTTTACAGCATTTGTATTAAACGTAATGCCTTGGTTTTACTGATTTTCATTGATACATGACCTTGAAAATGCATTTAAGTGCATACATAGTAGATAGGCGAATTAAACCAAAAGGAGGTTGGTTTTTTAATGGTCACACATTGAGTCATTTAATGCGTGACCATTAAAAAATAAATAAAACGGCTCTAAGGTGCCTTAGAAATTATAACCTCAGATTGGATTTCTTTGTCCCTGATGAAGTTTTTCTCTACAACTCTTGTCTTCTCAGCAATGCATATTTGAACAAGAAATGATTTTGGGGTTGAGTACTCAAGTTCTAAGAGCAACACCTCTGCCTTAATTCAGTTAAATTAGCCCTAACTTATTGATAGATGTGCTGCATGGCAAATGATGGGTGTTGTGATCAAATATCAAGAGGAACATTAAGTTACAATAGATTAGTCTGTCACATTTTTATGGTAAGCAATGCTGGATGATAAAGAAGAATTGACATATTGCAGTGACTAGGCCGTTCACAAATTTCAAAACAACAGTACAAAGACAGAAAACAAAAGTAGAGGTCTTTTTTCCCTATCTAACTTGAACATTAAATATTCTTTTGCTATTGATACCATATACCAGTAAGTGATGTTAGGATGGAAGACTACTGCAAAATAATCATTTTATTTATTTATTTACTTAATATACAGCAGTAGAAAAAATCAAGGCATTAAAAAACCACTTTCGTATGGTTTCCAGGAATCATACTTAGAAGAAAAGTTCATGAAGTCACCAGACTTTGAACAGCTCAATTCATCATAAAGACAACATTGTTAGCTGCCCAGAATCATGAATTTGAGATGGACAACTATGTAAATAGAAATAATGAATGAACAATATATTTGAAGAAGAAATATAATTTAAAATATGTGATCTTAATTGAGGAAAGGTAAATGTTAAAGAGCACAACTATAATTAAAGCTGTATTGATAATGCAAGCCTGAATTCATAGAAAACTATAAATGTTTGGAAAGACATTGATTCATATTTAAGATCACATTTCAAATAGCCATTTTATCTTACTACTTTAAAACTGATTCACTGGACATTGTGATCATATGGACATTGAGTATTTACATATGTACTTACTATATTGCATAATTACTCTTAAAATATGCAGGAATCTTACACTTACAAGGATCCAATTACTGAATTTGTAGAATGTTTGTATGTAAACGTTGACTTTGATGGAGCTCAAAAAAAGCTGAGAGAGTGTGAATTGGTAAGACTCTTTTTTTAAAAATAATAAACATTTAAAATCCAGTAAATATTCATTAGTTATATTTTCTCTGGACATAGATACATTTGAAATGGGGGATTTTAAAAATATTTACAAAATTTATCCTGTAACAAAGCACATAGTTTTAAGTGGTTAAATTCTGAAACTAAGTTAATAGCTGTTTTTATTGAAACTTAAAGCTAATGCAATATGCTTATAGTGTTGCATTGCTTTATACAAGACTTTGTGAATAAATATATCTGAAAGTCAGTAGTATAATGCTTTTTTTCCAGAAGTCAAGAAGAACATGTTGCAATATGGCTTGGTTATATAGAATTCATTTTAAGTTTTGGATTTCGCATCTTTGACGCACATTTTCACTTAAAGGAGATGCTTGCTTGCAAGTGGTCCATATAATCTTGGTTTCCCCGATTGCTCTGCCCATGTCTAAAAATATATTATGTCTTAACAGGTTCTTGTGAATGACTTCTTTTTGGTGGCCTGTCTTGAAGACTTCATTGAGAATGCACGACTCTTTGTGTTTGAGACTTTCTGTAGGATACACCAATGTATCAGCATAAAGTAAGGAAATGTGAAGTACGTTAGAAATGTTAAAATTAGATAAATATCAGACAAATATTGTGGAGATTTTTAATTAATAACTGAACTACCAAAAAGGAAGAATCAGTACACTCAAATAATCAGATGATTGTAGTTTTTTAAAAAATATAATTATGTTTTGTTTTATATGTGATCTAAACTTTAAATTCCACATAGCTTATTGCTATCGGAAATAGTGCATTTTCCCTCAGGTACCAAATATTGTAAAATCCTGCGTTCCTGTATAGCAAATAAAAGAGAAAATGATGAAAGTAAGAAAATTCCTTGAACACAAGTATAATAGTTATAATGAAAGTATACACATAAACTCAGTAGATGCTATAGCCCCTGTAGCATATTTTTTGAATTGTGATTGTTACAGACAAAACACTCTGATTATTTTTATGGGAGGGCAATCTGGTATTCGAGAAAGAGTTTTGACTACACACACAAACCTTTTATATTGACAACACTGGCTAGATTGCTCTGACCTGATGCCCAAAACATAACAAGCACGAAATTGCTTAATCCTAGTCTGTGCTAGTTTTTATCCAGAAAGTATATGGATAAGGATGACAGGTAAGTGAACAATATAATGGCTTAAATGTAGCATATGCAAAAACTGGGGAGGGTGATGATTTTGTATAACTAATACCAAATGTGCCATTTTGTGATCATTCATCCATTCTGCACTGAATTAAAAGATCTAATTTGCTATATTGGTTAAAGACACCATACTAGAATCTGAAGACCTTGAATTTTTGTCCTGCTTTAGGCATAAAGCCAGCTGGGTCATTTGGAGCCAGTCATGTTCTCATACCAAGGAAGAAAAAACTTCTTCCTTGATATGAGAGAACACAATTATTTCACCAGAAGCAAGATTACAGATTTAATAAGCTGAACTATTTTAAGATTGCCAGAAAGGCAATATGGAACACTTAAATTGAAGGCAGATAGAGATTGCACTGGGACACTATTAAAGTAAAGATTCCAGTGTTGCCTATTGGCCATGTTACAGATAAAAAACCTTTACTGAAGCCTGGAAGCTTAACAACAATAAGCTGTATAATTCTCAAATTAATAGAAAACTTCTTAGCATTTCATTAAGAAGTTGGTAGAAAGCCACATAAATGTCATCTGCGTAAAGTGTGTTAACAAGACAACAAAAGCTGTTTCATATTACAAAGAACACGCTATAAGAATAAGTTTAGTTATGAAGTGACATCTTTGTAAATCTGACCCAGTAGTTAAAAGGCATCTTTTGACATTCTTAGATCTCAGAACAAGTGATCTGATAAAGCACATGAAAGAGATTTCTAATGCTTATTGCTTGAATTAATACAAAACCTTCCTTAGAGCAATTGTTTCACCAGAAGCAAGATGGACATTCAGCAGATGGTAGAAAGTTTAGTGAGATTTTTTAAATTATATTTATTTGACTAATGGCTAAAAGTGTCCCATCATCCTATTAAAACAAATTCCTTCACCCCTTAGAAACATTTTAAAAATACCTATATATTTATAAAAATATGCTTACATGCATTTACATTAGCTGCAGAACTCCAGTGGAGGATGGGTGACAAGTATATAGTCTATAGTAGTGATGGCTAACCTTTTTAGCATCAAGTGGCCAAAGTGTGCGCACATGCACGTACACACAAACCCCCAAAATGCAATGCGTGTGCATTCCCAAGCATGCACCCCTCCATGAGTGTATGCCTCCACACGTGCATGTATCCCAGGCATGCACCCCATGCATGTGCACGCCACCCCACGCATGCATTCTGCCCCCGTACATACACGACAGAGACTTGAACTTGCTGGTGGGAGGTGCACATGCGTAGCAGAGCTAAGCTGGGGTGATGGCTCGCATGCCTGCAGAGAGTATTCTGCGTGGCACCTCTGGCATGCATACCATAGGTTCGTCATCATGGGTCTATAGGATAAAATCTAATTTGGTTTTCACTGAGTATACTATAAGAGCCTTAAGTTATTCTGGTTTCTCTAAATTTTTGGATAGACAAATTGGACTGCCTTAAAATAAATTGGATGGGCAACATGATATGCTTGTTGACTTAGAAAATGTTTGTTTTTATGAGTACATTGCTGTTTATTTTTCATAGTTTACTTGGGAAAAAAAACAGGATGTAGATTTTAAAGTATCCTATTAAAGATCTGCAAACAAATAACTCTTTTAAAGTACACCCGACAGATTTTTTTTCTTTATATTACATTTAGAAATTCTAAATTGAATTTAAAATTATAATTTAAGTTTTAATCTTTAGCCATTCTGGGAAACTCAATTTTTATAAAAGGAAATTTTGTCTTTCCATGTTTCCATTTTCTCTGGTTGATGCTGGGTCAAGAGTCAAAACAAAACTGGCAACAATGTAGGAATAGTGAAATAGAGATTTAGTTCAGCATAAATCAGTATGACCCAGGAATTTGTACAAAGATCAAACAAAGAACACAAGTCTATTTTTTTTATTTCTTTTTCCTCAGTATGTTGGCAGATAAATTAAATATGACACCTGAAGAAGCTGAGCGATGGATTGTGAACTTAATCCGAAATGCAAGGCTAGATGCCAAAATAGATTCAAAATTGGTAGGTTCCATGAAATACTGTAATCTGACTTAAAGTGAATTTGTGAAACTCATTAACTACTAGAACTCAAAGAGCTTCTTATAGTTTCTACTCTCTTTATCTGTATTTGATTCTGAGATGATTATTATATGGTACCATCCTAACATGAATATGTAGTGAAGGCTTTGGCTGATTTAAGCAGTAGTTTGTATTTTTCTTTTTTCTTTTGTAAAAATACACTAATCTGCATAAAAGAAATTTGCCATTAACTATGTATCTCAAAAAGGTTGTTAAACTTTGGCCATGAAGTGACCATCCTTGGATATATAGTTTTGGGAAGTTTGGTTTGGGGGAAGAAGTCTGAAATGGGAGCTGATTGTCATGTGAAGACTTCCCATTCTATTCACAGATTATTATTTTTTTATGAATGTATGATCTAAGCTCCAAAGGAAACCAGATACAAGATAAAATAATAAAGTGATGCATTTAGGGACAAGGAATCAAAGGTGAGGGTAAATGCTAAAATTTATCAATCTAGGTCCTGTCACAATGGTTTTTTTCCCCCTAAATTGAAGAATCATCTGGGTATACTTTGAACATGTGAGAGAAAATGAATGATAAGTACTAGAAAATTTCAGGTACAATGTAGTAATTTATGAAGAATAGCTTAGGTATTAATTTCTACCCATGAACACCTTCATTTAATTAATTTCTACCCATGAACATCCTCCAGTTTTGAATGTGATTTCTGCTAAATTTTCAGCTTGTGATACCTTTGTGAAGTGTTGTAATATATTTTATGTGATTTCTTTTAGGGTCATGTGGTTATGGGGAACAATGCAGTATCTCCTTATCAGCAAGTGATTGAAAAAACCAAAAGCTTGTCTTTCCGGAGTCAGATGCTAGCTATGAATATTGAGAAAAAACTAAACCAAGGCAGCAGGGCTGAGGTAAGCAGAAATATATTGTGTCTTTTTAAAAAATATTAAATGCAAAGAAGGAAGACAATCTATGAGGAGAAATTTGGTCCATTTATCATCCTCAGTAATTCAAAGATACATAACTAGATATTTCAGAAAGGTCAGATGAATAAATGAAATAAATTATATCAATTTGATACAAGCAAAATGAGGAAGATAGAATTAAGAGCCGAGTTTTAAAAGCAAAAACTTCACCTGTCAAAGGAATGTTGTCTATCTTTTTTATATCTACTTTTCCTTTTTATGGGATTCATCGTTGCCTTCCTTTTGGAAAAAAGGTATTTTCTAATAAACAAAGTCAACATGCTCTATAGTTGTGCTTACATTTGTTTCATTAATTAGGAATGAAATACACTGTTTTTTAATTTTAATTTTTACTTTTTTTTAAAGGCACCTAACTGGGCTACTCAAGATTCCAGCTTCTACTGAAATGTTTCCAAAAGCGCAAAAAAAAAAAAAAAGTTCATTTGATAAAGATTTAAATTATGTGCTGTTTTGAAAAGGTGATAATTATGTGGATTTTACAGTACGTATTAATCAGAATAAAACTACTTTTAATTGGTTGGCTATCTTTAATTGGATTTGTGAAAAGGTTTTATTCAGATCAGCAAACTAGTGATTTCTTAAAAGTGTAAAAAACCCTCAATTTAAAAGAAATACTTGAATTTCAACCATGAAAAGCCCCTCGTGATATTTTTTAAAAAATATAACACTGCTAATAGAATATATTACAAATTTTATCCACTTCAACTTAAAATGGTACCCATGTTTTCAGTGAAAAATAGTTTTGCCTAAGAGAATCTAGTAGAAGTTTCATACACACACAAAATCAAGGGCCAGCCAGAAATAGGTAGCAAAATTAATTTTTCTTCAGGCTACCTATTTTGGTTACTTTTTCTGTAGCTTAGAAGAATTGGTTTTGATAAAGGTTTCTGAATTTTATTGGTTGAAATTGAAAGATTTCATCTTCTCGAGAGATAAATTGTGATTTCTTACCCCTAGAAACCAGCGGCACATATCAGATTACTGAAACTATTGTTAAACTACTACAAGTAGGAAAGTTGTATCCTAAATATTTACAATATCTGCTTTCAGATGGTTTTGTGTAATTAGTCATTACAACTTTAAAAGATCAACAGTTGCACAAGAAAGCATTGCTTTTAATGTAGAAATGATAAAGTCAGTGTATGGTTAGTGAGTGATGAAATACGAAAAATATGGAGTGATTAAACATGGAAAAATAAACGGAGGGTACTGTCAGTAACAGATTAATAAATGGCAACTTTATTTAGGTGGCTCTTCTTACACAGAATATGGCAAGATTAGAGGAGAGGAGAAAATCGCTGAAAGTTTCCATACAGAGGAGCCTGTCTAGGCTAAGTTCACTAGCAGTGCTTAGTGAATTTCATTTAACAATTTTAATACCAATTTTTCTATCAGCAAAACTTCTATAAAGATTTTGTCTACAGCAATTTATAATTTAGTATCATGAGAAAAATAAAAAAAAAATTCATTAAATTGTATGTTGTAGATTTCTAAGTCAGTTCTTTTCTGTCAGTGTTGGTCTGGATACCTGATCCTCTGGCTGCATTTATAGTTTCAAATGTACTTCATAATTAGTTGCTTTAGCAAATATAATGTTCCAATGGTAAATGTGCAATTAGCAACCTAAAATCTATTTCATGGATAGGTGGATGTTCATGTACACCAACTTAATAGACATAGTTCTAGGTTGGACAGTGTTGTCAAGAGATTTGATTCAAACTTCATTCCTTGTATAGCAATGTAAACAAGAACTGACTTGATAGCCCACTGCTCATTTTTCTACAACGAAGCAAGTGAAGAAACTGAAGATTACTTAGTCATTTGGAACTGAGTAATAAGATAGCTAATTCTAGATGATTCCAAATTATTCAAGATAATCGCCTCAGAAGATGTACAGGATCTCAGCAATGAATAGTAGAAACAAAAGTGGAAACATAAAATTAACTCTGAGAAAATTAGAAGTAGTAAGTTTGCTTATCCATTCATAACAAATTTGAAGATGCCCCTATTTTTTTTTTTTGGGGGGGGGGGCAGGAGAATAAACTTACAGTTTGATTTTAAAAAGAATATGTAACTGATCAAAGGCGCTATTGAACCAGGTAAGTTCCTGTTTTATTCTTTAGCCAGCTTTTTTTTCCTCCTGCAGTGAGGCAAACAGCTCTGGGAAAATCTGGTTATTATTTTATAAACAGATGTCCACTAAAGGGAGAACTTTGCAGTATATTTCTTCTATTGAAAAATTCTTTGTTTCTAAAAATATTTAATTAAAAAAATCTGTTTATTCTTTTTTAATAAAGAATTCATAGCATCTCATACAATATTTCCTCTTTTTTGATTCACAATAATATCCAAATTAACCAAAGAAAAACACTGCTTTCCTGAACCCTTATTATTTTTTAGAAAAATCTTCAGTGTTGTATCAGATCTATGTATGGCTCTGAGGTTGAAAATGGATTCTTTTTTTCTTTTGTTAGGATACATAAAAAGATTGGCTCAACATAAGATGTTAATTTAACCTTTTAATTCATGAATAAAATGCATTATAATTTTTAATGTGCTTTTGAAGTTTGTACCTCCCAATTTATTTCTAAACATGTTAGATGATAAGACAGCTGTTACCACTACTTTAATCAATAGAGACACAATCACAAAACAAGTGTGTAACAAACACTTCAAAAAAATAACAGCTATGCTTTCTGACAGAAAAAAACAAAAATAAATGAAGATTTACCCTTTTTTTTAAATTTCTGAACATAATATCAGGCAATATGTTTAAAATGTAAAAGCAAGCAGAGCAATGGAGTAAGGAAGAAAATTGATATTGAAGCTGATGTTGGCAATAATTTTACATTATCTGTATGATAAAGAACTAGTAATAAGACAAATTAACTTACAGTAAGGTAAGAGCTGAAGCTTAGAGAAGACAAGGAACAGGCAATTAATATTTCCTGCTTGTCAATGTAAAGTTTGGTTGGCTCTTCTTTATCATCTGGCTTTAACTATTTGCCTTCATTTATTTCATTTATTTAGCCATGTGGTTGAAAGTTATTTCTGCTAGTATCATTGACTACGTTCTTTAAAACAAAAAAATTCCTATGTCTTGGCATGCAACCAATGGTGATTATTCTTGTATTTTCACAGTACATCTCTGCTCCCATAGGGTTTGCTCAGAAAAACTTCAGAGGTGGGCAACACAACACTCAGAACTGCACCAATCTTTTTCTACCAGGCCTCCTTCAGTGATAGTCATACTTCCATACATCTGGGAGGTCATGTTACTCATCTACCCGTTCTAATGGACTGGGGTCTCAGATTATTTGTTGCATTTTTATCCACTGCAATTTGCAAAATTCTCAACTATGCAACAAAGCAATTTAAAAATAAAGTAAAATATTTTATATATGTTATATATGTTATATATGTTATATATTATATATATATAT
>BLBF01000002.1:23876169-23949468 GCA_015471245.1 Laticauda colubrina
AAGAAAGAAAGAAAGAAAGAAAGAAAGAAAGAAAGAAAGAAAGAAAGTACTCAGCTGCAATAATTAATACAGCTGACCTCCTCTGGCTATAAAATATGTATTTTAACTAAAATATACAAATTAGTAAAGGCGTCTGTGGTTTCTATTGATTGTTCTATGTGTTTCTGTGAGATATAAATGTAAATGCAATAACAAGCAAAGAAGAATTACTGCAGCCTATAGTACAGAGTTACTACTTGTAGGACTTTGGCTCCTTTTTGGCCATCTAAGATGACTAGAACCTAGAAGAACTGAAGATGACCTTACACTCATCTACTTAAGCACCCTGTAGCCCAGTGGCTCACAAATCTAAACTGGAGAGCCATATGCACCTTCCAGCAACCTTTATTTTAAGCGAGCTAATAGCCCCGGTCGGCCCTTGGACCTTCGAGACCCAAAGACATCAATAGGGAGAGACCGTCGGAGAAAAGCAGGGTCCACTTATGGCAGACCCAAACCCGAAGAAGTCCGCATCCTGCTCCCATCCTGCTGAGAGGCCTCCCTTCAGCCACTCCACGGGCCTGGAGAGGCGAAGTGCGTGGGTCAACCACGTTTCCCGTTCGCTCCTATTAGGACTGGCTGGCCATCAATAACAGCAGCCACGGTTAGCCCGATTCTCCAGGAACCGAGCCAGGCCTCCTCAAAGCCATCCGCGCCGGCTCCGCAGGAGCAGAGCCCTCGGAAAGGTCGCCTGAAACGACGACGGCGGCGGCGGCGTCCTCGAGGACATGTCGCCTCAAACGAGTCTGCGCTCTTCAACCACCCCTCGCGGATGCCAACGGGCCTCCCGTCCCTGCCTTATTGTTTTTTCTTTTCTTTTCCTTTTAAAATTCGTATCCATTTCATATATTCAAAACCACGCTTATACTGATACCTGTGACCTAATACTTGCTCGACAAATAAAATTAAAATAAAATAAAATAAAATAAAAAAGCGAGCCTTCGCGGCGTTTGGTCCTCCTCTCTGCGCTGCTTCCACCACGCTTTTTGCGCTGCTTCGAGATGCTCAAAGCCGGGTAGGATCGCGTCGTCCGCCCCCTCCCCCCCCCACCCCCACCCCCACCCCCACGGCCGAGAAGGGCAAGGAGAGCGGTGGGTCCGCGGGCTGAGTTCCCGTCAGATCCTGGCTACCCACCCTTCGCCCACCTCCGGCAGCGACCCGGTTCGCAGGCGGAGAAGCGGACGGCCTCACCGCGGTCAGATGCGGTAGAGCACAGCGCCCCCTCCGTTCCGCTGCCGCAACAGCAGCAGCAGCAGCAGCAGCCCCGCGTGAGTGGCGCTCCTCGCCCAGCTCCTATAAGAGAAGGGGCGCGAAGAACCAGCCCGCAACTCGCCTCGCCCGCGGCAGCCGCGCTCCGCTCCTCGCCTCGCCTCGCCTCGCCCTGGCTCCTTCCCTCCGAGGGGGCGGCAAGGGCGACCGCGAAGCCTCGGCACCGCTCCCTCTTTCGCTCCACGTGGTTCCCCAGCCGGGTCGCTTGACTGCAGCGGAGCGCTCGCGTTGACCTGCGGCGGCTTGGAGTGGGACGGGTGGGCGCCGCGGGACTTGGTGGACGGAGAGGAAGACCTGACCCGGGAAGGAGAGGAGCCGCGTTGGGGGCCTCCTCGGTTCCAAGCCCGGCGGCGGCGGCGGCGGCGGCGGCGGCGTCTCCTTTCGGGCTGCGGCAGCTTCTTCAGGTCCGCTCTTTTCCAGCGTTTCTCGGACGGGGCGTCGGTGGTTTTATTCGAGCCCCTCGGAGCTTCCCGCCTGACCTTAGCCCGAGAGTAACTTTCCTTGAAGCCGGCAAAGGGCGTGTGCCGCGTCCACGTGCCAGGGGATTACCGCTGCTTTGGAAAGCGCGGGCGGCTTCCCCGGGATTGGGGAACGCGCGGTGCCGGGCCGGTCTGCGGAGCGAAACCCAGACGGCGCCGCCGACGCTCGTGGCCCGACCTGGCGGTGTCACTCGCGGGGCTTCTGAGCAGCTCGGGCCGAGCTCCGAGCCTGGAAAGCAGGGGCTTCCCCCCAACCTTGAAGCCTGGCTGACTTTCAACTCCCGGAATGCCCCAGCCGGCGCAGTTTCCTCTCTTGCGACCCCTTCCTCTGCAACCTCTCTCCACTTGAGCTGGGGAGGAGAAAAAAAAAAACGGGCCCGGCTGGGGAATCCTGGGAGTTGAAGTTAAACGTTGCCAAGGTTGCAGACGACCCCCCTCCCCCTTTCCCTCCTTCCCTTCCTCCCCCCCGCTCTAAAAGGACGCCGGGGAGCCGGATTGGAGGCGGCTCCATCCCAAAGTGCTTCTTGCCTCCTCGGAAGTCACTCCGGTCGCCTTTTGATCCTCCGGCCGGTCAGCCGGGAGTTGCCGCCTTAAAGCAACAAAGTCTGCACGAGTGTCTGTGTTTTCAAAACCTCTCTTGCGCTTCCAGATCGGCGAAGAGATGCTCGGAGGTGGCCGGGCGCGGCCCAGGAGGAGCTCGGCCGGCGTGCGAGTCTGAGCGGCTCCCGGGGCAGCCGTTGCTTCTGCTTCTGAGGGCGCCCGTCTCTCTTTTCGCCCGTCACCTCGCCGTCTCGAGGGAGGGGAAGGAGGTCGGCCCGTGACACCCCCCTCCCCGCCCCAGCCCCCCCTCCAGTGCCGCTACCTGCGACCGAACCGCCGGCTTTCCCTCTGCCTGGTGAATCCCCAGTTCCCGGAGCCGAAGGATGCAGTTTCGCCTCTTCTCCTTTGCTTTGATCCTCCTAAACTGTATGGATTACAGTCACTGTCAAGGCGGTCGGTTGAGACGCGGCAAGAGAGGTGAGCTACCTCTTCCTCCTCCACCTTTGCCCAGTCTTTCCTTCCTTCCTTCCCTCCCTCCCTCCTTTCCTTTCCTTTCCTTTCCTTCCTCCTTTCCTTTCCTTTCCTCCCTCCCTCCCTCTCTTTCCTTCCCTTCCCTTCCCTTTCCTTTCCTTCCTCCCTCCCTCTCCTTCCTTCCTTTCCTTTCCCTTCCTTCCTCCCTCCCTCCCTCTCTTCCCTTCCCTTCCCTTCCCTTCCCTTCCCTTCCCTTCCCTTCCCTTCCCTTCCCTTCCTCCCTCCTTTCCTTTCCTTTCCTTTCCTTCCTTCCTCCCTCTTTTTCCTTCCCTTTCCTTCCTTCCTTCCTTCCTTCCTCCCACCCTCCCTCCCTTTCCTTCCTTCCTTCCTTTCCTCCCTCCCTCCCTCCCTCTCTTTCCTTCCCTTCCCTTCCCTTCCCTTCCCTTCCCTTCCCTTCCCTTCCCTTTCCTTTCCTTTCCTTTCCTTTTCTTTTCTTCCCTCCCTCCCTCTCTCTCTTCTCTTCCCTCCCTCCCTCTCCTTCCTTCCTTCCTTCCTTCCTTCCTTCCTTCCTTCCTTCCTTCCTTCCTTCCTTCCTTCCTTCCTTCCTTCCTTCTTTCCTCCTCCTGTTGATCTCCCCATTCGGGAATCCTTTTAACTGTTATAGGTGGCTTCTGCATTTTAAGCTTTTCTCTTTCACGGAGAAGGAGACCCTTCCCTCCACACCCTTTGAAAGCTTCCACCACAAAAGAGAGAGACCCCCACAAAGGTAGAGTTGGTGCAACACATTCTGCTTGGCTACTATTAACACTGTTTTAAGGTCCTCTGTGGCTCAGCCACAAAAAGATACAGGAGATACTGCTGTGTGCACCCGGAAAAAGTTAACATCCACCGTGTGTTGAGAAAATGTATTCTCTAAATGTTCTTAATTGCTTTTGATCCATCTGATTTCAATACCGCAACCTTAATATCCGGCTGAATCATATACAGTTTGCTCCTGCCCAAATGAAGCAAACACTACTAGAGAATATGTGCCAAGCAAATAGCCAAGCAGGTGCCATAGAGCCTTTACAGCTTTGCTCCCTCTCCCTTTGCCCCCCCAAATTGGGATCTCCAAAAAATTGTTAAAGATGTATGCCAATAAAGTAGAATATTTGTAGCTCACAATTGAAATGAGGGGATCTTAGTTGTTTTTTTTGCAGAGATTTCATTACCTGAACGAGGTAGCATCATCAGTACTAGCGTATGGTTGCAATAGAATGATCAACCTCTGCATATGACCTGTTGCAATTGTGGACATGTAAAACAATTGTTCTCCCACTCCACTTCCCTTTGATGCTTCTTGATCCTTTTGAAGTGTGTTGCAAACAGAAAATGTAAAATAATCTCTGAGGCTGGTGGGACCCATGGAATTATGAGAATTCGTAAATTTGCATGACCATGAAGGAAGTGCAGAGGCAGTGGAAGCTCACTGCTGATAATGATTTTTCCCAACCTGGACTTAATTGTCTATTTCCACTTTCTGTTGAGAGATCTGACGAAGGACAAAGTTGGTGAGAATCTTGGATTAAAATGTAAAATGTTCTGTGTCTGTGTACACCTGTAAGAAATAGAAGGCTTTACCTATGAAAATACCATTATAGGGTATTTTCTCCATGAAAAACTAATTGGTGATATTTTGAGAGTGCATTTGAAATACTGAGCATCATTTTATTTTAATTGCGCTGTTAAAAGCAGACCTGGGATCTTTGTTTTTTAAAGGTCCTGTTGATAGTTTGCTTCTAGGTTGTGCAAGCAGAAGATGGTCAAATTGGTATTTGACTTGAGAGTCAAAATCTTGAACAAAGAGACAAAGCAAATCTGTAGATGGTAGAAATAGTGGCTGTAGATGTTGCAACTGAATGTGGTATGTGTTGGTTTTTGCACTTTGCTTCTCTATGATTTCCTATTAAACTTTGAAAACTCCAGTCAAACTAGCCAGCTAGTTAGATACAAAATGTACTATTGACCTTATCTATAAACTAGTGACTAATATCTTCATTTGCTGAATCCAGGTTTAATGTATATTCACAGTTATGTTGTTCTGCTGCTGTTTTATTATTATTGCTGAAGAACTAAGTGCTTTCTATCCATGATGTCGGTTTTCCTTCAGGAGTGGCTAACCAGTCAGTCCTGAAGGAAAATGGTATTACTTTATCATTTCCCTACCTCCTTACATAGCATCCTAGGGTTTGATCCACTTCCCCAAACTATTAGGCTTGTTTTACTAAATCAACTTGAGTGAAGGGAATATCTACTAACAATTCAAATAAGTCTTTTATGTTACAGAAAGAGGCAGACAATAAAACTAGCAGGCAACTTCTCTGTAATGGTTCCTTTCATCCTCATCCATGTAGTTGTCTGGGAGTAGTTCTGAACGTGAATAGATGACCATGTACAAGTGGATGTTAAAAACAGCAATGACATTGGACCACTGCAGAAACAAAATTTCACCTCCCCTTTCTATTTCCTGAAAGAGAATTTTGTATCAAAACCTCATTCTAAAAGAGAAAAGAATGTTGGGAACATTTTCATGGAATAGGTGATGTTTTTGTACTGAATGAATGTAAGTTGGTCCAAGTACTTGTGTGAATATAGACTGTTTGTGTAGAGTAAGCCTCTCACTGATACCCTGCAACTTTTCAGTTCTTGCACTTCAATTTAACTCCTGGGAGGTGGTGGTGGGGTGGGAAGAGAAGATACATAAACAGACTTCAAGTGATGTGCAACAGGGAAACTGCAGTAGCCCCATCTACCAAGTTCCACAGTCAGATAAGCTCAAACACACCAGCAAGGTCTCCTGGAAAAGAGTTCTCAAATATCTTAAAACTTGGGTAACAAAACAGAAATTTCTTTTCATGGTGCAGGAAGGGTTCTTTAAAAAAATGTAAGGCAGATTGTAGTATATCATTAAATACAAATAGTTCTATGAAAGTATCTTAGCCTAAAAATTGCTTTTGTTTCTTGCTGTTTAAACTTCAGGAGAGGAAAGCAAGTGTTGAATTGCTTATGGGTTTGGGTTTCTTCATGGACAGATGTGTTAGCTTCTCTTAGAATAGGAAACCTACATCTTTTCACAAGAAAGTCTCAGCAGATACGTTGCAAAATGTGAAACAGAAAGTATGGGGTTTTTTTAAGCTTGCTGTGTCCTTTAACAACACTTTAATCTCAACTGGGCACTTGACATTTTCATTTGGTGTGTCACTGGAAATGGAAATCATGTATTCCAAGCCTTGATTAATTTTGAGCCCAATAGTGTTATAGATTGATTAGGCCTTTGACATAATGACATTTTTTGACTTTGATTAAATTAGAGGGTAAATGCCATGAAAGCCTGTTTTAAATCGTGGTCAATTCTTTATTAATTCAGTTGTTTTCTGCCAAGTTTTGAGCATGGACCAATTGCTTTGGAACTATCATGGTTACAAAACTATGGGCTAGTTTAGATGAGGAAAGATTAGCCACAAAGTGGAGCTCATGATCTTCTTAGCTCAAGCTATTCCTGATTATTGGATGCTACATTAGTATGAAGTAGAAAAAAAATGTGTCTAGTTAATTTCTGGGACTTTATATGTGAAGTTATATATGTGTAGTGAGACTGTGTTGTTCTGTTTAGATGGCTTGAACAAGGCTTGCATTTGTTCAAATAAACCTTAGCAGCATACTGGGACACTGAGAATGACATAAGATGACTTAAATTCTATTTTGCTAGAACTACATTACTCAACAGTGGGAAGAGTTCAGAGTTCAGTTTAAAACATATATTCATAGAAGCAAGCTAATCTTACGGCACAATGCCATTGATATGTCAACAAAATACTGCAGCTGGTGGAACTGGCTGAACATTAAGACTGCAATTACTTTTGATTTCAGTTGATCTTGGGAAAAGTTTGTAGAGATTATATATTCAACTTGTTACTTCATAAAGGAAATCTTCATGAAAATACAGTGGACATATAGTCAGTCCACCAATATTTTTCTTTCTTAGGGTATTTTCAAAGCTTGACAGTACAATTTTCAAACCAGGTTGTTGTTTTGTTTAACAAAAATATCCCAAATTTGATGTCCTCAACGTTTATTGTAGTGTGACTTTCATCATCTCTAACATAGTCAATGAGATGTAAATTATGCAGGGTTCCCCCCCCGCTTTTAAAATGTTTTTCTTTCTTTCCATCTCCCCAATACCAATTCCAAACTAAAGTTATTCAATATATTATTTTATTGCAAATGACAGCAATTATACATTTTTTCCTTTAATGAGCTGTTCTTAAAAAGAAATCCATACACGCTTTTATTAAATGTGGAACTATTGTAGACCTCAGGCTAGACAATTAAAAAAAATCTGCATTTTACAAGCAGGTTTAAGAACCATATTTCAAGAAAACTGAAATGAATAGACATCTAACCCATGTTGTGCAAATTATCCCCCTCCTTCTTTCCATCTCGCTTGAAAAAAAAAAATCACCAAAAGCTGATTTTAATTGATGCCATGTTCCCTGGTTGATCTTAGATGAGCAGTTGTGCTTCTGGGATGAAAAGCTAGTCTAAAAGCAATTGTATCTAACTTAGCTCTTGTTGGATGTTTAGCTGTTGGCCAGTGAGAATTGGTGTTGACAATTGATTTATCTGGTGTCTCTTTATAGTGTCAGTCTGGGCATTTGTTACATTGAATTATGTTAAAATGTGATGTATTTAGCTTATATAAAGCAATGTGCTTGAGGATGTTCAGAGTTAATTTGAGCATATAACTGGAACTGTGTGCAAATGCTAAAATGAAGGAGTTCCTGTGGAAAAAAAGATCCTTTACACTTATGTGCATATATATAGATGCTCCATCTGCAAAGAAGGGCGTGCTTAGTGCGTACTGGGAATTAAATCTACCCTGGCGTGCCACTGGGCCTTATTTTCAGATAGTCCATAATGACAGTTTCTAAACAAAATAGCCTTCCTGGCATAGTGTAGCTCCTTGAACATGTCTCACCCAATTCAGAAGGACAAGTGTATCATTTCTTTTTGAATTAAGGCTCTTTAAAAGCATCTGTTTATTTAAAAACACAAAATATTGGAATATGAATGAACTGGTATGTATGTACAAGGCAAGTGGTTTTTTAAATATTATTCCAACTAGTTAGTGGTGGTTTCATGATGTACAAGTTCTGCAAACAATCCTTTTTGTTTATGCTCTCAGCCGTATATTGGAGGGACTTTATTGAATTTGTACAATGTGTTAAGATATAGTTATATGGGGGCTTCACATACATGTTATATTTTTTTATGCTTGGCTGCATGACAGCCAAAAATTCCAGTTCAAGTTTGAGTAGAAGGAAGTTATTTTGGGAAGGGGAAATTTGTGGACAAATTTCAACAAATTCCATTCAACAAATGGAAATTTCCCCATTTAAGCTTTTCCTACTTTCTCACTCCTATTTTAAAACTTGCTAATCCCATCATAGATTTTCTTCTGAACAGGATTTCAAACATTTTTTAATTTGTATGAGAACAAAAGGTTAAGTGTTCTCCTGTCCTTTGAAAAGCATCTTTTTTTTTCCTTTTTAAAAAAAGGCAAGACTCTTTTCCATACGTTCGGGCAATGTTCTCCAAATTGGTCAAGGGTTGATGGAACTATCAGTTGTTCTCTGTTCACTTACCATTTGTTGTTGTGGTTAGTATTTTTTGTGAAAGTATTACATTATTTTCATATAATAGGTGGAAGGATGATATACAATCTGCAACTTCATGAACAGTTGGATGAGATGAAGCATTTGAGGACCCTTGCATTAGCAAAATATAGGTACCCCCTAGATCTTTTACACATTACACTATTTATGGTATGATGATCAGCTCTTTTGGTTGAAGTACAGTTCTAATTTGGTAAGGCATGGACTGGAATTGTAGAGATCTTCAAGCGTGGAAGCTCACAGGGTAAATTCAGGCCAGACATACTCTTTTAACCAGTGCACAATTCACAGACTCGTGGGGAAAAGTGTATAATTACCTGGCTCTGAGAGGAAAGGGGAACATAACAAACAAAGACAGACAGGGAACATTATATGTCCCCTCTCCTAAGGAGGCCCATCTTAGTCAGAAGTGGTATTCAGCAGGTCCTGACTAGTTCTGGAGAACTGGAAGTGGAAATTTTGAGTAGTTTGGAGAACCGGTAAATATCACCTCTGACTGGCCCCTCCCCCATCTATTCTTTGCCTCCCGAGTCCCAGCTGATCGGCTGGGTCCTCTTTTGTTGCCCTGCACAGGAGAACAGAACTGGGAAGCAGGTTAGTTGGTGTGGGGAGGGAATGGAGATTTTACAGTATCCTTCCCCTGCCATGCCCACCAAGCCAATTCATGCCCACCAAGCCACGCCCAGAGAACCGGTAGTAAAAAAATTTGAATTCCGCCACTGATCTTAGTAGAACCAAAAAGAAAGGCCTTCTCCATGATGGCTTCCTCCCTTAATCATCCTCATTAAGGGAAGATTGCCCCTCGCTTTGATGTTTTTTTCCCAAAGCCATGAAGGCATGGTTTTACTAACAGACCCCATCGTGGGATGGAACACATCAAGTGGCTCAGTTTATTGTTGTTGCCAGGAGAGTGGAAGGTTATAACTTTTTAAAAATGTTTTTGTATTGGACTTTAATCCTTGTAAACCGCCCAGAATCACTGAGAATGATATGGGTGATCATATAAATTTTCATAAATAAAGAGAACTGGAGGGCATCATGTTGAAGAAGGCTTCTTCAACATGTTATGCTTTGGACCAACATATAGTTTTAACCAAAACAATAAGAAACACGCTTGCCATGGAACACCGAAATAAAACATTTAAATCTAGAAAGAACATGATTACAGGGCTAACTTCAATTTTATAAAAGAGTTGAAAATATTTGCATTTCAAAGTACTCTTCTTCAGTCTTGGGGGTTAGAAGCCAGGAAAAATAAAGGGTTTGTGGGGAAGAAGGGGAGGAAAGTGGCTGATCGGTGAACCGTGCTCCAATTTTTTCTCACCATCTAGCCCGTTGAAAGATTTTTGGAAACTGAAATGTTTCAGCTATTTTGTATAATGTCAATTGACCTAATGTAAGTTTTGGCTCTGTGGATTTTGGATCATGTATGGAGTTTCTTTAACTAACATTTCTTGATTTCTCCAGAGGTTTTACATATGCTGATCTCCATACCACTGAAGCAGTCTAAGCAATTTCTCCCCCCGTAAAATTAGTTTTATAATGGGCTGGTGATTAAATAAAATCCTGTTTCCAGCAAGGAAAAAGAAAAGAAAATAAGACGAATAGTATATGGAAGATGGTGTCATGGTCAGCTGCACCCAACAACTATGGAACAAAACTTCTAGGATTTTGCTGAATCCTTCAAAACTGACAAATAAATTTGGCATCCCTACTGCACTGAAATTGGTTTTTCTGTTAAAAAAATATTGTATGGCAATTAGAAGCCACACTCATTTCATGTGTCAGTACAAGAGCTCTGTGGTTTGGCTTTTAAAATACGAAGTGGAATACAAGGACTATAAAGGGAGACATTTTGGTGCTGGAAGTGAATTTTGACTAGTCTGTTTGGCATGCAGAGATGGAAAAACAGCCACATTAATTATAGATAGTATTCTGTGCTTACTCACCTGCAAATAAGCCTTAATAAAGATTATTCCTGTGTTCATATGCGTATAATCACCAGACATTAGATGAATATATAGGACAGATGTAGTGATGAAGTTTACAGACTCAGATTCCTAACCCTCTAGATTTGTCTGCATGCCTTTTAAGAGTACTGATCTTGACTGCTAATCTATTCCAATGTTCCATTTTACCCTACTGCCACCATTACAAACTAACACACACCTCTTTTTTTTGTTAAACATAATTGCAACAACATCAGACTCTGTACAGTGAACAACCAAAGCATAACTGATGTTCTTAAGAGGTCCTGTTTCTTGAATGTCTCTTGCCAAATTGGACTAAGTTACTGCCTCTTGATGGAGTCCAATGTAGTTTTAATGATGAGAAGGCATTCTGCCTATTTTGATTGAGAAGCGAGAATCTCTTCCTCCAAGGGATCTCTTTGTCCAAGCTTTCATCTTTGTTTGCTTTCATTATGCCTTTCTGAAAAGACTTTTGAACTGTTTACAGTTAAAAATGATAAAATAAAAAAAAATATAAAATAGGTTTTTTTCCCCTTTAGGAATGGAAATGTCAGTTTGTGTTTCATAAAGGGGTCACTAAGTTTTACAGAGGGAGATTCAAACTTAAAATGAGGGATTTCTAGACTTTTTAAGCAGTGGAGAGTACTCATTCACTAGAGATATTCAAACAAAAACGTTGGACAGCCATTTGACTGGGATTCCTCACTTGGGCAATGCATTGGCCTACAAGGCCTTCAAGGTCATTTCCAACCCTATGAGACTACAATTTACCTTCAGGTAATCCTTGACTTATTGCATTTCTTTTTACTGTGGGCACACGTTAAAAATGAAAATCTATTGCATGCTCTTAAGAGTGTACGCATACATGACCACATATAGACATGCTATATGCATGCATATATATATATATATATATATATACACACACACATACACATACACACACACACACACAGAGAGAGAGAGAGAGAGAGATCTATAAATACATACAAATATAAACCTTGAATACATGGCGGAAAGAGGAAACTTGTGCATTTGCAAGGTTTTGTTCACTGAATGGAACAAAACTGACTGAATCTGGATGTTTTAGATTTACTTAGAATCTAACTTAGAACTAAGAAGAAGTTTTCTGATGGTTAGAACAATTAATCAGTGGAACAACTTGCCTCCAGAAGTTGTAAATAAATGTTCTGCTTCAGATACCACGAAGCTTCCTCCCAGAAAGTAACAAGGAAAATTTAAGACCCCAATTGGGATTTGGATTTTCATTGCTAAGCAATGTGATTGTTAGTGAGTCATCCCATGACTGCATCTTGTTTTAGGACTGTGATGGCGAACCTATGGCATGTGTGCCGGAAGTGGCACGCAGAGCCACTTTTCCAGCAAGCGAGAGGTTGCCCAGAAGAGCCCCAGTGTGCATGTGCTGCCCACCCGCCAGCTGATTGTCAAGTATCAGGCACACATGCACAGGCGGTGAGGTGCGCGCACATGCACAGAGATGCGCAGGGTACATGGATGGGTCTTGCACGCATGTGCAGAGATGCATGGGGGACTCATGCACATGTGCAGAGATGTGCATCACGTGGGGATTGTGCATGCATGTGCAGAGACGTGCAGGGGTGCGTGCATGCACAGGGGTCATGGGGGGGCCCATACACAATGCCTTCTGGGTGCTAGCAATTTTCGGCATGGGAGCCCCAAAAGGTTAGCCTCCACTGTTTTAGGACCTTTTTTTGCCGTGAAGGTCACAAATGGCAATCAGATGACACCAGGATGCTACAACTATTATAAATATATGCTGGTTGCCAAGTGCCTGAATTGTGATCATGTGCCTGTGGGTTACTGCAAAGCTCAAATGTGTGAGGTCTAGTCAAAAGTTGCTTTTTTCAGCACTTTTACAACTTCAAGTGATTGCTAAACAAATGGTCATAAATTGAGAGTTCATTTTTAGGATAAAGTTCCCTCTTTCGGGAAGGGAAGGTGACACTGGAGTGATTAAGAGAGATTTTACAGGAAGCAACAAATCCCTGTAACCTCCCATCCCCAGTGTAACACTTGATCACACCATTAAAGAAAACAGGCAGAACATGTAAGAAAAAAAAAATCTTCAATTAATGTTGGGAAGTTTTGCTGATAGGATTTACTTTCAGCAAAGACTGTGTTAAGCAAGACTGTGTTAAGTGCTTATGTGAGATTTTCATTTTTGTTTGACTTCCATTAGTTGTCAAAGACCCTGCCCTCCATTCCTGTAGGTGTCATGTATAAGATCATTACTACACCAGTGTTTTAGTTCAGTATTACTATCATTGCAGGTGGGAATGTTGGCCAGGAAATGTAGCTCTTCTCCCCCAAGCTAGTGCAAGGATTTCAAGATCTATATGGGTTGAAAGCCAGCAGACCAATTATGGAGAAAAACCATCCCCTGACTCTACTCTATTTTGATAGCACTTCTCAATGCTTGCTTTCCAAATTGGTTAATGCACGGATGTCTTTATGTACTCCTAATGCATTACTGGATGAGGGTCAGCTGAATCATTTTGTGGTCTTGGGGAATTTGCAGCCTTCTGATTGACATATCTGGCTGCAGTTCAACCAATACTTTCAATAGCTTTAAACTGCTGCTTCTTTATCCGCCTGTGACATGAAATCAGAACAATAGTAGATTTGGTTTCTGTATCTATAGATAAACTATATCAAAGGTGTGGTAGCAATGAGCTCCTTGCTGAGGCAAAAAATTGTTCTTTGAAGAGCTATCATTGAAAGTGATCTCTTGGGCTGCAGATATGAATCCAGAAATACTGGATGGTTTTGGGTATGTTTCCAAACCATAATATGGTTTGCTTAATTTTGACTTCACTCAATGTGCAAACCCAACCGTTACAGTTCATAAGTCATGTTCCATGGTTTAGCATTACCCATGAATTATCCCACTACAGTTTATTCACTAAATCATAGTTTTAAAACCCTGGCTTAATTTCTATTTAGTTTTGACAGTGTAAACTCAGCTTTTGTGGTTTAAGAACAGTGCTTTATATCTTAACATAAGGTTTGTCAATGATTTTTGTTGGGGAGTTGAGACTCCTATATGAGAAGTCTGCTCAAATTGGGAAAAGTGAGTTTGCCATTATATGTGAAGTAAGCTATTATGGCTTGCTTCTTCAGCAAACTGGTTTAAACCAATAACAGTTAAGTACTAGTGCATATCAGGTCACTGAAAGCCAAATTAAGTAAAGAATAGAATAGAATAGAATAGAATAGAATAGAATAGAATAGAATTCAATTCTTTATTGGACAAGTGTGGTTGGATACACAAGGAATTTGTCTTAGTGCAAATATTCTCAGTATATATAAAAGAAAAGATAAATTTGTCAAGAATCAAGAATCATAAGGTACAACACCTAATGAAAGTCATAGGGTACAACATGCAATTAAGTCATACTAGGAAACAGTTAATATAAATCATAAGGATATAAGCAGGGGTGGATTTCAAATTTTGAATAGCCGGTTCTGTGGGTGTGGCTTAGATAGTGGGCATGGCTTGGTGGTCATGTGACTGAGTGGATATGGCTTGGTGGTCATGTTATTGGCCGGGTATGGCCAACTCAATATAACTCACATCGAGGCACGCATCTCCTTGCCTGGCTTCTCATGTCTGTGGGAATGCTGCAACAGTTGTAAGTGTGAAAAATAGTCATAAGTCACTTTTTACAGTGCCATTGTAACTTTAAATGGACACTACACACAAGCAAAGTACCAGCAGAGGAGGTGAAAAAAACTCCAGAGATATTCCTGAGATAGGAAGTCTAGTCCTGCCAAGAATATATTAAGGGTTAACGGAGAAGCAGTTTCTGTAAGCAACACCAGAATGTTTCCTTCCTGCCTTCCTTACAGGAATAGGCCAATAATTTCTTCCAACAAATGGTTCTCCAAACTGCTTAGAATGTTAACAACCAGTTCTAGCAAATAGGTGCAAACTGGTAGAATCCCACAAGTGACAAAGTTACACTCACATGTGGGAGGGGATGCGTGATAAGGAGTGATGAGAAGATTAACAGTAATAGTAGTGCAGACTTTGTAATAGTTGAACAGTGTTGAGGGAATTATTTGTTTAGCAGAGTGATGACTTTTGGGAAAAAAAACTGTTCTTGTGTCTAGTTGTTTTGGTGTGCAGTGCTCTGTAGCATCGTTTTGTGGGAAGGAGTGAAACAGTTTATTTCCGGGATGTGAGGACTCTGTAAATATTTTCACAGCCCTCTTGTGCAGTAATACAGGTCCTTGATTGAAGGCAGGTTGGTAGTAATTGTTTTTTCTGGGGATATAGCCTCCTTTCTGATGTGTCAATGAATTTATAATTATTATGTAAAAGGGTGTACCAAACATCAGGCCTCATAGGCCAACCAAATATGTTTAATTAATAATTATGACTATTTTTAGAGAAAAATGTACCATACCAAGTCATGTTCAAAGATTATGCTTTAAATAAGTAAAAAAATGTTTAGAAGACAATGGCAACCATTCAGACATTTCATGCAGTACATATGATAAATTGCCTATGGGTGAATGTCCACGGAGATTCTCAGTCTTCCTGGCCTCGGTTGTCCCAAAGGTGCTTTTTCAAAAGGCAATTGGAATTTCTTTGTTTTTGTTTGAAGATGTTTCATTCTCATCCACTAAGCTTCTTCAGTTCTGCAGAAGCTTCTTGGATGAGAAGTGAAGTCCAGTTGCTTTTTGAAAAAGCATCTTTAGATCCATATGGATGACTTTTAATACACCTTGTACATTCAGTTGATGTAGCTTATCCTGAATCAACTGCATGTGCAATAATAATAAGTCTCTTTCTCCTTATGATTTTTATGTATAATAAGTCATAGTTTGTTTCACTTGATTTATAGAATAAACTCCAACTAGGGGATTGACCAATATATTAAGCCAGAAGTCTTACTCTTCAAACAATAATGGCTGAATTCAGTTGATACTCAGTTACAGTATCAACTGTAACAGTTACTCTACCCCAGACCAATCAAGAATGATAGTAAAAGATTTAACCTAATATCTGAAGTCTGTAAAAGTCTAGATGGAACAAAACAGTTTGAGATTCAACCCAAACAATATAAATTAATGAGCTGAGTTTTACAACTGAAGTCAGAACAGTACTGAGATTATACTAACTCAGAAAAGATTTGCAATTTGGAGATTGTTTTGGATTTTCAGATCTTTCAGGAAAAAACAAATTGAAGCTAGGGCAAAATTAATATAGAATTATCAGATGTACTATCTTGCCAACTGAGAATATAAATAATACCTCAATAATAACTCAAGGTGGTGAACATACCCAACACACCATCCTCCTTTTATTGTGTCCACAACAACAATCCTGAAGTGAGTTGGGCTGAGAAAGAATGATAAGCCCAATGTCACCCAGCTGGCTTTCATGGCTAAGGTAGGTCTAAAACTCATAGTCTACTGCTTTTTAGCCCATTGCCTTAACTACTAGACAAAACTAGTTCTCTTGCTTCTTTGACTTGCACAATTCCCAGTGAAGAATGATTGTGCTTTTGGTGAAATGATATGAAATTTTACCCCATTATTATTTCATATTAAACAATTTGGAAAGCCCTAACACACATCAGCTAGGTGAGGTGGTTATATTATCTGAGATTCACCAAATGTCACCAACAAGCACAGCAAATGCTATCTCAGTACTATGTCCAAGTCTGAAATCTGATTTAAAATAGTCCAGATTATCACTTTCATCCAGGATCCTCTACAGTTGCAGTCAAATTGCCTTCTCAACAGTCTTCCCTAGAAAAGAAAATTGGGGACTGAACAAAAATTGTCCAGTACAGTTGGACCCAGCAAAGATCTCTTGAGGAATGGATGCACCACTGTCACATTCATGCTTCTGAGGAAAACTCCCTTGCTCAACAAACAGACACTATAGTATGGATGCTCCGAGTTATCCACAAGGAATATAAACAAGTGGCTATTGAATATAAGTGAATGTTCAAAACATTGCATCTTTTACTCAGACTGTTCTGGTGGCCAAGGTTCAATGCAGATGTCAAAGATTATGTGTCATTCTGTCATGTCTGTCATCACACCAAGGCTGCCATCGCTAAGTTGGCTGATTTGCTTTAACCACTCCTCTCTCCCCAGGCTTATGTGACACAGATCTCTTGGGTTTTATTACCAAATTCCAGATGTGCAAGGATACATGGCCACTTGAGGATAGTGGATCTGTTTACCAAGATAGGTCATTTTTTCCATTTGTGAAGCCTACCATCTATTTTGGAGGCTACACAAAAGTCTGTTCACATCACGTTTTTTGATATTAAGAGTTAGTCAATCACCTCATTTTTGGATTGTGGCTCTTGGTTTACGTCAACGTTCAGAAAGTCCTCTTCTGCTTGCTTGAGAATTGTATTACTTTTCCATGGCCTCATTACCTGGAATAGGAAGAGTAATTAGAGAAGACTATGCTGGATATTTGGTTTGCTGTGTTTCCTATCCGCAGGACAATTGGCCTGTTGTCATTTGTAGAATTTGTGTTTAGCAATTGCTCTGTATTTCTAGATCAGAATGTCCCCATTTCAGGCAGTTTAAGCCTATAATCCAGGGGCCTTCAAACTTGGCAAGTTTAAGACTTGTGGACTTCAACTCTCAGAATTCCTCCTCCAGTCATGTTAGCTCAGAAATTCTGGGAGTTGAAGTCCACAAGTCTTAAACTTGCCAAATTTGAAGACTTTTGTTATAATCCCTGCTGTTTGTCCTATAAAAGTCCTACCTGTAAAGTTGCTCAAAAGTTTAATTTTCTGCAGGAAAGATAGGTAGCACAGTTCCTTTGAGAACAGTTATTATGCCCAAGGCTGCATACAAAGCTATAGCAGATGTTTCCCTGCTGGTAAACAGATTAGATCAGATCAGCCCAATGGCTTCTGCTTTGCAATTGCCTACCTCAATGAAAGCACATCTGCAGTTCCACCTTGTGTGGGAGGAGCCTCCCTGTTCCTTATTGCATTGCCTCCCTGTTTCTGCTGCACTTTTCTACCCCACTAGTTCACCTAAATGTTGAAGAGAAATTCAAGGCAGAATATCATTTGGATTCTAGTGGCAGAAGGACTAACCTTGCATATTTGATACTTGGGGAGAGCTATTCTGAGTGATCCTGGCAAATAATAGAGGATATTCAGGCATGGATATTCATTCATGCTTGTCTACTAGTTCTATCTGAAATAAACCCACAAGCCTTGTTACTCTGTATTTCCTCCAGACTTGCTAGACCACAATCTCCAGGAAGATGACTCCTTGCTCCCAGCCACCTCAGTCTCTCTAATTGTTGTTGCTGGGTAACAGTGAGGTGTAGTGGGGAGCATTGAAACTTCATCTATATAGTACACTGTAGAATTATCTATCACCTTTACGCCTGGCCCAGGACGGAATGGAGAGTGGACTTTGACAGTGGAAACAGCTGAGTTGACTAGAGGAAAGGAAAGAGAAATGAGTTAATAAAGAAAAAAAATATAAATCTTACGAAAGGAGAAAGCATGCAAAAGAAACCCAGACATTTCCATGTTGTTTGTGCCAAGCGTAAATTAATGTAGAAAGAGACTTGGATAAGCTTTTCAAAACATTGTTGCACACCAGCGTACCTACCATCCCTATCCTACTGTTCTCATTTATTCATACTCATTTATTATGTATATACTTATACTAGTTTATACTAACATGTTTATATATTATGTTCACGTTTATACTTATTTTCTCATACATACTTGACAAACTAAACTAAACTAACTAAATAAATAAATATCTCTTAACTGCACCAAAGTCCATTCTAAGATTACTGGCCACTGCTATTTTTTGTCCTTGCCTATCTCAGAAGGAATGACAGCTCTTTATTTTTTATTCGGGACACCTGGAAATGACATATATCACTTCTAGTTCCAGGATGGAATTAGACCACTTATTTATTTTAATCTGAGCTGCCTAACTTGAAATCCTACCATTCTTGGGTCCGTTCCTTTGGAGAACATTGCTGCCAAATTGTAATTTTTAATGTAGGGTAACATTTAACATAGCCAATAAGTGATGCAATTCACTGTGTTTATTTTAATGAGATTTAAGTATAAATGAAGTTGATTCAGAAGTCAAGTTTAGCTTTTGGTTTTGTTTTAGAGAGGGAGGGTGTGATGGTTAAAAGATGCTGAGCTTGTCAGTTGGAAAGTTGTCAGCTTGAGTTCAAGACCTGAGCCCCTACAATGGGATGAGCTTCTGTTACTTACCCTAGTTCCTGCCCACCTAACTGATTGAAAGCACACGAATGCAAGTAGGTAAATAGGTTCCACTTTGGTGGGAAGGTAATAGCGTTCCATGTGACTTGTCATATAGTCATGCTGGCCGCATGACCAAGGGACTTTGGATAACACTGGCTCTCTTGGCTAAGAAATGGACATGAGCACTGCCCCCTAAAGTCAGATTTGAGTGGATACCTTTACCTATGTTTAGAGAGCAACTCCACTCATCCTGGGCGTGGCCTTCAGGTTGGAGAAAGCCACATACTCCTGATTTAAATAATGTATTTTTAAAAATCATCCTTTATAGTATTGTGCTACAGGGCCCCCAACCTTTTGGGCACTAGGGACTGTTCCGTGGAGTCAAGTTTTTCTGTGGATCGGAGAGGGCGTGGTTTTGTGTGCTGCCTGCATCACTTGGATGGGGCTTTGCTTGTTTGCGTGACCTGGTTCTCTGGAAGGCTGTGGACTGGTGCCGGTCTCTGGACCGGAAGTTGGGGTTCCTGTGGTACTACTCAGAGCAGTTTAGAATGATTTGAAACTAGCAGGAGGTGTAAGCACATTAAATTTCAATAAAAGTATAACAAGATGGGAAGGCAGCAGATCTGCTGTAATCTGTCCAGAAAACAGCAGAAAAATGGCTGCCAGAAAAATAAATGTGTACTATATACCACTGGCTAAAAACAGCCAAAGAGAGAATGATCTGTACTTTAATAGGATGATGTTCCATAATGTTGGGACAACTGCTGGAAGATTATCTCATGTTGCCATCAAGAGGTTTTAAGGTAATCAGACATTTTGGAATGTACTTGGAAGCAAGTTGGCAGCTAGTGGACATCAACATTTCAGAAATTTGCTGCTGTATTTTGGAACAGCTGCAACAGTACCAGCAAAAATAATTGTATCTATATACCGGGAACTCCTTCTTTTCTCAGATCACTTTCTTCAACATTCTAATAATAATGATGATAATAGGTGATCTTTTTTTCCCCTGCCTCTTGAAAATGATATTTTGGCACTCTTGTTTGTTGTTCCTTTCCAAATGTCCTTCCATTAAAGATTTTCAGGAGAGGGAAGAGAAGAAGGGATTATCCATCTTTATTTGACTAATTATTGAAACATTAACAGGAGAGAAAGGACAGAGTTTTCCATTTATTCAACTTGAATCCAATGATGGGTCTGATCTAAGGATGTTCCCTTTTAATAGCTCTTACAAGCAGCCAGTAAGTGAAGCCTGGGCCGTGTTTCAGCCAGCTGTAATCTGAGGCTCTTTGGATAAAATAACATTAGGCCATGCTGCTTAAACACACTCTGGAAAGATGAAGGAGGAGAGGAAGGAAAATATTTGAAGAGATCAACTAGATGTGGTCAAAAATGTATAGTCAAGACTTGGACTGAGTTCCATAGTCCTTGGCAATTCAAGGTTTTTGTCCTGCATTTTGTCCATGCTGCATTTCAGAGGCCTAATTTGAAAGAAACCTTACGTTTGTGTCTATTGTTTTTCAAAAACAAATTACAGATATGTTCAAGGAAGAACAATTATTCTTCGTTTTTGTCTTTTGTTGTTCAGTTCTAAAATAGTGGCTAATATCCTAAGATGTTTAACTTCTGTTTCTTTATTCCCATTGTTCAATAAGTTCAAAATGTTTCTTTTGTCCTCTGCCGAATCAAATCATCTACATAATAGCCAATTTATGTGTGTGTCTTTGTTTTGTACATAAGCATGGATCACCATTTCTCTGGTCACAGCCCAATTTTGGAACATTTGGTTTAATTTAGCTGGCCATGCTTTGGCTACTTATGTTACCCCACATTTGAATTTTTGCAATTTACCCACCAGTTTTCTTTTCCCTGGCTTTTCCCACCCTGCTGGCAAGTGCAGCAAATCTCGTCTTTCAGATTTATGTGCAGAATCGCTGACTTCATTTGTGAGTGTTTTACATGCAATTTTCTAAATGCACTTGAGACTTGATGGTGTTCTTGTGCTAGCATGTTTTATTACTGGTGCAAAAATGTCACCATATTTTGTCACCAATCCTCACCATATTTTATTCTTTTGCTTTTATGATATTGTACATGTTGATGAACATCCTCTATTGCTTTGAAAACCCACACTGATCCCATGACTTTCTTGTCCTTGGGTAGTTATGTTAAAATCCATTCTTAGGTTTTGGGCATGGATTTCATTTCTTCCCAGGAAGCTTCCTTCTGTATCTTTGCTTCTGCTTTTGACGGTGTCTATACTCAGCCTCATAAGTTCGAGATCAGACACATCCCTTGCTCCAGCTGTGCAATAGATTCTTTCAAATGGAATTTCCTTATTAGATTTTTGAGATCTTAATTCTACCCTTGGTATAGCTTTGATTATGTACAGGTAGTCTTTGTTTAAGGGATAAGGTGGCTCAGTGGCTAAGATACTGAGCTTGTCGATCAGAAAGGTTGGCAGTTCAGTGGTTCAAATCCCTAGCACCATGTAACAGATTGAGCTCCCGTTACTTGGTCCAGCTTCTGCCAACCTAGCAGTTCGAAAGCAAAAAATGCAAGTAGAAAAATAGGGATCATTTTTGACCATCAAATTTGGTGAGAAGGTAACAGCATTCTGTGTACATTTAGTCATGCCAGTCACGTGACCACGGAGATGTCTTCAGACAGTGCTGGCTCTTTGGTTTTGTAATGGAGATGAGTACCACCCCCTAGAGTTAGAAACAACTAGCACATATGCGCGAGGGGAATCTTTACCTTTAGTCTTTGTTTAACAATTACAACTGGGACTAAGTAACATGATCATTAAATGAAAAATGGTAACTAAATGGTCACTAAGTCACATGACCATGACTGTGATGATTTATGATCTTCAGTTTTCCTTTGTTTCATATGCCTGTGACAGTTGTAAATGCAAGAACTGGTCACAAAGTTACTTTTTTATCTGCAAACTGTCATTAAATGAGGAATACCTCTTATCTGCAATGCTTCCTGAATCAGATTTCATTTCAACTTCCTCAGACTGTTTCATTACTCCCTTCTCAGGGTGTCATTTTTAATGTTGTTGTTCTTATTTGCAGGTATTATCCTTTATTCTTCATTGTGTTGTTTGCTTTTCCAGTTTTAAATCCAGAAGCCTGTATAGCCTCTTTCTCTTATCTGATAGGCCACCTTTCGTAATTGCATTCTGCAACTTAATTTATTCATTTTTCTTTAGAAATATATGCATAAGCTTTGCATCCAGGTCTTGGTTGTCACAGATTGAGTTTGCTCCAGTTGTATAACATAACTGGGGAATTATTTGTACTTTTATTAGTAAGTGGTTTTGCAGATAAGTAACGGTTAAATTTGCAGAATATATCTTATAAGCACTGTGTGCTTCAATTCTCTTTGTTTAAGCCCCTGTCACACTGCACCAACAGATGGAAAGAGGATGTAAAACAGAGAAAAACACTTGCCATCCATTGGTTAACGTGATGCTTCCGTTCTGTACTCACTGCCTCCATTTTGCTTCCTCTCTATCCGTCCAGCATCTGTCGACTGAGGTTCCATCCACTCAAAAAGTTTTGAGCTGCTCAAAACTTTCTGAGCGGAAAATGTACCCAACATGTCCGTTCTGCATCCGCTACGCATACGGGGGACATCCGTTCTACATCCGTCGTCATCCATTACGCATCCACTATATCCGCTAGGCATCCGCTGCGCATCTGCGCAACTCGTATCTGCTCCTGCAGAAAGCAGACACAGGGAGGAAGCAGAACAGACGCGGAACAGACGCGCAGCGTTTGTAGCACGGACGGAGAAAGGATGAAAGCGGATGCAGCACGCAAAGAAAGCATTTAAAATGGAAAAAACGTTTGCAGAGGGGACCTATCTCGGATATTAAGGATGTCTAGAGGATGCAAAAGGACACATAAGGGAAAACCTATATTGCCTATAAAAAGGGGGAGCAACTCACCTGGATCTCACTTTCAGACCAGCAGCCCTGCTGTGCAAACCTCTGCAGCCTTCATCTGACTCTTCCTCTTCCACAGCATCCACTCATCTCCACCATGGATCATAACAAACTCCTTTTGGTAGCCACCATCGTTCTGCAACAGTGCGATGCCATCTACAGGCTCTGTGAACTCTACTACGGGAAGCCAAGAAGCGTCTGGGTCCGAAGATGGATCGGGAGAAGAGCAGAGTACGGACTGTACAACAAGCTGATGGTGGAGCTGAGGAAGGAAGACCCTCGTGCATTCCAGAACTTCATGAGGATGCCTCCAGCCATGTTTGACGAAGTTGTGCAGCGGCTGACACCCAGGTTAACCAAACAGAGCACCAACTTCCAGCCCAGCCTGGACCCTGGGCTCAAGGTGGCACTCACTCTGCGCCACCTGCGCCACCTGGCCTCAGGGACCACCTACAGGAGCATGCAGTACGGCTGGAGGGTGCCACCCAACACCATCAGCATTGTGGTCAGAGAAGTGGTGCAGGCCATCATCGAAGAATACCTGGAGGAGCTCCTCCAGTGCCCCTCCACTGAAGAAGGATGGAAGAAAGTTTCAGAGCAGTGGTATCAGAGGTGGAACTTCCCCCACACTGTTGGAGCCATAGATGGCAAGCACGTGGCTTGCAAAGCACCAGCCTAGTCGGGGTCCACTTATTTCAACTACAAGGGCTTCTTCAGCATCGTCCTCTTCGCCATGGCCGATGCTGACTACAAATTCATGTACATCGATGCTTCAGGCAACAGCTCATGTTCTTATAATCTTATAAATTAAATAATAGGTACAAGTATATTCTGAGTAACATTCCATGAACATTACAGAATACTTTTGCATCCTTTTTTGACTGATATGGAACCACTAATATCTCAAAAGATTACCCAATGGCTGGCTGAATTATTACAATGTTTTGTATTTAACTCTAGGAAAACATTTTTTGTTTTTGTTTTTCTTCAAATAACATATTTTGACTCCTCTTGTTTTTTTGCAAAGACAAACTTTCAAACCACTTGCTAAATCCTCATCCTTATTTTCTTAATGTCAGACTCATCTCTGTGACCAGGTCTCTCCCCCTCCCCATTACGTATTTCCATCTTCTCTGTTTGCTTTAAGTTGCATAAGTTCCAGCAAATTAAATTAACTGTGCTTTCCAATTAACAAAACTTGGTACGTTGGTGGGATTTTTTTTGAACCAGGGCACAAATTCCATTTTTAAACAACTATGTTCCATAAGATTAAATAGAGTTATGTAATTTCCAGCCAATTCAGGTATATAAAATGCTTCTTGAAATATTATATTCATGCTTTCATTAAGTTGGCATTTCAGTTCAATACTGCTTTTTCTGCATGCATCTATGGATATTCCATTTTCTAAATTAACTTTTCCTTAGCAAGATTCACTAAGGTTATAAATACATCTTTGTTTCAGACATACTGCACTACTGTTATGTGAAAATCTGTTTTTTTCCCCAAATTCAGAATCCTGTTCAATTTCCAGTAAGCTTTTATTTGCTAACGTAAATACAGTTTCTTTGTGAGTACTTTATTATTGTGAAGGGATGACTTTTAGGATGTTTGATCTCATTAACTCTCTGTTGTATGAGTCTTAGTTATGTAAAGTCTGCCTTTTCTTTTAATATGTTGTCTTCTGCAGTAATGACAGATCACATTGCTTTCTTTTATCTTCTTTAGAGAATTTCCTGGAGCTGCATCATTCAAATCATGCTGGTATGCCTCCACTTTGGCAATTACATTTTCAAGGGAAATCTCACCATGACATTTGATTAACTCTATTTATAATTTTATAAAGGAAAATATTTGTAGTTCAGGGTTGACATGAGGCGTCCTTGGTGCTCTGAGCTTGCTTGTTTTCTTGCAGACATTTCATTACCCAAAATAGGTAACATCATCAGTGCTAGTAAGGAGTGCAGTTTGCTGTCAGTTTATATTCTAGTGGCTTGCCTGCTAGTGTTGATGGGGATGGTCTTAGAGATTCTTTAGTTGGGCTGTTTGCTGTTGGCTTCTTTGGCAACAGCAAACTTTGGCTTCTTTCTTTCTTCCTTGTTTGGGGTATTGTTTACTTGATTCTTGGTCTGATGTTAACCTTGGAGTTAAACCATGCTTATGTGGGTGCTGATTGCTGGTGGAGACATGCTTGAGGTCTTTTTGTTCCTTTTTTGCTGGGTGATAGTCTCTTTTGCATAGTCCATAGATGTTATTAACATCTGTGTGTCTATTGATGGCTGATTTGTCATCAATTGTTTTCAACTAGTGTCTCCATTTTCATGTTCAAATTATGTGCCGTGCTTCCCTGAAAATAAGACCCGGTGTTATTTTTTTTCCTCCAAAAGAGACAGAAGCTCTTATTTTGGGGGGATGTCTTTTTCACTGTCTCATGGCAGGAGCACCGACAGCTCCGACAGCAGGAGCCTGTGTGGCCATTGCTGGCCCACTTCTGCGGCCACTTGCTGCCACTTATGCGTGGCACCCCTCCAGCCTCTGTTTCAGCATCAGAGGCCTTCAGGAAAGGCCTCTGCAGACAAGAGATGATCTCTGGATTGATGCACATTGTGCCCCCAGCCCAGTGGTGGGATTCAAATTTTTTTACTACTGGTTCTGTGGGCATGACTTGGTGGGTGTGGCCATGTGTCTGGGTGGGTATGCTTTTTTTTTGTTTTTGCTTTTTTGTAGCCACTCTCTCACCCTGTTTTTGGGCCTTCTGGACCTCAGGCAAGCCTCCTGGGGGGCATTTTTGCTCCCAGAAAGCTCCGCTGGGGCTCAGGAAGAAAAAAAAAATGAAATAGGAGGGGCACAGAGGAACCCCCCCCCCGCGTTCCATTTTGGGGTCTTCTGGGCCTCAGGCAAGTTTCCTGGGAGGGCGTTTTTTCCTCCCAGAAGGCTCCCCTGGGGCTCAGGAAGGCAAAAAATGGAGGGGGGGCTGCATCACTCCCTCCATTTTTTGCCTTCCTGGGCCTCAGCAAGGGGAATTCCAGCACAGCTGATTGTATGAACAGCTGATTGTCAGGAGGGAAAGAAAAAAAAAGAAATACCTTAAGGGACGAGCGTCTGGGGGCAGGGCAAATGAGCCAGTGGTGACCTGGCGACCGGGTAGGGGGCATGGCCAGCAGAACTTACTAACAGTTCGGTGACCCACACCAAATCCTTGCTACTGGTTCACATGAACTGGTGCGAACTGGCTGAATAACACCACTGCCTCAGCCTCCATTTTGTGTGTCAATCTGGAACTCATTTCTCATCTGCAGAGGCCTTTCCTGAATGCTTCTGATGGTGTAACCAAGACCTGGGGTGACGCGCATAAGCGGTGGCAAGCTGTGGCAAAAAAAGTGGGCCAGCAAGGTGAGGCAGGTATTGGGATGTGGAAGGCATGGCTGTAACTGTCCTAAGGTCAGCAAGCATGCGCAGGGCACATGGGGCAGCTCCAACCCTCCATCCTCACCCTAGCTTGATTTTTACCTGTGTGCCTTGCATCACCTTGTGCAACCAGGTACAACAGAGTGGGCAGGATCTTAAGTAGAGTTTATTTTGGAGGTAGGGCTTATATTAGGCACACATGTAAAAACCAAACTAGGGCTTATTTTTGGTATAGGTATTATTTTCCATTTTCAAGGATTTTCTAGTCCTGATATCACTACCATTTTCGATAATTGGGAAATAAATGCTCCTCATTTAAAGCCCATGTCACATTGAGCCAACGGATGCAAAGAGGATGTAAAATGGACAAAAACTCTTGCCATCCGTTCGAAAATGCGATGTACTCACTGCCTCCGTTTTGCTTCCTCTCTATCCATCCAGCATCCATTTATTGACGTTTCATCCGCTCCAAAGGTTTTAGGCTGCCCAAAACTTTTGCGTGGAAAATGTATTCAGTTCGTCCATTCTGCATCCGCTACGCATCAGTTACGCATCAGTTACGCATCCGCTATATCCGCTAGGCGTCCGCTGCGCATCCGCACAACGCGCATCCGCCCGGACGCAGGGAGGAAGCGGAAAGGATGCAGAACGGATGCAGAACGGATGCAGAACAGATGCAGCACGGAAACAAAGCGTTTAAAACGGAAAAAACGTTCGCAGAGGGGACCTATCTCGGATATTAAGGATGTCTAGAGGTTGCCTAGAGGATGCAAAGGGACACCTATACTGCCTATAAAAAGGGGGAGCAACTCACCTGGATCTCACTTTCAGACCAGCAGCCCTGCTGTGCAGACCTCTGCAGCCTTCATCTGACTCTTCCTCTTCCACAGCATCCAGTCATGTCCACCGTGGATCGTAACACAGTCCTTTTGGCAGCCACCATCCTTCTGCAACAGTACGAAGCCATCTACAGGCTCTGTGAACTCTACTACGGGAAGAAAAAGAGGCGGCCAAGAAGCGTCTGGGTACGAAAATGGATCGGGAGAAGAGCAGAGTACGGACTGTACAACAAGCTGATGGTGGAGCTCAGGAACGAAGACACTCGGGCGTTCCAGAACTTCATGAGGATGCCTCCAGCCATGTTTGATGAAGTTGTGCAGCGGCTGACACCCAGGTTGACCAAGGTAAACACCAGCTTCCTGTCCAGCCTGGAACCTGGGCTCAAGGTGGCACTCACTCTGCGCCACCTGGCCTCAGGGACCACCTACAAAAGTATGCAGTACGGCTGGAGGGTGCCACACAACACCATCAGCATTGTGGTCAGAGAAGTGGTGCAGGCCATCATTGAAGAATACAAGGAGGAGCTCCTCCAGTGCCCCTCCACTGAAAAAGGATGGAAGAAAGTTTCAGAGCAGTGGTATCAGAGGTGGAACTTCCTCCACACCGTTGGAGCCATAGATGGCAAGCACGTGGCCTGCAAAGCTCCAGCCAAGTCGGGGTCCACTTATTTCAACTCCAAGGGCTTCTTCAGCATCGTCCTCTTCGCCATGGTCGATGCTGACTACAAATTCATTTACATCGATGCTTCAGGCTACGGCTCATCTTCAGACGCCCAGGTATACAACGCCAGTCACCTCAAGGAGGGGCTGGAAGGCAACCTCATCGTGGGCTTCCCAGATCCAGACCCCCTGGCCAACGACACGCAAAATGTGCCCTACTTCATCATGGAGGATGACGCCTTCTCCCTCAGAACCTACCTCATGAAGCCAAACACTTCCAGACTGCTGACCCGTGAAGAGAGGATCTTCAACTACAGGCTGTCCAGGGCAAGGCGGGTGGTGGAGAACGCCTTTGGCATCCTGGCCAACAGGTTCCAGGTACTTCTCAGAACCATGCATCATCGCCCAGAGACCGTGAGGAGGATCGTGGAAGCTTGCTGCATCCTGCACAATCTCATGTGCACCCGCTACCCAGTCTTGCAGAACAGGCTCGTGGATTGTCATCAAGGCAATGGGGACATGGAGCCTGGGGAATGGAGGCAAGGACGAAACCTGATCGACACTCAGGATGTGCAAGGCCACAACAGAGCCTCACGGGAAGGGAAGAAGCAGCGCAACCTCCTGAAACACTGGTGCAACTCCCCAGCTGGAGCGGTGGAGTGGCAAGACAGGATGGTAGATGCTTAATGGATGCTTCCTTCAGCCTGTCTCATCACACGGATGAGATTGGGCCATGTATTTTGGGTGGGCCTACAATGAACAGGGCGTTTAATAAAGAGTTGTGCTTGTGTTGACATGTGTGGATGAATGATTATATTATTATTGATAATAAAGGGCCATAGATGTGGCACCTGGGAGGGTAGACCATACAGTCCCACAATACTTGCCCTGGAGGTTTATCTATCCCACATCTATTACCCATCCCAAAGGTATCCCTGCTCATTCCACAGGTATCCCTGCCCACCCCACTGCTATCTTAACCCATCCCACAAGCATGCAAAGGCTTAAGCCAATTCTAAAAGTTTCCACCAAGACTTTATTAAAAAAAAGAAATGAAGCAAGTGTGTGAATCAAAGATAAACTTTATTGAACAACAAGCTGTAAAAAAAAATGACCCAAGTCAAGTGTCCAAATAAAGTCCACAGGTAGCCAGCTACCCGGTCTCTGGCACTCTTCTCGGTCACTCGGAGGTGTGCCCAATCTCAGGGGAGAAGGGTCCAGATGCTGTGGTGGTGGGTGGTGCTGGAGTGCCTGGCCCCGAGAGGACAACAGGGGACGGTGTGTTGAGGAAGGTGTCGGACAGCTGGCTCAGCCCCGTGATGCTGAGAGGTCCTTCCTCCATGCCATGGGGTGTTAGCCCCAGTACTGATGACAGATGCACTGAGGCCGGGCTTGTTTGTGGGATGGAGGAAGGAGCAGTGTAGTGGGGCTGTCTGCTCTGCAGCTGGGTGAGGACAGTCGTGGGTGGCATCATTGGCATGGGTGGCATCGCTGTCTTCATTGGCATCATTGTCATGGGGGGCATCAGTGGCATCAGTGGAACTGGTGGCAACGGTGTCGCCCGATGACTCTATGCCTGGCCTGGGAAGGGCTGCTGCCTATGCTGCTGAACCTCCTGGTAGCCGTAGCCCTGGTTGGTGAGGGCCTGTGGGAAGCCTTGGAATGGGAGGGACATCACCTGGGGTGGAGGAGCAGACCTGGACTGGGTGGGAGCAGGTTCCTCTGGGTCTGGAGGGTTGTGAAGCAGCTCGGTAATCCGGTCCTTCACCAGCTGGTACTGTGGATCCGCTATTTCCTTGAGGGTCTGGTTGACATAGGTGAGGAAGGTCTTGCGGTTGGAGGAGTCGGAGTCGGTGTGGACCAGCTGAGAGAGGAGATCTATGCTGGTGCGGATGGTGTCCCTGATCTCCAGCAGGACAGTGTGGCTCTGCCCCTCCTGCTGTCCGGCTCTCTGCCTTTCTGCGGAGGCGGAGCTGGGCGGGGGGGGATGCGGCTAGGACTGTGCTGGATTCGATGTCTCCTTTCTCTCACCACACTAGGGAGTCCTCTACGCACTCCACCACGCTTACCACACCTGTCCGCGGGTTCTCCCCTGTGGCACGCTCCACAGAAACCTGCTTGGAGACAGGGACTTACTCTCGGCTGGAAGAGGACTGGCTCTCAGCAGGCTGCCGGAGAGAGAGGGTCGTGAGAGGGGCTGCTGGTGCTCCTCGGTGGCAGACCTCACCCTCCAGGAAGCTGCACCTGGCCATGACGTAGGTCTCTCTGTCTTTCAGCTTCACAGTGGCCTGGCCAGATTTATTGAGGTGCAGCTTCCCGTACCAGGTGTGCATATGTTTCCACCAGCCGAGGAGCACCTCTGAAGTGTAACCCATACTCTCTGCCCTCTCTCTCCAAGCAGCCTGCTTCCGCTTGGTGTCCCTGTACAGCCAGTGTCCCTTCCGCCACAGATAGTCGTTCTCTCTCAGCCACTCCAGCACCTCATCCTCGGGTGCCTCCTCAATATAGTATTGCCTCCTCTCCCGTTCTTGCATACGCCTCTTCCTCCCTTTGGCAGGACCAGATGGGCCCTCATCAGAGGGGCTCCCAGGTAGTAGGGGCTGCTCCTCCACACCAGCAGCAGCAGCAGCAGCACCAGCAGAATCATCATCATCATCATCATCATCCTCACCAGCAGGATCATCATCATCATCATCATCAGCAGCAGCGGCAGCAGCATCAGCAGCAGCAGGACCAGGATCAGCAGCAGTAGAATAAGCACCAGCAGGGCCAGCAAGTCCAGGAGCACGAGCAGGACCAGGAACACGAGCAGGACGAGCAGGACAAGCAAGACCAGGAGCACGAGCAGGACGAGCAAGTCCAGGAGCAGGAGCAGGACAAGCAGGACCAGGAGCAGCTTCAACAGAGTAAGCACCAGCAGAAGCACCACCGCCAGGAGCAGCTTCAGCAGAAGCCCCAGCAGAAGCAGAGTCAGGGGCAGGGGGCGGGAGGTTGGTCCTGTCCCCCTTGCCAGGGATGGCGGCAGGCTGCTGAGGCTTTCGCTTCCTCCCCATGGTTGTGGGGTTGCTGGCTGGCAGGGAGGCTGGCAGGCACCAAGGCTGGCAGGAAGCCAGGCATGAAGGCTGGCAGGCAGGCTGGCAGGAACCCTGGCAGGAAGCCTGGCAGGTAGGCTGGCAGACAGGCTGGCAGGAAGCCTGGCAGGTAGGCTGGCAGGAAGCCTGGCAGGAAGGCAGGCAGCCAGGCACCAAGGCTGGCTGGAAGGCAGGCTGGCAGCAAGGCAGGCATGCAGGCATGCAGGCAGGGCAGACAAGGAACTCGAAGTGTTCAGCAGCAGGTCTTTCCTCGGAATGCTGGCCATGTGCGAGCTGCTTCCCTTTATATCTGGGGGGCTTACGCAATGCTTCCCCGCCGCATGCGCAATTAATGCTCGGCATCCGTTCTGCTTCCACTGTGCATCCACTAGGCTTCCACTGTGCATCCGCTTTATCCGCTGTGCATCCGCTGTGCACCCACTTCATCCGTTCGTCGTCCGTTCTGCATCTGCTGTATCCGTTCCGCGTCTGCTTTTCTGAGCCCCCCCGGAAGCCCTGCGGTTGCGCCATCCGCTCCCATCCGCTTCCTTCCACTGGGCTTCCGTTCCGCATCCGCTTTGCATCCTCCCTGCGTCCTCCCCACGTCCGTGTTATCCGCTCCGATTATGCAAATTTTTGCCCCTTTTAAGAGCGGATAACAACGGATGGAACATTTTGCTCGTCCGCTGTGTCCTTTTTGCATCAGTTGGCCAGTGTGACATGGGCTTAAGATGTTTAAGTCCTATATCTACTGTATATGGTCTTCAGGTGCTGGTTCCTTGACAAATAAATTGAGATATTTTGTGAGATGGGTGATATGGGGGTGCTTCTGAGTGCTGAGCTAAAAAAATTTGTGTTGGAAAATTATCGTGTCTAATGTTCAGTTTAATTTGCATCCAACATACTTCCAATAAATCCCTATAGTCAAACCACACCACCACTCAGTTCGTCCACCAAATAATGTAGCTTTTTTTAAAAAAATGAACATCAGTAAAAAAAAATTAAAACCCCCACCACAGTTGACAGATAATTTGGACAAAAGGTGGCAAAAGAAGGGAGAAAGACATGAACAATTTAGGCCTATATGACATAACAATTTACATCTATATGTCTTTTATCAAAGAATAAAGAACTTTCCAGAAATGATTGGAAATGATACTGAGGGTAACCAGCATTGACAATTACAAAGGAAATAGTCTCTGGTTACTCCAGCCTTAAAACTCCTTTTGGATATAATGGTAGCAGAATAGAGATGGAAAGTAGGATGTCAGGTGAAAAAGTCTGAGAATGTGGTTGAGAGCCAGGAAGAGGGAGAGGAATGTCATACTAGGCAATTAAGAGGAACTTAGCTTTCAAAAAGAATGGGGATGTCTCAAAAGGGACCCTCCCTAGTTTGTTGGACTGTTAAGATGAGGGGGGAGATACATTTTCAATCCTGCAAGATTATGTTACTATAACCTGACAATAAAGATAGTGTTAATTCTTGTAGTTCGTGCTTCTTAACTAGTGTACTGATCAAAAAGTGATCAGCAAATCAGCCTTCCTCTATTCTGTACCAAAAAATAATAATAACAATTTGGTGATTCCAAAGATGCTAGTCAAAAGGCAATTGAACTTTCCTGGTTTTTCTTTGAAAATGTTTCATTTGTCATCTAACAAGCTTCTTCAGTTGTCTATTGATTGAGAATCTCCAAAGACAATAATTTGGTGGGTTAAGAGATATAACCAACAGCAATGCAGTAAAACTTATATTATTTTTTAGTGGTGCAATGGCTACATAAGCATACATCTCTGAGCTAGCTGTATGCTGGTGTATGCTGAGTGACAAAGAGGCACGAATCCCTGTAGGACATCACTCCCGCTTGCCTGTTGATTGTGTTACATTTCAGTCAGTTTGCCTTTAAACTGTGATACACACATTGTCTTTACATGACAAGAATCCAAGTGCATTTTAAAAACATGATTAACACTTGAAATCCTTATCTAACCTGTCCCTGGTTGTTTAGCTTTCAGAACCAAATTGTACTGGAGGAAATGTGCTGGATCATATGTCATCTTGTTTGAATTTTCCTCTGATTTAGAAATGTATTTTAGAGTATCATTGCCATGTGAACTGTGTCCCTTGCAGCTTCTTAGTAGATAAGCACTGCTTTATATTTTATTTGAACAATTTGACTCCTGATGTGAACTCGGGACTCATTAATTGTATAATGCAATGCATTGTAGTTGGAAAAATACAGGATGCAAATATGTTCTTCATTAGATACTTTAATACTATCCAGATATAGAGTGTGCATTTTGTAATGTGGTAGTCAGAATGTAGTAGGCAACTAGCAAATTGTTGACAAGGATCATCTGTTGTTCATTTTATTCTGGAGTCTGAAAGAAAAAAAAACTTGAAGTTTTAGTATTCAGTGTTGCTTGCTGCTGCTTATCATGACTCAATAAACAGATCTTAGACAGTGGGATTGTCTTCCATATCAACAATAATCACTGTCTGCAGTACAACAGACATTTGCAAATCAATTTCAGGGCAACACAACTAGTCACATAGCAATTAAGCATTCAGTAGAGACCATTCATTGACAGGGACATATTTTTAAAAAATCTTCCAAATGCAGCATTCAAAAAGAGTTGACTAAGCGTTCAAATGCAGTGTTCAAAAAGAGTTGACTAAGTGTTGATTCATTTGGTTGAGGCAAAAATTGATTGACCAACTTATTGCTTGAGCCTGACATCATGGGCTGAGAGAGATTGGCCCAAAGGCACCAAGCCAGCTTTCATGACTAAGATGGGACTAGAACTGACCATTTCCTGATTTCTAGCCTGGTACCTTCACCACTCAATCAGCCTTAACCACAAGATCAAATGGGCTGTCTTTTGATGGAAATGAATTTTCTCCCTGTGAATTTCAGCGTGCATTGTCATTGGCAGTTGCCATACCTTTCACAATATTCCTGGCTGTGCATCACAAGGACTGAGTCATTTGAAATATTGGATCTATATTTCTAAAGACTGGTAGAAGAAATATTGTCCCCTGATCGTACTATATTACTAACCAACAGGTCTATTAAATTAGATCCAAAGGAAGAAAATATCTGTAAGGGGGGTTCTGACATAAGAGATTGGATACATCAACACTGTCACTTCCCACAGATGATAGTATCACAGTGGCTTCTCCAGGAGGAACTGGAACTATGGAAGAGCTGTTCCATTTCTGTTCAGACATATGGTTATGTAATACCAAATGTTCAGAAACAAATTCTTTCTATGTATTTGCACATTGGCATCTGGTACCAAGAAATTTAAAGCCTTTGAATATTCTGAAGACTTGAATAGTTGGTGACTATCCTAAGAGGAATAAAAATTAATACGGGTTAGCAATATGCTGGCTCATGAATTGTGCTGTTTTTTTGTGAGCATGGACCAAGTCTGTGGTGATACAGTTGCCAAGGCCAATCAAAGGAAAAAAAATCCACTCATTTTATGTATTCAGTGATGGGATCTGAACAATTTCTAAGTAACCAAGAAAAAATTATAGTGAATAGTTTAATGAAGATGTTGGCTCATATATATATACATACATACATACATACATGGAGTGCCTGGCCCCGAGAGGACATACATATATATGTGCTGTTTAGCTTCCTTCGGGTATTATCCCACATCATTGTAGTTCTGTTAAAGTTGTAGCAACATTTCAGCAGAATCTCATCTGAGATGAGATGAGATTCTGCTGAAACGTTGCTACAACTTTAACAGAACTACAATGACGTGGGATAATACCCGAAGGAAGCTAAACAGCACACATGTAAGTACCTGCTTTATATATATTTGTTTTTTTTAGGCTTTCGCGGGTACTTACATGTGTGCTGTTTAGCTTCCTTCGGGTATTATCCCACGTCATTGTAATTCTGTTAAAGTTGTAGCAACGTTTCAGCAGAAACTCATCTGCCATCCTCAGGCTTCTGTATAGAGTTAGTTCCTGGTTTCAAATTTGAGGCTGGTCCATTCTGATTGGCTAGAAGCCTGGGTCTGTGTTCACTGGACTTGGAGTTTGATTGATTGGTGTTTCTGGTTTCTTCTGTCTGTTTTGTGGCTTTGATTGGCTGGCAACATTCTGTTCTTGTGTTGGAGGCTTTCAGTGCAGCTTGGCTTCGTGTGAAAGGACGGCTGTTATTCATTAGCAAGCTAGGTTTCACCTGGGTGCCTGGTGGGGGGGTGTTTGAGTTGGAAGCATCAGAGGGAGTCTGTCTGTGCTCAGGTGTTTGTCTGTTTTGTGGTGTGGAGATCTTTCTATTTGAGAGTGCAGGTTTCCAAATGATTGACAGTCTGCTGGAATCATCTCTTCTATTCATGCTTTCAGGTCTTTTTTCAATCTCTATGGCTTCTCTGATGATTCTGTGGTTGGGGTTTTCTACAGTGGCTAGGGTTTTGGTGCCATTGAAGTTGATGTTGTTTTTTTGGAAGCCAATGGCTTCCAAAAAAACAAAACCACCAACTTGATCCACAAAAACACACCAAGACATAACAGAGACCTAGAAGACCAACAGACCTATGGAATAGCTGTCTTGCCCTACATAAGAGGTACTACAGATAAAATCAGTAAGATACTACACAGGCATCACATCAAGACTGCCTTTAAAACAGACAAAAAAATAGCAGCCATCCTGAGAAACCCCAAAGACAAAATTGACCTGGAAAACCAAGGCATATACGAAATTCCCTGTACATCATGCCCGGCCACATACATTGGACAGACCAATAGAAGAATAAGTACCCGCCTAGATGAACACAAAAATGCAGTAAAAAAGCTGGAACACACCTCCTCACTAGTCCAACACAGGAAAACCACAGGTCACAACATCAACTTCAATGGCACTAAAACCCTATATATATATGAGCTGACCAGGAGCTTGAGCCCAGGCCAAGAAAATATCTTGAGAAAATGTCTTCAAATATGCCTCCTCCAAGTTCTGGTGTTACAGTGGTCAATATGCAATATTGCATGTAAACTCTGGCCACAGCCAGGAATTTGATGCTCAAGGTTGACTCAACCGTCCATCCTTCTGAGATTGGTAAAATGAGGACCCAAATTGTTAGGAACATATGCTGACTTGTAAATAACCCAGAGAGTGCTGTGAAACACTATGGGGTTGTATATAAGTCTAAGTGCTATTGCTATTGCTATTGTTACAGTTCACCTGAAGGTAATGTGAGGGAAATATATTCAGCTTGCAAAATTCTACTGCTATAATGATTATAAAAGTAATAACCATAGCTTTATAACTACAGTGATTAAATGTAACCTGACCTATATGGCATTAATTACTTAGTCTGGTCTACTTTTTTATGTACAGTTGTTATCAGGTTAGTATAATTCTATCTCCTTGAACATAGTGAAATCTTGTTATATGCCTGTAAAATTTAGCAGACTTTAATTATCCATCAGAAAACCTGCCAGCAATTGTAATTTTTATCTTGTTTTTTAAAATTGTGTTTTGTTTGTAATTCTGGAATGATCCATATGTATAGTATCCATATGAAGGATAGGATAAGATAGGATAGATATGTATGTATGTGTGATATACATATCTACCCTACCCTACCCTATCTGCTCATAGCTTGTAGAGAAGGAAACAATTGTTCTTTTTAAAAAAAGAAACTATCAAATGTAAACAGAATACAAAACAAAAACAATATAATTTGAATACTGTTAAGAGAACTATCATTGAGTAAACCTTTGGAGTATGTTTAAAACCATCATTTTCTTACAATACCATTTGCTTTGCCCTAATAAAAAGATTAGTATTAACATCATAAAAGAAATAACTTTTCTCAAGAAAGTTATACCATAGCAAGAACTGCAGAGGTTGCAATACTATAAGGAATATGTGTAGAAGAGCAAGCAGAGCTGGAAGGCAGAGTTAAACACATCAAAAGTTTAGAGTCCTTGTGTTGACACAGGAGATCCAAGTCTAGTTGCCCTTGAATTCCATTGACCTTTTCTAGCGCTAATTTAATGCTGACAATCAGTTAATCAGTTTCTTGTGTTTAGCTATGAATAAATCATCTACATTGTAACTTTATGAATGGCCCTGATTCTTTGTGCTGCCAGAAAAGCCCAAGATAGGCTATACTAAGTAACTCCATTGAACCGGAGCCTCCTGAATAATCAAGAGTTGGTTTGGTTTAGTCTTGTTCACTCAAACCAAATCACATTTTAGGCTAACACAACACCTGAAAAGGTTCTTTGATAAATATGCAGGCATAGTATCAATAAATATTCAACAGAAAGCAGATATATTTTTGATTTATAAAGCGACAGAATGTCTGGGGCCAAATTGTCTACAATATTGTCTTATATATAACAAATCTAGCCCTCTTTTTATACCATTTACGGCTTTTGTAATACTCCTGTCAAAGGAATGGATGCTTACCAAAACTGGATACAATAAGTAGTGATCCCCAATCTCCACCAACTTCATCACTCATTAGATGCTGCTGTTCTATTCAATTTAGCATTAAGTGAAAGATGTGTTTGCTTCTGTTTCTTTATTAAAGGTTTGGTAATTTTTTAGGCCATACATGGTATTACACCTTGTGAGATTTTTACCTGTCTTTAACAGTGTATATTGCCTGTTTTCAAGAACCCCAGTATGCATTTAGGGTTTTAATTCCTTTATTTGCTAGTAATGATGAAATGCATTGTGATAAGAAAAGACGAAATGGATCAGATCTTTTCTAACTGGCATTTTGTAATTCATCCTGTGGGATTGCAGAGTCATCTAAATTCTGCATCATAAATGTAGAAACTGCCTGTGTGAGACATTCTCACATTTGAAGTGGTTCAGCAGAATTTATTTCTCCATTGTGTTAAAAATTATATTTAGGTTGTATGACTCCATAAGCTTACATAATGGTCAACCTGTTCTTTGAAAGGTACTTAATAAGTTTCAGTTGTGCTTTTAACAATAAACAAATGTTAGATGCTGAGTTCTAATATTCAGTAGCTTAAATAGCACCTAAGTTTATGCTAACTGGATTTGATGAATAGACTTCTTGCTACAGTTTTAAATCTTGATTAGATGTGGTGATTATTTTAATCTTTGAGATGCTTCCTGAAGTTTCTGTGCTCTTTTATTTCCAGAAAAGTGTATTGCTATAGCGTTTTGAGACAATAATAACACCATTGAATAATGTGTGTAGTCAGTAACCACTGTCAGAAATATTTTGTAAGTTCTGACTTAGACCTGAGATGTGCTAGTATTGGGTGACCTAGAAATGGGATAGATGGATGGATGAATGGATGACTGACTGACTGAACGAATGAACGAACGAACAAATGAAACTCTAGTTTTAGGAGCAAGTGGGCCATCTAACTTTAGCATGGCCTGCCTGGCAAGCTACTCAGCTTGTCTCCCATTGACAGATAAAAAAGCAATTCTTCTCCAGCTATTGTACCCATGCATACAACTTGCTTCATCTATGTGAAAATACTTCATGCAAATTCTGAGAATTTGGATCTTGAGCATCTGACTATATTGGCTGGTGGGTGTGGTTAAAATATAGCTGTGTGTGAATTCTAGCTAGGTGAAATATCAAATGAATAACAACAAGAACTGAAGTCAATAAAAAAACAGCCAAGTGAACATGTGGCAATCATCTGGCATTTGCTAAGAAGATTGGAGGATGGTGGAGAACAAATGAATGGGTAAAAATCTAAATGGCTGCTGACATTGCTGGCAGATTTTGCTGATGAGAAACAGAGATATTGTTAAAAATTAGACTAAAATATTGCCATTGTTTGGGAATAAATGTTCACCTGATGAATTTAACTATTTTTTAAAATCCTAAATTGTAGTTTTGTTTTTGTTCCTGTCTTCCTTATTCATTCTTCCTTAAAGCATATTCATCTGGTTTCTTCCTCTCTTCCTTTTTTCTACTGAAAAATGAACAGAAGTGTATGGGCATAAATGGATGATGTTTGTCAGAAGACCAATTTGTGAGTGAGAGGGAAAAATAGTCGGTGTATTCCAAACGGGATTATACTGATTCAGGGAAGACAAAGGCCAACTATTTTTTTAAACCAAAAAAGACCTTACAAAAATATACTGTTTATACTGTCCACTGGAGTTAGTCAATTTATATATTCAAATAAAGAAAAGCAAATAGATAATGTCCTATAATAAACAGTGATATGGCATCCTTTTTCTTTAGTTCTCATTTAGCGTTCATCTATCTCATTTACTCCATATTAATCTATATATCTTTTTTTAAATCTTTTATTGCTATCCTTTATTTTTCTGCTTTTTTTACCTATGTCCTCTCTCTGTTCTTTATAAATTTATATTATTTTCTTTGTAGGTTTTTAATTCCATTTTAGAGCTCTAAGTCTTAATTCCCAGCCTTTGGTTTCTATCTTTTTCTTGACTCTCCTCCTTTCTGCCAGCCCCAATCAACTTTGTACATTAGTGTGAGGTTTGTAGTTCACATTGGTTAAAGCCATATCATTTCTTTATAGCTGCCTCATATCTGCTTCCTCTGACTCATGCAATGTGAGTGTTGCCTAGTCTTGAAGCTGCCACTTTGGCCAGTCACCCTATCCCCTTTTCTTTACTAGGATTTCTTTAGATAATCCTGCTTTCTGGTGCTGACTGCTACTCTGCCACTTCTTCTTATGGTCTTTGGGTCATTATGTTCCAGCTCTTTTAGCTTACGTTGCTAGTGACAGCAATAATACTTAGACTTATATACCACTTCACTGTGCTTTACAGCCCTCTCTAAGCAATTCACAGAGTTAGCATATTGCCCACAACAATGTGGGCCCTCATTTTACTGACCTCTGATGGATGGAAGGCTGAGTCAGCCTTGAGCTGGTGAGAATTGAACTGCCAAACTGCAGGCAGCCAATAGTCAGCAGAAGTAACTTGCAGTATTGTATTCTAACCACTGCATACCACCATGGCTCATATGATGCAACTCTTAGGCTCATGAGGCATCTCTCATTTCATTTTCTTTAGGCCAACTACAGCTTCCTTCTGAGTTCATGCCTATGATGTTTCTCCAGGTCTTCTTTAAGGCTGCCCACTAAAATTCTGACCTGTTTTCTCCAGCATGAACTTGGATTCTGCCGGTACCCTCGATCTGGCTCATTTTGACTTAGTTCTTTGCTGCTTTTCTCTGAGATGGCTGATGGCTGTTAGAAACTTAACTGAATGGCTTCTGTGTAGCTCTGTGTGTGGGGAAATAAGACATTCATTTTCTTCTCCATTCCCTTCCCCTAGCTCAAGTTACCTGCATATACTTCCTACTACTTTTGAACTTAGAGTCATGTTGCATGGCAGCTGTTTGGTAACTCCCAAATCCATCTTCCACCTGCCATTACATTGGACTATCACTGGATTGCTCAACCTCTTCCAGAAACTCTTTCTGACCATTCATTTAATCTGATCTGCTTGGAAATTGTCAGGACCTTTGGTTTCTGTGGCCACTTTGGGCAGCTTATGAGTGCTCTGCTAATTTTCTAAGTTTCTTACTTTTTCTTGTTCATTCTGGTTCCTCTTCTTCTTTTTCTTCTTGAACCCTTTTGCTCTTATTTCTACCACCAGTCTAATTCAAGTCTCTTTTTTCCATTGCCCAAGTTTTTCTTTCTCCAGTGAGCTCCACACAACCTTGTCAAGGTCCTCTTTTTGGCAGAGTGGAAGGAATGGAGCAGTAACTTTCTGTCCACTCTCATACACATTTTTGTCCTCACTCTGCCTTTTTTGGAAGACTGCTTCTGGCAGGTAGGTAGATATTTCTATATCTCTTTCATTTCTCCCACCTTTATCTTACATCAAATCTCTATCATTTCTAACTCCAAACTCTCTCTTTTTCTCTCTCTCACATCTGTCTCTGCTTGTCCCCTTCTCTCCCTCTATCTTTATCTCTGTCTCTATCTAACACACACACACACACACACACACACACACACACACACATACACACATACACACACACACACACACATACACACACATTCATGTCATATATTAATTGGAGGGGAAATCCCTGGGTTTGGTAACAACTGTAGTTGGCTTTGTAGACAATTGGCTTTGCAGACAATTTTATCTATATTTATATGCATGTTCTGCCTACTAATTCCTTAGGGGAAGAGATAACTTTAAATTCAGGATTGTCTTTCAAGTAAATACTATAGTTTATAACAAAATACTTTTGTTAGATCAGCTATGATTTTGGCATATAAGATAAATCCTGGCAATCATTTGAGAATAAATCAATTGTTCTAAGAATACAGTCACTTTGCACATACACAGAAATTGTAAATAAAATGATACCAAGCCATTTTCCCTTTGAAATCAGTTTTAACATGTTTAAAATTGTAACATATATGGGATAATTTAAAGTTCTTTATGACAATAAACATAGAATAATAGTAACAAAAGTGTGGAAAAGTAGGTGGTTCTTCTGTTTGGAATAAGAACATAGATGAAAAACTAAACTTCCATTTCCCAGCATATTTTGGAGGCTTGAAAAAAAAACTCATAATTTGCTCCGGAAGTTATGAATAAAACTGGTTTCTTTAATATGTCGGGATAGAATTTGGTAAGAGCATGTTTGCATTTGAGAAAATAGAACAGAAATAAAAACCAAACATAATCTTTATTTCAATTTGATTGTTAGGGCTATGGGACTGAATGAGAAGTTCTCTCCAAATGTTCCTGCAGATGTAACAATTTCAGTATTCTATACTCAGTCTTATAATTAGAATGATTATGTTCTTGATGAATCCCACAAATTAAGAACGACAACAACAAAAACATGCACACAAAATGGTGGTGACTCATGAGAACATTTGAGTATGTTAAACATGTGGTTGTCACTTATGAATTATATGATTCCTGTGTGAAAGATTTATGGTTGCAGAATAGTTGTTAAATACCATATATAGATACTCAAGAGAAATGGTTTGTTTGGTTCAACTGTCAGCTTGGGTTTGTTGTATGTTTGGGCCTATTGTGTAGATCTTTATTTAAGTGTGATTGGTCTGGCAGCGACAAACACTCTATCTGGTTGTGAAATGTAGACAATCCAGACCTGATCAGGGATGACAATTTTTGTATTTGCCAAGAGTATCATGCAGAACAAAGGATTGTTGTAGATTGTATTCTTACTCAAGATCAAGTGAACCATCATCAATGTTGTGGTATTTGTTCAAGGAATAAGAAGGAGACACAATATTGAAGACAAGGAAAAGAGGCTAAAAGAAAGCAGAACTTTTCGCAGACTAAAACTTCATAGATCAAAAGTAGCACGTTTGTTTTGCATAAAAACATTTTTGTTTCAGTATCCCAGTATCTCAAATAAAAGGTTTGCAAGGATTGGAAAACACTTTGGTGAAGCTTAGGAAAAGAGTTGCTAGTGTTACTAAGCCAATTTAGTGTCTTCTAAATATGTAAGCAGAACTCAGGCAATAGGGTTGAAGATGACCAGAACTTACTCAATTTGCATTCTCAGCACTCCTGGAAAATATCAAATTGGAAAAGTTATTTCCTAATGTTTTCCAATGGTTTTTCCAATGTTCTCATATCACTCCCCAATAAAGGTGTTTATCAGGATCCATAAATCTGAACCATTACTTTCAAGCCAGTGAGGATAAGTCATGAACTTTTGAATGGATATCCTAACATCATCAGACATCTTAGATCTCACTTTTTTTGGAGCTTTAACTTTGGAAGTGACAGTTCAAAATAGACTGTATTTTACCTTTACCTTTCTCACTTCTTCAGCAAACTAGGTTGTTCTCTGGAACAAATACTGGCATGGATATTGGGATTTTTTTTCCAAGGCGAGACCTTTTAAGATCTTCCATCAAAACAGAAATATGGATATTGCCCAATGTGGCACTCCAAGAATTTTATGAAAGTCATTCAGTATGAAATAAGATCCATGCCAGAGATATGGAAAGAGCCAAAGCATATTTTGAAATACGCAGTTCATTAAGGACTATCATTGTGAATGACAATCATTGTCATAGATTTTAAAACAGCACGTTGCAGCTAATCTCTTGATCAGCGAAACACTCCCCCCCCCCATTTCTCTCTTATGCAGCTTTTAGAAGAGCAACAATATTTTTTACACATGCTTGTTTTGAGACATTGAAAGGATATAGATTACAATAATTTTGTCTGTGAAACATAGGTCAACGCACCTCTCCCTGACTCCATTACCTCAGTAATAGACTATCATGTTTACTGATCAGATCATGAAATCCGTCGAAGAGGTGGTGTTGCTATCTTCTATAAAAAGTCTAAAAAACATCCAAGTTACCCAGGAGCTTGCTATTTCTGACACCTTCATCTGTGAACTGTCCTTAAATATCACATTTCGGTTCTTACTATGTTACAGAGTGCCTGATTATGACATCGAACATGCAAACAAGCTAAATACGCTACTAATATGGGCAGCATCCTGTCCACACGATTTTATCTTTCTTGGTGACTTCAATCTACCTCATATTAACTGGACCCTTAACAAATGTACAACTGAACCCACACATGTAACTTTCTACAATACAGTAACAAATCTGGGACAAGAACAACTAGTAACCAACAACACTAGACTTAACAACTGCCTTGATCTCATCTTCTGCAATAGTTTGAATTCAACTTACAGAATACAAATTAAAGAACCCTTTTCCAACAGTGACCACAACATGATTTACTTTTGTCTCAGCATATGTCCACACAAAAATCAACACAACGATGGAATCCCCAATTATAACTTCAAAAAAGGCAACTATGATCTTATAAACAACGATCTCTCATCCCTTGAATTGGCAATTTCTATTCACTGGATGCAATACTGTAGAAGACCATTACAACATATTTTTATTTGAAGTCAAAAGAATCATCAAACTATATCTACCAATAACAACTCCCAAAACCAGAAAAAAACAAATTACCCATAACAATAAGGAACTCTTACACTGCAAAAACATATGGACTATACAACTCGATCAGGGCAAAGCAATAGACGCAATCTACATCGACTTCTGTAAAGCCTTTGATTCAGTGGTACACGACAAACTACTCCTAAAACTAACGGTATCTCTGGACACCTACATAATTGGATAGAAGCATTCATGTCAAACAGACAACAAATGGTCAAAATTGGGAGTGTCCTATCAAATTCTGTACCTGTCAACAGTGGTTGTACCTGTCAACAGATGTCCCCCAAGGCAGTGTTTTAGGACCAACTCTTTTCATACTCTACATAAATGACCTCTGTGATCATATTAAGAGCAACTGCATTCTCTTAGCTGATGAAGTAAAGCTATTCAACACCCCAGACAATACTGCTACCCTTCAAAAAGACCTTGACTATATATCAGAATGGTCAAACAAATGGCAATTTCAAATCTCAACAAATAAATGCTCTGTCCTACATTTTGGCAAAAAAAAATCAGAAAATAAAATACAGGTTGGATAGTTAAGACCTTGTTGATGATCCAAACTCTGTCAAGGATCTTGGAGTACTCATCTCTAATGATCTAAGTGCTAGAGCCCACTGTAACTACATAGCCAAAAAGGCGTTAAGAGTTGTTAACCTAATTCTATGTAGCTTTTTCTCTGGTAATATCACACTACTGACATTTGCTAGACCAATACTCAAATACAGCTCATCAGTCTGGAACCCACATTATGTATCTGATATTAACATGGTTGAGAAAGTCCAGAAATATTTCACAAGAAGAGTTCTCCACTCCTCTACTTGTTGCAAAATACCTTATGCCACCAGACTTGAAATTCTAGACCTAGAAAACTACACCGCCTTTGGTCCAATCTAAGTATAGTGTATAAAGCCCCTGTCACACTGCAGCAACAGATGGAAAGAGGATGTAAAACGGAGAAAAACACTTACCATCCGTTGGTTAACACGATGCTTCCGTTCTGTACTCACTGCCTCCATTTTGCTTCCTCTCTGTCTGTCCAGCATCCGTCTATTGACATTTCATCTGCTCAAAAGGTTTTCAGCTGCTCAAAACTTTTGAGCGGAAAATGTATCAAACGAGTCCGTTCTGCATCTGCTAGGCATATGGGGGACATCCGTTCTGCATCCATTATGCATCCGCTATATCCGCTAGGCATCCGCTGCGCATCCGTGCAACTCGAATCTGCTCCAGCGGTAGACAGACGCAGGGAGGAAGCGGAACAGACGCGGAACGGACGCGCAGCATTAGTAGCATGGACGGAGAAAGGATGAAAGCAGATGCAGCACGCAAAGAAAGCATTTAAAACGGAAAAAACGTTCGCAGAGGGGACCTATCTCGGATATTAAGGATGTCTAGAGGATGCCTAGAGGATGCAAAAGGATGCTTCCGTTCCGCATCCGCTTTCCATCCACTCTGCGTCCTCCCCCCGTCCATTCCTTTCTGTGTTATCCGCTCTGTTTATGCAATTTTTTGCCCCTTTTGAGAGCGGATAACAACAGATGGAACATTTTTCTCGTACGCTGTGTCCTTTTTACAAACGTTTTGCATCCGTTGGGCAGTGTGACAGGGGCTTAAAATCATACATTGCAATGTCCTACTTGTCAATGAATACTTCAGCTTCAATCATAACAATACAGGAGCAAATAATAGATACAAACTCAAGGTTAATCGCACCAAACTTGATTGCAAGAAATACACCTTCAACAGAGTGGTTAATGTCTGGAATACTCTACCTGATTCTGTGGTTTCTTTCCCAAAAACTTTAACTTAAACTGTCTACTATTGATCTCACCCCTTTCCGAAGAGGTCTGTAGAGGGCATGCATAAGCACATCAACATGCCTACTGCCCCTGTCCTATTGTTTCTTTTATATATTTTTTATTTTTCTTATATGTATCCATGTGTTCATAACTATGTTTTTTTACTTATATCTATTATCTTGTAAGCAATTGACAAAAATAAATAAAAAATAAAGAAATAAATTACTCTTTACTCCACCTGACTGTCTCCTGAAGTTTTCCTGGTTCCTCCTCATATTGTTTTGTTTCAAATGCTTTCTTTGCTGAGAGTTGGTCTTTTTGTACAGGTTTTCTTTATATTCCTTTCCTCTTTTTAAAAACACCACATGCCATTATTACATTCTTTCTGTGCTTGCTTCTGATGCTATTAATGCAATCTTGTAAAGTGCTTGTGATTTCCTGAATTTTTCTGATTTTTTCCTTCTTATCTGTCATTGGAAATCCTCATCTACCTCTTTCATTTTCTTAAGATCCTTTGGATCCTTTGCCAGTCTTCTTTCTTTAGCTCTTTATGTGGCTGGTGTGATCTTTGTTTCTTTTGGACTCCTATATACTTCTTTCCTTCCTCTCTTAAGTCATTTTCATGTCTTTCCACAATTCCTCAAATTTTCTGTACACAAGGTCCAGGTTTTTTATTCTTTTTCTTACTTATATTGCTCATGAATAAGAATTGAAGTTGTATTAGAATAACAGAGTAGGAAAGGACTTTGGAAGTCTTCTACTCCAACCCCCTGCACAAGCAGGAGAGCATATACCATTCCAGACAAGTGACTATCCAGACTCTTCTTAAAGGTCTCCAATGATGGAACACCCACAACTTCTGAAGGCAAGCCATTCCACTGGTTAATTGTTTTATCAGGAATTTTCTTCTTAGATCTAGGTTGGTTTTCTCCTTGATTAATTTCCACTCATTGTTTCTTGTCCTGCCTTCTTGTGCTTTGGAAAATAGGTTGACCCCTCTTCTTTGTAACAGCCCGTCAAATATTGGAACACTACTATCATATCACCCCTAGTTCTTTCTTGAGATTGGATCCTTCTCAGTTTTTTCCAGTGTGAAATGTATTTCTGTGACTAAGTATCTGATGGGTCAGATCCCTGATCAGCACCTGCAGTATTTTTCAATTTAGCAGGGAACTTTTCCATCAGTTGCTATGTAAGATGTAATCGATTTGATTATGCTTTTGTCCAGGGATAAGGGGCATTGTTTATGTTGCTCAAGCAATATATTAAGTCATATATTAAAAAAGATCAGCCCATATTCTTCCCAGAAATCTGTCAGCCATGCTACTCCATCACTGAAGTTTTCTAGTCTGAATTTTAAGCTCTTCAGTTTTTGCATTAAAGTTGCCAAGCATCTTTAGAATAACCTTCTTTGGTATGCGATCTGCTGGGTATAATTTTCCATACAATTAATCACCTACTTTTTCAACTATTGGTGCATGTGCCTATATAATCATGAGATTCATTGGGCAGGCTTGAATCCTGAGGAAAATTATTCATCATGATAGTGTTGCATGTGTTATGAATTCAAGTAGTAAATTTTGGGAATGATAATTGCAGCTCAGTATTTTCTACGTTTGATTCTCTAAATTAAGTATTTTAAATTTTCCTGATTGAAAGCGTCCCCTTCTATCTATTTGGATTAGTTTGATTATTCCTAGATTCAAAAGTTTGCTATTATTTACTTCCTTGTGGTACTGCAGCTGGTACTGTTGCTAAAACCTTTCCTGGGATTGGTTGGTCATAAACCCTGTTGATGTATTTCATCTTGGCTTTGTTCCAGTAGTGACTTCACTACTGACTGCAACTAGGAAGGGATTGGATTTTAAGGCAATCCATATTTGCACTGTCACAGTGCCATCTTTGGATTCCTGTGCCATTCTGTAGAAATGTATTCTTCCTACAGTTTACTGTATCCCATTGATGCTACCATTCAAAGTCTATGTGTATTCATCAAAATATATCAATTTGTTTCTCAGATAACCTACTTATGTGTGGGTCATCCCATTGCATTTGTTGCCTTTGGAGACATTCTGATTTCCTGTTAGATGTAAACAACCAGATCCACACTTGAAGAGTTCAGTTAGCTACTTCATTGCTCATGCCTATTTCACAGTAATTTTTCTTCCTGTAGTCTGCAGTTGGACCAGATTAGATAAGCCTCAATACTATTCAAATAGGGTTGGACTTTGCCTTCTTATATCTACGTAAAGATTCCAAATTAATTCCTTGCTTAACTCCTACCTCTGGCTCGGCATTCTCTGACAATCTCTGAACAAAGAAATATGGGGATTCTCTCTTTTTTACTAAATCTTTAATGCTACTGTGACCTATAATGTTTCAAAAATGACTGCTGTTATTTTTTTCTTTATTATTTCATTTTTAAAATTCTTTTAATGACTGTAATTTTCATTATTTGTTGTAAGTTGAAAATTCCAATAATGGGAAGAACAGAAATATTAAAATAAATAAATTAGCATCCTGTATGATTAGAGATAATGGGATAGAGAGGTGACGATCCTGATCAGTTTGCCTTCTGATAGAATTATTTTTTTTCAAAATTATATGTGTACTACTGGTGTAATCACTTAATGGTGAAAGCTCAACATTTTGAAACTCTTCATTGTCTCAACAAGATTATCTACATTTAAGATGTAGGCCAATTTATGCCATTGGCAACTTTTACCTTGAACCAAATAGTAACGGCCAGGACAAAAATTAGGAAAACCTATAGAAGACATTACTATACCCTTCTTTCTCAGTAGTAGTGTATGGTTGTGAGAGTTGGACCACAAAGAAGGCTGAGAGCTGAAGAATTGATGTTTTCAAATTGTGGTGTTGGTGAAGATTCTTGAAAGTCCCTTGGATGCAAGGAGATCAAATAAGTCTTTCCTAAAGGAAAGCAACCGTGACCGTTCTTTGGAAGAACAAATACTGAAGCTAAAATATTTTGGCCACCTAATGAGAAGAGAGGACTTACTGGAAAAGACCCTGATGTTGGAAAAGATTGAAGGCAAACGGAGAAGGGGACAGTTAGATAGTGTCATTGATACAATGAACATGAATTTAACAAACTTGGGAGACAATGGAGAATTGGGGGGGGGGCAAACATTCTCTGGTCCATGGTGTCACAAAGAGTCAGACATGACTTAGCAATTGAATAATTATACCCTTTCAGTCGCATCTAATTTGTTTCTGGCTGAAACCAAGAGAATAAATAAAACGGTTCATAGTTATTAAAGTTTTCTGCTACTGAATACCAATTTTAGAGTGCTTTTTGTGGATTATTTATCATTATCTGTCCTTCTGGAGGAAGAAGAAAAATAAGGTAGCATCACTGCATTGCGAAATTGAAAGCAGCAGCTTTGCTTTGAAAGACAGAATTGCCAACAGGAGGACGCTTGCATGGCTAGTCTGATTCATATTGTACTACTATATTGCTATAGTGTCGTTTTTTTGTTTGGTTTTTATTGTGCGGAATATAAAAACACAGGAGCTATGACTAAATCAACAAACCATGGTTAAAATAGTTGCTTGCAGCAATGACTGAATTCAACCAGAAACTTTAGAATGTGATAGGAAGAAAAATGACAAAATCCTTTCCTACAGATGATCTGCAAAGAGTTTTTCTGGATTAAGGTATACTAGCCCTGTGGGATTGATTGATGTTTTATTGGCAAGCATGCCAAAGATATAGCATGGCCAGTGGTCTTGGAGAATAGCGGTCCCCAACCTTTTTTGCACCAAAAAGATTTTGCTCATAACCTGCTTACAAGAATGCTGTAGTCCAGAGGTGTCAAACTCAATTTAATCGAGGGCTGCATTCAGGGTTGTGTTTGACCTCGGAAGGCTGGAGTAGTTGTGGTCAGGGCAGGCATGGCCAGCTTGACATCACTCTTGTTCGGGGTGCCTGCGATGGCTCAAGTGCTCTACCAGAGAAAATGGGCTCCTGAGCACTGTTTTCGGCTGTGATGGCCTCCTGCAACCCTCTGCCAGTGAAAATGAAGCTTGGGAGGGCTGCCAGCAGATCTCCAGAGATCCATTTTTGGCTGCAAAGGTCTCCTGCAACCTTCTGCCACTGAAAATGGAGCTTGGGATAGCTGCAGCCCTCTTGAGCTCCATTTTTTCTGGCAGAAGCACAGCAGGCCATTCCTTTGCTGTTTCCAGGGTAGCCCCGGAGGCCAGATTTAAGCACCCCATGGGCCAGATCTGGCCCCTTGACCTTGAGTTTGACACCCTTGTTCTAGTCTGTTTTGTTTATGCTATATCTGGAAAAAGTTTATGTGAAAGTAGTGGCAATATTTTGGTCTAACATGCAGGACTACTGCCTTTTAATAGCTACTGAATGACTGAGGAACTGTTTTGCTGTGAAGCACGGTTTAAAGCTTAAAGAGATTGGAAACAGTAAAGCCCATGTCACACTGCACCAACAGATGGAAAGAGGATGTAAAACGGAGAGAAACACTTGCCATCCGTTGGTTAACGCAATGCATCCGTTCTGTACTCACTGCTTCGGTTTTTCTTCCTCTCTATCCGTCCAGCATCCGTCGATTGAGGTTCTTTCCGCTCAAAAAGTTTTGAGTTGCTCAAAACTTTTTGAGCGGAAAATGTATCCAAGGCGTCCGTTCTGCATCCGCAACGCATATGGGGAACATCCGTTCTGCATCCGTCGTCATCCGTTACGCATCCACTACATCTGCTAGGCATCTGCTGCGCATCTGCGCAACTCAAATCCTCTCCAGCGGAAAGCGGACATAGGGAGAAAGCGAAAGGGATGCGGAACGGACGCGCAGGGTTAGTAGCACGGACGGAGAAAGGATGAAAGCGGATGCAGCTCGCAAAGAAAGTATATAAAACGGATAAAACGTTCGCAGAGGGAATCTATCTCGGATATTAAAGACCCTGTCACACTGCCCAACGGATGCAAAATGTTAGTAAAAAGGACAGAACGGACGAGAAAAATGTTCCATCCGTTGTTATCTGCTCTCAAAAGGGGCAAAAATTTGCATAACCAGAGTGGATAACACGGAAAGGAACGGACGCGGGGAGGACGCGGAGCGGATGGAAAACGGATGCGGAACGGTAGCCTAGCGGATAGAAGTGGATGGGAGCGGATGGCACATCCGCTAGGCTTCCGGGGGATCTCAGCAAAGCGGACGCAGAACGGATACAGCGGATGCACAGCAGAGGCCGAGCGGATGAAGCGGATGCAGAGCGGAAGCCTAGCGGATGCACAGCGGAAGCCTAACGGATGCCTAGCGTTAATTGCGCATGCAGAGAGGCTGCAATACGTAAGCCCCACGGATATAAGGGAAGCAGCTCGGAAGCAGGTCACCATTCAGAGGAAAGACCTGCTGCCGGATGGATTGACAGTCTTGCTGCCCTGCCTGCATGCCTGCCTGCAAGCCTTGCTGCCAGCCTCCCTGCCAGCCTTGCTGTCTGCCTGCCTGCCAGCCTGTCTGCCTGCCAGCCTTGGTGCCTGCCTGCCTGCCAGCCTTCCTGCCAGCCTTGGTACCTGCCTCCTTGCCAGCCTTGGTGCCAGCCTTGGTGCTTGCCTCCCTGCCAGCCTTCCTGCCAGCCTTGGTTCCTGCTAGCCTCCCTGCCAGCCAGCAACCCCACAACAATGCAGAAGCACAGCAAGCCTTAGCCATCTGCTGCCAGCCCTTGCAAGAGGAGCACGGCTACCATCCTGCCCCCTGGCCCTCACTCTGGTTCTGCTGGGGCTTCTGCAGCACGGGCTCGCTCTTCTGGGGCTGGCGCTTCTGCTGCTTCTGCTTCTGGAGGAGCTGATGACAAGCACTCCAGCATCAGCCACCTCCACAGCACCTGGACCCTTTACCCCTGAGACTGAGCGACCAAGAGGACTGCCAGGGACTCATTTTTGTCTTATAGCTTGTTGTTAATAAAGTATATTTATGATTCACACACTTGCTTCATTTCTTTTTTTTAATAAAGTCTTGCTGGAAACTTTTAGAAATGGTTTAAGCCTTTGCATGCTTGTGGGATGGGTTAAGATAGCAGTGGGATGGGTTGAGATAGCAGTTGGATGGGCAGGGATACCTTTGAAATGGGTAATAGCTGTGGGATAGATAAACCTCCAGTGCAAGCATAGTGGGACTGGATGGTCCACCCTCCCAGGTGCCACACCTATGGCCCTTTATTTTCAATAACAATGTAATCAGTCATCCACACATGTCAACATAAACACAACTCTTTATTAAATGCCTTGTTCATTGTAGGCCCACCCAACGTACATGGCCCAATCTCATCCGTGTGATGACACAGGCTGAAGGAAGCAGCCATTAATCATCTATCATCCTGTCTTGCCACTCCACTGCTCCAGCTAGGAAGTTGCACCAGTGTTTCAGGAGGTTGCGCTGCTTCTTCCCTTCCCGTGAGGCTCTGTTGGGGCCTTGAACATCCTCAGTGTGGATCAGGTTTCATCCTTGCCTCCATTCCCCAGGCTTCATGTCCCCATTGGCTTGTTGGAGGTCCATGAGCCTGTTCTGCAAGACTGGGTAACGGGTGCACATGAGATTGTGCAGGATGCAGCAAGCTTCCATGATCCTCCTCATGGTCTCTGGGCGATGCTGCATGGTGGTGAGAAGTACCTGGAACCCGTTGGCCAGGATGCCAAAGGCGTTCTCCATCACCCGCCTTGCCCTGGACAGCCTGTAGTTGAAGATTCTCTCTTCACAGGTGAGGCATCTGGAGGTGTAGGGCTTCATGAGGTAGGTTGTGAGGGAGAAGGTGTCATCCCCCACGATGAAGTAGGGCACATCTTGTGTGTCATTGGGCAGGGGATCAGGATCTGGAAGCTCACAATGAGGTTGCGTTCCAGCCCACCCTTGAGGTCACTTGCTTTGTATACCAGGGCATCTGAAGATGATGCCGTTGCCTGAAGCATCGATGTACATGAACTTGTAGTCAGCATCTACCATGGCGAAGAGGATGATGCTGAAGAAGCCCTTGTAGTTGTGATAAGAGGACCCTGAGTTGGCTGGCGCTTTGCAGGCCACGTGCTTCCCATCGATGGCTCCAACGGTGTGTGGAAAGTTCCACCTCTGATACCACTGCTCTGCAACTTTCTTCCATCCTTCTTCAGTGGAGGGGCACTGGAGGAGCTCCTCCTTGTATTCTTCGATGATGGCCTGCACCACTTCTCTGACCACAATGCTGATGGTGCTGGGTGGCACCCTCCAGCCGTACTGCATGCTCATGTAAGTGGTCCCTGAGGCCAGGTGGAGCAGAGTGAGTGCCACCTTGAGCCCAGGTTCCAGGCTGGGCCGGAAGTTGGTGTTTGCCTTGGTCAACCTGGGTGTCAGCCACTGCACAACTTCGTCAAACATGGCTGGAGGCATCCTCATGAAGTTCTAGAATGCCCGAGTGTCTTCGTTCTTGAGCTCCACCATCAGCTTGTTGTACAGTCCGTACTCTGCTCTTCTGGCGAACCATCTTCGTACCCAGATGCTTCTTGGCCGCCTCTATTTCTTCCCGTAGTAGAGTTCAGAGAGCCTGTAGATGGCTTCGCACTGTTGCAGAAGGATGGTGGCTGCCAAAAGGACTTTGTTACGATCCACGGTGGATATCAATGGATGCTGTGGAAGAGGAAGAGTCAGATGAAGGCTGCAGAGGTCTGCACCGCAGGGCTGCTGTTCTGAAAGTGAGATCCAGATGAGTTGCTCCCCCTTTTTATAGGCAGTATAGGTGTCCCTTTGCATCCTCTAGGCATCCTCTAGACATCCTTAATATCTAAGATAGTTCCCCTCTGCGAAGGTTTTTTCCGTTTTAAATGCTTTGTTTCCGTGCTGCATCTGCTAGGCATCCATTCTGCATCCGTTCTGCGTCAGTGCGAAGCCATCTGCAGGCTCTGTGAACACTACTGCGAGAAGAAAAGGAGCCACCCAAAAAGAGTCTGGGTACGAAGATGGTTCACCAGAAGAGCAGAGGACGGACTGTACAACAAGCTGATTGTGGAGCTCAGGAGTGAATTCACTCGGGTGTTCCAGAACTTCATGAAGATGCCTCCAGCCATGTTTGACGAAGTTGTGCAGCGCATGACACCCAGGTTGATCAAGGCAAACACCAGCTTTCGGCCCAGCCTGGAACCTGGGCTCAAGGTGGCACTCACTCTGCGCCACCTGGCCTCAGGGACCTCCTACAGGAGCATGCAGAACGGCTAGAGGGTGCCATCCAACACCATCAGCATTGTGGTCAGAGAAGTGGTGCAGGCCATCATCGAAGAATACAAGGAGGAGCTCCTCCAGTACCCCTCCACTGAAGAAAGATGGAAGAAAGTTGCAGAGCAGTGGTATCAGAAGTGGAACTTACCACACACCGTTGGAGCCATAGATGGCAAGCACGTGGCCTGCAAAGCACCACCCAAGTCGGAGTCCACTTATTTCAACTCCAAGGGCTTCTTCAGCATCATCCTCTTTGCCATGGTCGATGCTGACTACAAGTTGATGTACATCGATGCTTCAGGCAACGGCTCATCTTCAGATGCCCAGGTATACAACGCCAGTCACCTCAAGGAGGAGCTGGAAGGCAACCTAATGGTGGGCTTCCCAGATCCAAAACCCCTGCCCAATGACACGCAAGATGTGCCCTACTTCATCGTGGGGATGACGACTTCTCCCTCACAACCTACCTCATGAAGCCCTACACCTCCAGACTCCTCACCCGTGAAGAGAGGATCTTCAACTACAGGCTGTCCAGGGCAAGGCGGGTGGTGGAGAACGCCTTTGGCATCCTGGCCAACAGGTTCCAGGTACTTCCCACCACCATGCAGCATTGCCCAAAGACCGTCAGGAGGATCATGGAAGCTTGCTGCATCCTGCACAATCTCATGTGCACCCGCTACCCAGTCTTGCAGAACAGGCTCGTGGACCTCCAACAAGCCAATGAGGTCATGGAGCCTGGGGAATGGAGGCAAGGGCGAAACCTGATCGACACTGAGGATGTGTAAGGCCTCAACAGAGCCTCAAATGAAGCAAAGAAGCAGCGCAACCTCCTGCAACACTGGTGCAACTCCCCAGCTGGAGCAGTGGAGTGGAAAGACAGGATGGTAGATGATTAATGGATGCTTCCTTCAGCCTGTCTTATGTATGTTTGGTTGACCTACAATGAACAGGGCGTTTAATAAAGAGTTGTGTTTATGTTGACATGTGTGGATAATTATTACATTATTATTGATAATAAAGGGCCATAGGTGTGGCACCTGGGAGGGTGGACCATACAGTCCCACTATGCTTGCACTGGAGGTTTATCTATCCCACAGCTATTACCCATCCCAAACTTATCCCTGCCATCCCACAGCTATCTTAACCCATCCCACAAGCATGCAAAGGCTTAAACCATTTCTAAAAGTTTCCAGCAAGACTTTATTAAAAAAAAGAAATGAAGCAAGTGTGTGAATCATAAATAGACTTTATTAACAACAAGCTATAAGACAAAAATGAGTCTGTGGCACTCCTCTTGGTCGCTCAGTCCCAGGGGTGAAAGGTGCAGGTGCTGTGGAGGTGGCTGGTGCTGGAGTGCTTGTCATCAGCCCCTCCAGAAGCAGAAGCAGCAGAAGTGCCAGCCCCAGAAGAGCGAGCCTGTGCTGCAGAAGCCCCAGCAGAACCAGAGTGAGGGCCCTGGGGCGGTATGGTAGCCCTGTCCCTCTTGCCAGGGCTGGCAGCAGATAGCTGAGGCTTGCTGTGCTTCCGCATGGTTGTGGGGTTGCTGGCTGGCAGGGAGGCTAGCAGGAACCAAGGCTGGCAGAAAGGGTGGCAGGGAGGCTGGCAGGAAGTCTGGCTGGCAGGCAGGCACCAAGGCTGGCAGGAAGGCTGGCAGGCTGGCAGGCAGGCAGGCACCAAGGCTTGCTGGTAGACATAAACCAAGGCTGGCAGGAAGGCTGGCAGGCAGATATGAACCAAGGCTGGCAGGAAGGCTGGCAGGCAGACATGAACCAAGGCTGGCAGGAAGGCAGGCAGCAAAGCTTGCAGGCAGACCGGCTGGCAGCAAGGCTGGCAGGGAGGCTGGCAGCAAGGCTGGTAGCAAGGCTGGCAGCAAGGCTGGCAGGCAGACATGCAGGCAGAGCAGGCAAGGCAATCGATGTGTCCGGCAGCAGGTCTTTCCTCTGAATGGTGACCTGCTTCCGAACTGCTTCCGTTATATCCGCGGAGCTGACACAATGCATCCTCCTCGCATGCGCAGTGAACGCCAGGTATCCGTTCAGCTTCCGCTGTGCATCCGCCAGGCTTCCCCTCTGCATCCGCTTTATCCGTTCGGCGTCCGCTCTGCTTCCGCTGTATCCGTTCCGCGTCCGCTTCGCTGAGGCCCCCCAGAAGCCCAGCGGATGTGTCACCCACTCCCATCCGCTTCCATCCGCTAGGCTTCCGTTCCGCCTCCGCTTTGTATCCGCCCTGCATCCTCTCCGCGCCCGTGTTATCCGCTGTGGTTATGCAAATTTTCGCCCCTTTTGAGAGTGGATAACAACGGATGGAACATTTTGATCCTCCGCTGTGTCCTTTTTGCATCCGTTGGCCAGTGTGACATGGGCTTAACCAACGGATGGCTAGCTTTTTTGTCCGTTGTACATCCTCTTTGCATCCGTTGGTGCAGTGTGACAGGGGCTTAAGGATGTCTAGAGGATGCCTAGAGGATGCAAAAGGACACATAGTGGAAAACCTCTATTGCATATAAAAAGGGGGAGCAACTCACCTGGATCTCACTTTTAGTCCAGCAGTCCTGCTGTGCAGACCTCTGCAGCCTTCATCTGGATCTTGCTCTTCTACAGCATCCATTGATGTCCACCATGGATCGTAATACAGTCCTTTTGGTAGCCACCATCGTTCTGCAACAGTGCGAAGCCATCTACAGGCTCTTTCAACTGTTCTATGGGAAGAAAAGGAGGCAGCCAAGATGCATCCGGGTCCGAAGATGGATCGGGAGAAGAGCAGATTATGGACTGTACAACAAGCTGATGGTGGAGCTAAGGAACGAAGATCCTTGTGCATTCCAGAACTTCATGAGGATGCCTCCAGCCATGTTTGACAAAGTTGTGCAGCGGTTGACACCCAGGTTGACCAAGCAGAGCACCAACTTCCGGCCCAGCCTGGACCCTGGGCTCAAGGTGGCACTGACTCTGCACCACCTGGCCTCAGGGACCACCTACAGGAGCATGCAGTATGGCTGGAGGGTGCCACACAACACCATCAGCATTGTGGTCAGAGAAGTGGTGCAGGCCATCATCAAAGAATACTTGGAGGAGCTCCTCCAGTGCCCCTCCACTAAAGAAGGATGGAAGAAAGTTGCAGAGCAGTGGTATCAGAGGTGGAACTTCCCCCACACCGTTGGAGCCATAGATGGCAAGCACGTGGCCTGCAAAGCACCAGCCATGTCAGGGTCCACTTATTTCAACTACAAGGGCTTCCTCAGCATCGTCCTCTTCACCATGGTCGATGCTGACTACAAGTTCATGTACATCGATGCTTCAGGCAACAGATCAGCTTCAGATGCCCAGGTATACAACGCCAGTGACTCAAGGAGGGGCTGGAACGCAACCTCATCATGGGCTTCCCAGATCCAGACCCCCTGATGTGCCCTACTTCATTGTGGGGGATGACGCCTTCTCCCTCAGAACCTACTTCATGAAGCCCTACAGTTCAAGATACCTCACCCATGAAGAGAGGATCTTCAACTACAGGCTGTCCAGGGCAAGGCGGGTGGAGAACGCCTTTGGCATCCTGGCCAACAGGTTCCAGGTACTTCTCACCACCATGCAGCATTGCCCAGAGACCATGAGGAGGATCGTGGAAGCTTGCTGCATCCTGCATAATCTCATGCGCACCCGCCACCCAGTCTTGCAGAACAGGCTCGTGGACCTCCAATAAGGCAATGGGGACATGGAGCCTGGGGAATGGAGGCAAGGGCAAAACCTGATAGACACTGAGGATGTGCAAGGGCCCAATAGAGCCTCATGTGAAGGGAAGAAGCAGCGCAACCTCCTGAAACACTGGTGCAACTCCCCAGCTGGAGCAGTGGAGTGACAAGACAGGATGGTAGATGATTAATGGATGCTTCCTTCAGCCTGTCTCATCACACTGATGAGATTGGGCCATGTATGTTGGGTGGGCCTACAATGAACAGGGCATTTAATAAAGAGTTCTGTTTATGTTCAAATGTGTGGATCAATGCTTACATTGTTATTGATAATGAAGGCCCAAAGGTGTGGCACCTGGGGGAGTGGACCAGCCAGTCCCACTATGCTTGCACTGGAGGTTTATCTATCCCACAGCTATTACCCATCCCAAAGGTATCCCTGCCCATCCCACAGGTATCTTAACCCATCCCAAAGGTATCCCTGCCCATCCCACTGCTATCTTAACCCATCCCACAAGCATGCAAAGGCTTAAACCATTTCTAAAAGTTTCCACCAAGACTTTATTGAAAAAAATAAATGAAGCAAGTGTGTGAAGCAAAGATAATCTTTATTAATAACAAGTTGTAAAAGAAAAATGACCCAAGTCAAGTGTCCAAATAAAGTCTACATTTTGCCACTCAGTCTCTGGCACTCTTCTTGGTCACTCGGAGGTGTTCCCAGTATCAGGGGTGAAGGGTCCAGGTGCTGTGGAGGGGGCTGCTGCTGGAGTGCTGGTCAGAAGAGCCACTGAGGTGCCTGGCCCCGAGAGGGCAACAGGGACGGTGTGTTGAGGAAGCTCTCAGACAGCTGGCTTAGCCCCATGAGGTTGATAGCTCCTTCCTCCATGCCATGGGGTGTCAGCCCCAGTACCAATGACAGATGTACTGAGGCCGGGCTTGGCTGTGGGGTGGAGGAAGGAGCAGTTTAGTGGGGCTGTCTGGTCTGCAGCTGTGTGAGGACTGGCATGGGTGGCATCGGTGGCGTGGGTGGCATCGGTGGCATCAATGGAACCGGTGGCAACGGTGGCGTCCGATGAACCTGTGCCTGGACTGGGAAGGGCTGCTGCCTGTGCTGCTGGACCTCATGGTAGCCATAGCCTTGGTAAGTGAGAACCTGTGGAAAGCCTTGGAATGGGAGTGACATCACTTGGGTTGGAGGAGCAGACTTGGACTCTGTGTGAGCAGGTTCATCATGGTATGGAGCGTTGTGAAGCAGATTGATGATCATGTCCTTCACCACCTGGTACTGGGGTTCCACCATGTCCATGAGGGTCTGGTTCACATAGGTGAGGAAGGGCTTGTGGTTGGAGGATGAGGAGTCGGTGTGTACCAGCTGAGAGAGGAGATCTATGCTGCTCCTGATGGTGTCTCTTATCTCCAGTAGGACAGTGTGGCTCTGTCCCTCCGGTTTGCCTCTCTGCCTCTCTGTGGAGGTGGAGCTGGGGGTGGATGCAGGTTGAGCTGTGGTGGAAGTGCCGTCTCCTTTCTGCACTGCACCAGGGGGTCCTCCATGCGCTCCGCCACAGGTACTACAGCTGTTGGGGGGTTCTCCTTCGTGGCATGCTCCACAGATACCTGCCTGGAGACAGGAGCTGACTCTCTGCTGGAAGAGGACTGGCTCCCAGCAGGCTGCCTGAGAGAGAGGGTTGTGAGAGGGGCTGCTCCTCGGTGGCGGCTCTCACCCTCCAGGAAGCTGCACTTGGCCATGATATAGGTCTCCCTGTCCGTCAGCTGGACCGCGGCCTGGTCAATTTTCTTGAGGTGCAGCTTCCCATACCAGGTGTGCATGTGCTTCCACCAGCCGAGGAGCACCTCCGAAGTGTAGCCCAGGCTCTCTGCCTTCTCTCTCCAAGCAGCCTGCTTCCTTTTGGTGTCCCTATAGAGCCTGTGTCCCTTCCTCCATAGATACTCATTCTTTCTCAGCCACTCCAGCACCTCATCTTCATGTTCCTCTTCAATGTTGTATTGCCTCCTCTCCCATTCTTGCGTATGCCTCTTCCTCCCTTTGGCAGGACCACATGGACCCTCATCAGAGGGGCTTCCAGGTTGTAGGGGCTGCTCCTCCACACCACCAGCAGCAGCAGCAGCAGCAAAAGCAGGACCAGTAGGAGCAGCACCAGCACCAGCAGCACCAGGATCAGCAGCAGCAGATTAAGCACCAGCAGCGCCAGCAGCACCAGGAGGACCAGGAGGACCAGGAGCACGAGCAGGACCAGCAGGACCAGGAGCACCAGCAGGACCAGGAGCAGCGCCAGCAGAGTAAGCACCAGCAGAAGCACCAGCACCAGGAGCAGCGCCAGCAGAGTAAGCCCCAGCAGAAGCACCAGCACCAGGAGCAGCGCCAGCAGAGTACGCACCAGCAGAAGCCCCAGCACCAGGAGCAGCGCCAGCAGAGTACGCACCAGCAGAAGCCCCAGCACCAGGAGCAGTGTCAGCAGAGTAAGCACCAACAGAAGCACCACCGCCAGAAGCAGCTTCAGCAGAGTAAGCACCAGCAGAAGCACCACCACCAGAAGCAGCATCAGCAGAGTCAGCACCAGCAGAAACACCACCGCCAGAAGCAGCATCATCAGCTCCTCCAGAAGCAGAAGCAGCAGAAGCCCCAGCCACAGAAGAGCGAGCCCGTGCTGCAGAAGTCCCAGCAGAAGCAGAGTGAGGGCCAGGGGTTGGGAGGGTGGCCCTGTCCCTCTTGCCAGGGCTGGCAGCAGATGGCTGAGGCTTTCTCTTCTTCCCCATGGTTGTGGGGTTGCTGGCTGGCAGGCAGGCAAGCAGGCAGGCTGGCAGGCAGTCTTGAGAGCTGTGTCTGGAAGCAGGTCTTTCCTCTGAATGTTGACCTGTTTGGGAGCTGCTTCCCTTTATATCCGCGGGGCTGACGCAGTGCATCCTCCCCGTATGCGCAGTGAATGCTAGGCATCCACTAGGCTTCCACTAGGCTTCCGCTAGGCTTCCGCTAGGCTTCCGCTGTGCATCCGCTTCATCCGCTAGGCTTCCGCTGTGCATCCGCTTCATCCGCTCGGCATCCGTTCTGCATCCGCTCTTTCTGTTCCGCGTCCGCTTTGCTGTGCTCCTCCGGAAGCCTTGGGGATGTGCCATCCGCTCCCATCTGCTTCTATCCGCTTGGCTTCTGTGGAGCATCCACTTTCTATCCGCACTACGTCCTCCCCCCGTCCGTTCCTTTCCGTGTTGTCCGCTCTGCTTATTCAAATTCGGGGTACTTTTGAGAGCGGATAACAACGGATGGAACATTTTTCTCGTCCGCTGTGTCCTTTTTACAAACGTTTTGCATCCGTCGGCCAGTGTGACAGGGCCTTAAGTCTTAGATATTGTCATGTTCTAGGCAGAACCACTTAGTCATTGCAGTCATCAGATGTTTCTTTGAAAATGACACATCTTGTAGTTATTTATTTGGAATTAGCTATGAAGACCTTTGTTGTTGCACATTCTCCAGCAGAGACAGAACAGGTGCTAATGTTGTTCCAGTTCAGTTACATAACTGAAAATGCATCTATTAATTTCTGCATTTGATATTCCGTGCTGATTATCTTGCATTTCTTGCCATCTTTCTATCATTGTATACTGCTCTTAATGAATTAATGTTGCATTGTATCTGGAGATGCTTTTAGGAAGGCAGTGATTTGTGTTTGTGTGTGACATTTGCACATTCTTATATGTAAATAATTATTATTATTATTATATGCACAACGATGTGAAATCATAGCTGCCAATTTTTCAGCTGGTGTTGGAGTTCATCCACATCAAATTCTTTCTAAGAATCTGAAATGTCGGTAATGGATCAGATTAGTATACATGCCATCCAAGCAGTGTGACCTTTTGCAACTGACTGATGGAAATTTTGTCAATTGGCAGATTTTTGAAGCACTGGCCAACATTTTTTGGTAGGGTATCCAGAGTACTTATAACCACAAGGATCACCATAATGGATTTAAGTGATAATCTTTCAATTGCAGTTTTTAGTTTTGATACTTCATGATCTTCTCCAGTTGTTTGACTTCTATTCCACTATCCCCTGGCATTGCCACATCAATAATCCACACTTTCTTCTTTTTATATAAGTTAATTCAAATTAATTAATATATAATAATTATTATGGTACATTGCATAGTCAGTCATATATTTAGACTGGATTTGGCATTTTTATCCATCTCCTCATTATTATAATAATTAGAATTATAGTACATATACATATTATAAATTATACATACATATACACATAATTATTTAATATGTAATATATAATTACACTAATTCTTCAATACCTATTATTAAATTTATGTCATTGTATAGTTTAAACCCAAAGTATTTATGGCAAATACATACACATTCCACCATACATGTTTAAGTGCATTTACTTTTAACATTAGTCACCTAGAATGTTGATAATACAATGAGCAAATAAGGTTTATTAATTTTCTCAGTCATACCCATACGTTTGGATGAATGTAAAGAAAAGGTAAAAAAAAAAAAAATACCTGGCTTGCTCTTCTTTACTGCTGATTAAACTTCTTGTGCTTTTCTGTGATGTGCTCAAACTGTGTAGAACATTTTTCCTCCTCTCTACTGCTGGTGAAGGTTACATTTAAAAAAAATAGTGGCATAATGCAGTCATTCAGGATTGTACCACAAGAAAGGAAGAGATTTAATAGTCTCCATATGTATGCTCTTAGTAATGGCAGGATAAAATTTTGCTGTACCACATAATGGTAAACCATGAGTGCTATAACATCTTTAGGGGCTTTTAAGTGCCTTCTTTTATAGACACCCTTCTATCCAAGATTAATTTACTCAAGATTTAAGCCAGCAGCTAGTAGGCAGATATCAATTGCCTTGTGCAACTGAAATGAACAGCTCATAACTCCTGAAGGAATTAGCTCTTTAAAGAAGCAAGAAAAATGTTGCGCTCAAATGTGATTATTATTAACTGTGTTTGGACAAAGTTAGTTGGAATGCCTCTGAATGTAGAGCCAATTCTAAGGGAAGCATTTGCATATGATGACTGATCAACAAGGAATAAAAATATTTTTTGAAGTTGGCATTATGAATGCTGCATTAGGTTATGGTGTCAAGTCTGGGAACTTTGATTGTGTTGAAACACATAACATTTTATTTGCATTTTGCAGACTGAAGAATCATGGTGGAAGTAGTCTAATTCTGGTCCATTTTCATTTTGTATATACTCATTTATCACCTTTCTCCATTCCATATTAGTTTTTGTATTAATATGACATTTTATTTGTCTTAAAACATAAACTGGGTAATTTAATCAATGGCTGAAGAGATAAATATTTATATGCAATATTAAATATTCATATGCAATGTTAGATGAGTAAGAAACTATTAACTATTATTAAAACCCAGCTAAAAGATTCTAAAAATTTCTTTTAAACATTTTAACAGGCATATATTAAAAAACTTCACATAATAAGAAGAAATAAGCTATAGCAGATAATGATCAGAAACTCTGAGGAATTGGGCAGACTCTGAATTGTAAGAAATTAAGTTAAACAGCAATTTGCACTCCAATTCTAAATAATGACTCCATTATTGCTGAGTTATATTATTAGAAATAATTTCTTAAATAATTAATTTTAAAATAATATTTTATTTAAAAAGTATAATAGTTTTTGAATAGAGGATTGTGAGAAGTTCTTGGTGATCTTTGAGATTGGTTATTTTCTTACAGACATTATTCAAATTAGGGAACATCAGTTCTAATTAATTGAGACTGAGTCTGAAAATCTGAAGGATGACACATGAAATTTAAGTTCCTATTGGCACAGATGCTATTAAGAAAATCTTGTTGGAAGGGAAAAATAACTACATTTAAATAATTAAAGCTTTTGGATGATAATGGTGTTTTAACTTTCCTGATTTACAGTTTTATCATTGGACACCTTCCTTCCTTCCTCCTTTATCTATCTATCTCCATCTCCATCTGTCTTTCTGTCTTTCTATCTGTCTGTCTCTGTCTGTCTGTCTGTCTGTCTGTCTGTCTGTCTGCCTATCTATCTATCTATCTATCTATCTATCTATCTGTCTGTCTGTCTGTATCTACTTACCTAGCTACCGAGCTATCCAATTTCTGTAGCTGCCCATCCCAATTAATGGCTCTGCACAGTTTACAATTAAAAAATACATTACAATTAAAAATGCTAAAAATATTTTAAAACAATAAAAGCACTAAAATATCCAGTTCAATATACATAGAAGCAATATACTTGGCTAGTTAACAATAGAGCCTGGAAAATTGGGCCCTTAACACCAGGAGTGGGATTCAACCGGTGTTATAACCGGTTTGGTGAGAGTGCATTTTGTGAAAAATCAGCTGTGCCGCCTGGACAGCTGACAAGAGCTGCGTGCGGGTGTGCAGTGTTTGAAAACCCCGTTCTTTCCTGCTTTTTCAACCTCAGATGTGTCACACAAAGCACCTGAGGTTGAAAAAGCAGGAAATTAAGGACAGCCAAGAGCCCGGGCAGGCAGGCCAAACAGATGACCAGAAAGTTGTCGCAGCAAACCAGTTCGGTGTCACCTGCTCTACAGAGCTACCGGTTCTATAGAACCGGGCCGAACCGGTAGCATCCCACACCTGTTTAACACATTCAACATCCCAGGCATGAGAATATAGCCAGGATTTTAGGAGCTTATGAAAGAAGGGCTAACAGGGTTAGGGCCATTCTAATCTTTGATTTTCCAGAGATATATTCTTTGACATTTACTTCTTCATTGAATCCAAATGATCAAGTCCAAAAACCACTATAGACAAAATTAGAAACTATGACCCCAAAGATACCTTGACAGCAAATGGTATCTTTTTTCACCCTTCAAAATACAAAATCAATAATATTTCTACTATTAAATGCTCTGTGCTTTATTTGGAATGGAAAGATAATATTGATGCTGTGAGATATTCTCCTATGAGCTGTTCAAAGCATCCAGTAGTGGGAGGTGCTTCAGTCTCTGGATGTATAGGCTGGGCTTAATTTGTGGAACGCTCCTCCTCCTCCAGGGCTCCTCCCCAGCGTTTCCCAGTTTTTACTCAGCCTTGTGAGAGATAGGCAGTGCTTGTGATTCTTCCTTGGCCAAAACAGGAAAAAATTCTTTCATTGCAGCAGGTTTGACAGTTAATCCGCTTGTCTTTAGCCTTCTTCCTTTCCAATTTATCAAACTGGCTCGCATTGTAGAGATCGCAGCCAGATGGGTCTGAATTAGGGAAGCACCAGTTCGCATCCCAAAGCAGCAGGAGGTTTCTCCGGTGCTGCTCTGTGCCCCCTCCCCACAGCTGATATTCTACCCATGCCATTTTGAATGATTGTCGCAGTATCTTTTTCCCTTAATCGACCTGCGGCATGACTTTTTACTACAAAACAAGTAGTATTGTTCTCCCTCCCCTCTGAACACCATTTGAGGTGGAGAATTCAAACGCTTGATAACTTCCATCTTTTCCAGCCACTTAGCTTAATAGAAAAAGCCACCAGCGGCTATTCATTCACAAGGTGGGAAGTTGCTGCTGAGGAGCACGCCAAAAAGTTTTATGGCCGGAGGCCATTTTGTGCTGTCAAAACCTCGTGGCTGCATGCCTGTCATTAATTCTCGAGCTGTGTGAGGTAGTTCTGCTTGGAGCAGCAGGTTCCCTTCAATATTATACCCTCGTATTGGCTTGGTTTCATTCGAGGTTATTTCTTACATTTTAATCTGTTGGCTTAACCCTTACAGCCCAATTATCTCAGTGGCACAACAGCGAGCAACCAGGCCTGTGTCTGCCTGTGCAGTAATGCTGTTGAAGGCCCCTACACTTATCAATCTGGGCCTTTAGGCGTTCGCAGTTTGGCTGTTGGCTTTACTTTGCACCTAATTTTGTGTCATTTAATTAACATTCTTATACTGATTATCATTCGTATGTATGTATATATGTATGTATGTATGTGTTTTTTTAAGTTTTCGCAGGTCCTTACATGTATGCTGTTCAGCTTTGTTCGGGTATTATCCCATGTCATTGTAGTTGTGCTTTTAAAGTTGTAGCAATATAGAAGCCTGATGATGGCAGATGAGATTCTGCCAAAACGTTGCTACAACTTTAAAAGCACAACTAGAATGACGTGGGATAATACCCGAATGAAGCTGAACAACATACATACATACATACATACATACATACATATAAAAGGAGGGGCAATAGAACCATTATCAGGGCAACCGGTCTATAATCAGATCTGGCCCCTGGGCGTGCCAACTGCCTTCACAGCAATATATAACAAGCATACTGCAATTCCAGTTTGAATCGAAATGGTAGATGGTAGCAGTTCTCAGACCTCATCTTTGAAGGCAAAAACCAAATTTCAACACAAATCTAAACAGGCTAAGGGGACTTCTAGAGCCTTAGAAAAGGACGCTATCAGGCGCCACAAAGCTTTACAAAAGCAGATAGACAAGCGCACTAGAGAGGTGCACAATGTCCCACAGGAGTTCTCCTTCTCCTGTCCGTCTATCTCTTCTCTCCTTCTCCCCTAGATCTCTCCCTCTCATCCAGGTGCAACTTGGCTTCACAAGGCCAACAGGCCCAAGTGCCCAGGACACCAATCACGTGAAGGGCTCCTGAAGCCACATTCACTCCGACGGCCTCAGGTCTCCATCAAGGCAATAGTCTTTTTGAGGAGATCCCAGAGAGGACGAAAGCCTGGATGGAGCTGGCAATCTGCCAGGGAATCGCAGTGGGTCATAACACACAGTTATGACCAGGGAATATCCTGTGATCACCGATTATGAGTCCCAATGCTGAGGTCATCGACCAGATCGGAGCAGCATCATACCAAAGTACGTTTACAGGGGGAGACCTCCCTCCAAGGGCCAACGGAGGAGGAGGAGGAGGAAGAAGTGGCTCAAATTGATCAAATGGAAGAGACTGAATCGGGATCAACACATGATAGCAAGCCCATGTCAGAAGCAGACTCCTTAGAAAGGGGAATGTCTGAGGATGAGGGTCTTATTCCTGACCAACCTGTTTTTACAGGCTTATTCTGCCCACAGCTTTTCAAATCTCTCTTGTTTAAGGCAAAAAATATTGCATGCCTAAACAAGTTGACCCCTTCCACCACACCAACTCCCTCGGAAGAGGGACCAGAGGATCTGATCTTCAACCAACCAGTAGTTGAAGCAGAGGTGATCCCAGTTCCTCCCATGTTTTCGGACCTGATACAGAAGCAGTGGGCCTTGGCAGCGGTGTACACAGCCCCCATTGGATATGACAGGAAATATTTTAATCTGGCCCTTGATTTCTCAAAATTATTGAATACTCCTGAGGTAAACAAACCTATCGTAGGATTAGCGTCCTCCTCCATTTCCAGTGATGCACTGGAAGCGTTAAAGCCGGAGGAAAATCGGGCTGAGCTAGCCCTGCACAGAACCCATCAGTCTGACGTGTGGGCCATCAGAGCAGCCATGGCCACCTCCTTCTTCACGTGTTTCTCTCTCAGATGGCTCCGTCTCTTACAGCAACATGTCCCTAATTCTAACCTTAGAGCACAGCAAGATATTGCTAAACTTATTGCTGCTGCTGAATTTTCAGCTGATGCAACTTATTATGCAGTCAAGTTTTCAGCCAGGGCCATTACTTCACATGTCACAGCACGTCGCTTGCTATGGTTAAATCATTGGCAAGCCGACTTTAAACACAAATCCAAGCTGGTTTCATCCCCCAACTGTGAGAGACAGACTGTTTGGCTCTTCCCTTGATCCGCTACTAATCGAAACCCGTAATGAATACAAAATAGCAATCTATTTTGCTTAGCATCAGAAAGAGGGACGTTCTCACGTCCACTGACTTGTCGGAGGCATACCTGCATATTGCTATTTGGCCTTCCCACTATAAATTTCTCAGATTCTGTTATAATAACCACCATTTTGAATATGTGGCCCTTCCCTTTGGACTTGCTTCTGCCCCTAGGACCTTCACGAAGGTTCTCACAGCGCTAGCTGCTCATCTTTGGGACATCCCTGTACGACTCCAGTGTTATCTTGATTACATCTTGATCTTGTCATCTTCCATTCCCCAAGCAGTCAAAGACACTCAGAACACTTTACAATCCCTACAACAACATGGCTTCTTAATAAATTGGAAAAAGTGTCATTTAACACCATCGACTCGGATAATCCATCTGGGGACTGTCCTAGATATGGTGGAAGGCAAAGTTTACCTGTCACCAGATAGACTAAATAGCATTTAGCAATTAGTGAAGGAGATCAGGGGTCTTAAGAGGGTGTCCCTAGCTGAACTATCAAAATTGTTAGGCAAGATGATCTCATGTATCTCTATCATCCCTTGGACCCGGCTCCACACTAGATCTCTCCAATGGTTCCTGCTTCCATACTAGCGCTCTGACTGAAGCAACTCCAAACACAAGGTCAGGGTACCACCAAAGGTCTCTCCTCTGGTGGACCAGACCAGTCATCAACAGAAGCTGTCTCTTCAAGGAGCCACAAAGACTTATCACCACCGATGCCAGCCTGTTTGGATGGGAAGCTCACGTTCAATCGCTTACAACCCAAGGCCGCTGGTCCGCCATAGAACAGTCTTGCAGCATAAACTGGCTGGAGCTTCGAGCAGTAAACATGGCTCTCCGCAGCTTCTTTCCCCAGGTACGCAATCAGAACATACTAATACTGACTGACAACGTAACAGCCAAAGCTCACATAAACAAACAGGGGGGGCACACAGTCAAAGCATCTCATGCGGGAAGCGGAGCGATTGTGTCGTTGGGTGGAGACCAACCTAGTTTCCATCAAAGCAGAGCACATTTCGGGCTTGTCGAGTACACAGGCAGACTAAATGAGCAGGGCCACCATCGATCAATCGGAGTGGCGCCTCCATCCCTCCTTGTTTCAGGAAGCGGTCAGGACATTTGGACAGCCAGTGGTGGATCTGTTCACTTCTCCCCTCAACACTCAGCTCCCGAGATTTTTTTCTAGGTACCCATCGCAAGGAGCGGAGAACTTCAACTGACTCCGCTGTCCTTGGACCCCGGGACTCCTGTATGCATTCCCTCCACTTCCACTGGTTCCCAAGGTCATCCAGAAATTACTAGTTGAGAGGGCAGAACTACTTCTTGTAGCTCCTTACTGGCCCAGACAGCTGTAGTTTGCAGACCTCCACAAACTATCCATATCAACACCCTGAAGAATTTCACCAGACAGGGTCTTGCTAACCCAGGGACCCTTTCAATATCCGGACCCTCAGTGGTTGCACTTGACCATCTGGAGGTTGAGCGGAGCTGTCTGAAGAGCAAAAAGTTTTCCAACAGAGTTATCGTCACTATCTTAGCTGCTATACGCCCCTCAACAACTCGCATTTACAATGCCACGTGGTCCAGTTTCTGCAAATGGTGTACCGAATCTCAAATTGATCCCACCTTTGCCTCTGTGGCTCAAATTCTAGAGTTCTTACAAGAGGGACTTGACAAGGAATTATCACCAAATACATTGAAAAGACACGTGGCGGCCTTGGCGTCAGTTCTCACTCGCGAAGGCCTAACTTCCCTTTCCCATCATCCTCATATACGGTCCTTCCATTGAAGAGCCACAAATTTACACCCTCCAGCGGTACACCGTTATCCCACCTGGGACCTTAACAAGACCCTCATTGCACTCACCAAGGGCCCTTTCGAACCCTTGAGATCGTCAAGTCTACAATTTCTGATGTATAAAGTTGTTTTCCTTGTAGTGATCACTTCTGCTCATCATATTTTGGAGATTGCAGCCTTGTCTATCAGACAAGATCTTTGTGTTTTCTATGCTGATCCGGTGATCCTTTGCCCCTACCCTACATTTATACCCAAAATCAATTCGGCTTTTCATAGGGCACAAGAGTTGATACTTCCTAATTTTTGCCCCAGACCATCACAAGGAATGGAACTGCAATGGCATAGGTTTGATGTGAGGCAAGCATTGCGAATATGAATATCAATCATACAGTGGCTTTCAGAAAAACAGAAGCCTTATTTGTGTCCTTTCAGCCCAACACTCTGGGAGGCAAAGTCTCACCTTCTGTGATAGGCTGTTGGCTACGGGCTGCAACAGCGAAAACGTATCAGACTCAATCCCTGCAGGTGCCCAGGGGCATAACAGCTCATTCAACAAGGAGCGCTGCAACATCGGCAGTGTGGGCCACACAGGCACCAATTACTGAAATTTGTCAAGCCGCAACCTGTACCTCTCCATCACCTTTCATTAGGCATTATAAAATAGATGTGTTTGCATCTGCTGAGGCCTCCTTTGGCAGAAGAGTTCTGCAATGGGTCCACAGGGACCAGGAGGAGATTCCAGGCCAGACGGAGTCCCTCCTGTAGGACAGGCCAAGCTTTGGTATGTCCCACTACTGGATGCTGTGAACAGCTCATAGGAAAAAGAGCGTTGGTACTTACCTGACATGCCCGTTCTCTTTGAGCTGTGAAGAGCATCCAACCCCATTCTTTTGTTCCATCTGGTGGGGTCCTGTTTTGGCCAACGAATTTGTTAGGGCATTGAGGACGAAGGCGTTCATTTCTCTCGTCTTCGCCAAAACTGGGGAACCCTGGGGAGGAGTCCCGTGGAGGAGGAGGAGCGTTCCACAAATTAAGCCCAGCCTAGACATCCAGAGACTGAAGCACCTCCCACTACTGGATGCTCTTCACAGCTCAAAGAGAACAGGCATGTCAGGTAAGTACCAACGCCCTATCTCAGTTTGAAAATGGTAGTTTAGAATTTATGGACAAGTAGATGTCTTAAAACTTTCAATCATCTTTTGGCAATCAAGACTTTAATTTCAGTTATTGCAAGAGGGAAATGGATTTTTTAAAACTGCAACATGGCAACATATTCAATTAAAATATCTTCTGATTTTACAATTTGGTTCAGCATTGAAATCTGTTTTAGATTTTTCAAATCTACAGCAAACCCCAAAATAATATTTTTAAAATTAGTTGTTTGGAATAAAGATTTGAAATATTCTTCAGTAATAAATCAGTGGTTAAGAGTCTTAAAGAAGGATTTTTCCAGAATAAAGCATTATTTACTTTGGAAAATACCACAAGACTGATAAGAGATCTAAGGACACTTAAGCACTGCCTCCAGCTTTCTGTCTTTTCCCCAGACTAAGATATTACTCAGACTAGAATTTAGTTTGCTTACTAATACTTTTCTTTTCTTGCTTTTTAAAACCTAGAAGACAGCGGGGAACATAAAATTTACAGGTTAATACCCAGAAGATGTCAGAATTTTCAAACTGACTGAATGCTGTCAAGTTGGAGCATCCTAATTCATAGAAAGGACAATTTTGTCAGTCATTTGCTATTAAAGAAACAGACTTCTTTTTCTGGACTAAAAAGTCCATTCAAGTAGATGGGTACCATTTTTCCTTAATGATTATTACCCTTTTATTTTGAGGGGAAACTACATTTGTATATACATTTTGGATTAGGAAGGGGGAAATGCTCATTCACTTAAATAAGGTCTAAATAACTAATGTAGGATGATAAGTGGAGTGTTTGGGTATACCCAACCTCTTTGTTCTTTGTCAGCCTGATACTTAACTAAAATTCCTGCAGGTTGATGGATTGCTTTTATAGTAGTCTCCTCTTTCCTCTCTGCTCTTTAAAGTAAGCTAGAAGTAGATATAAAAGCTAGTGTCAAGCAGTTTTACTGGTTGTGCAAACTGCCCAGACCACCTATGGACCAGAGGACAAAGCTGGATCTAACTAATTTTAAATATTTTGTAATTTCCTACTATTAAAATAAGGAGAAAAATGCCAGTGAGTCCAATGTTAATGGAATTAAATAAAAACATTTAAATTATCAACACTATAATTTCAAAATAAGTTTAATGTATTAATTTATTAAATGTTGCCCCTCTTACCAATGTTGGAGACAGTATTTAAAGTTCTAGGAAATGATCTGAAAAGAAGTAGAAAGCATTTTTTTCAGTCTTCAACTTTTTTTTTCTAATTTCCTTCGCCTTCTGTACTGCTGCTTTCCTTTTCCAATGTCTGTGGAAATTCACAGTCATCCAGGTCATGGTTGTCCCAAAGTTGATTTTTCAAGAGGCAACTGGACTTTCTTGTTTTTCTTTGAAGACCTTTCACTTCTCATCCAAGAAGCTTCTTCAGCTCTGACTAGATCCATCCAGACAACATGAGGAAACTATATATAGTTGGAACAAATTTGAACCTTTACCCCCTAATTTTGGCTTAATGTTTTCTAAAGCAATATTCACTTCTCTGTACTCATAAAGCTTAGAATTGTAGATCCAGGATATTTTTTTCACATCTACATTTGTATAAGGTATATTCTTGATGAATTACTGTTGTTAATGTGTTCGCTTGTTAAATGTTTCCTGTAAGATTTTCCTACAAGGATTTTTGTAGATTTTTGAGATTTTACAGTTCAGCCTGCACATATCTTGAATTAAGGCAGGATAAGGCACCAGGCTTGAAAGACCAGGAGTTCAAGTCCCGCCTTAGCCATGAAAGCCATCTGGGTGACCTTGGGCCAGTCACTCTCTCTTAGCCTAACTTGCTAAGTTTTTGTGAGGAGAATAGGAAGAGGAAGATATATTGGATATGTTCATTGCCTTGAGTTATTTGTGAAAATAATAAAGGCAGGATATAAATTCATGAATAAATAGATCTCTAAAGGACTCTAATGATTCGGGCACTCAAAGGGATGCTGCTCTGGAATATGTCCGGGCTGCAAATTTTAACATCTGTATATTTGTTCATTTATTTCTTTGATGGTTCAATATTATGCATGCTTAAAGGAGACTTGATACAATCATTGTTATTTGAATTGGACCTGTCTGCCCTCATATCCAGTCAAATTTTATAGGACCCAAATAGAGAATTCATTAGTCCAACAATGAGACAGTAACTTTGTGTGTGTGTGTGTGTGTGTGTGTGTGTGTGTGTGTGTGAGAGAGAGAGAGAGAGAGAGAGAGAGAGAGAGAGAGAGAGATGGTCATTATAAGTGATATCCAAGAGTTGAATATTGGCAAATCTAATGTTTTCAAAACCACTTTCATCAATATGTCTGTAAAATGTATTATTTATTTATTGTAGATAAACTGCACATAAGCCAATTTTGGATTTTTAACAATAAGGAATGGCTATAAATAAATGTTTTAAATGAGTAAACATCTTGTTTCCCTTAGTTTTCATTCTGTAGAGGATTGTGTTTTTAACATAGATGCAAATTGGGGGGGGGGGGAATCTCCAGAGTGGAAGGCATGGTGTGGCACAAAGTGATTTGGCCATGGTTGACCAGAATGTCTTTCCACGAATGAAGGACTCAGCAGTCTTCCTGCCATGCCAATTGATGGCATTCATTTTATGACATTCAGAAATATCGACAGACCCATCACATCCTGGACATAAATTGTTTCAACTTCTACTCTTGATGATGTCATAGGCACTGTATGTCAGAACACTAGACACAAGAGCAGTCCCCCCCATTGCCATAATTCTGCTAAACAACTGATTCCCACAATTGTCAAAGTATTTAGTAAGACTGTATTACTATTATTATTCTCATTTTTCCTTTTACTTATCTCCTTTTCTACTATGACTATAATTGTGTTGCTTGTATCTTTAAGATTTACATTGTTTTATTTAGTTTCCTAGTATGGTTTATGTTGATTGCTTATTTAGTATCTTAGGACTATCACTAAGTGATTGATGGTGATGATGATGATCTTATGATTGATAGTGAATGTATCTTTATGATGACTACGATCATGATTTATCACTTGTAGCTTTTATGTACACTGAGAGCCTATGCACTGAAGACAATGCCTTGTGTGTCCAATTACTCTTGGCCAATAAAGAATTCTATTCTATTCTATTCTATTCTATTCTATTCTATTCTATTCTAT
>BLBF01000002.1:23949478-24019586 GCA_015471245.1 Laticauda colubrina
ATTCTATTCTATTCTATTCTATTCTATTCTATTCTATTCTATTCTATTGATAGTGTGTAGAATAGTAGAATGTTGTGGAATATACTTCCTTTGTTATGAAACAGTGTGCTGACTAAAATCCATTGCATGGAACGGTGGTAATTAGGTTCATGTTTAATGTGTAGGCAAAGGAACTCCTTCCCTTGCAAGCTTAATTCCCTTTTATTATCGTTGTGTAATCTGAGTAAGTTCTAACTAGGAGTTCTTTAAGCATTTGGGTAGCTAGATTTTACAGCTATAATTTAGACATAGTTACACATTCCTCTGACAGTTGACCACTTCCTGTTAATATATTCAGCCTGTAGAATGCAAGGATTTTGGGCAGTAAATTTTCTGTCTGCTGAGCTCCTAAATTTCTTCAACTCTCCTTTCATTAAAAGAAATCAAAGTTCTAGCCTTATAAGTAAATGAAACTGATTGATTTTATTCTGTTATCACTTATGCCAATTCTGTAATTATTTTGATTTCTGTAATTTATATATAAGAGTCACATCTCTTATATTTAAGATAAATTTTGGATAGGTCAATATTTTATCACATCAGTTCTCTGCTGTTCAAAAGTAGGGTTGATGGAAATGAATGAATTCAGCAGTTGTTTGTAATTATTATTATGATGAATTTCATCCAGAATTGAGGTAATCAACCACTCAAAAGCTGAGCTTAGCCATTCAGTTTACCAGTGTTTTGATTGCACTACTTTATGGCACAATAATTCAAATAGATAAGGTAATAAGGGGAGCTATAGTTACATTCTTAAGAATATAAGATCCAGGAATGGATAGCATTATTTCAAACTATACTTTTGTCTTATATTCTCAGTTCTGCTTTCTCTGATGACTGCTTTTTTGGTATTTCATGTAAAAATGAATGTAATAGTTTAATGGCAGAGAGTGCTTCAAAATATTTATTTCTTGGGCTTACTTTAGTTTCTCAGCATCTGATTTAGATATAGTGGGGTTTTTTGTTTCTTTTTTGTAATTGCTTCTTATCTAAGTGAAAGCACGTTTCTTTATACACATATTTTTGAAGAAAAAAAACTTTATCTGATCCTTGTGCATTTGAACTTGGCCTTCTGTGACAAAGACGCGCTTGTTTGTGCCTTCATGGAATTTAACGAGAAGCTGGTGTTTTGGAAGTGAGAGCATCTTATTTCCTAGAGTAAAGGCAGAGTAAAGTAACTGGTAATGCATATGTGATCGCACGGAGAAACTGAACACATAGGGACCCACTTATGTCATCAGAAAGCCAGGAAATTACATTTTAGAAGAAAAAGCTCTTAAGTCTACAGTAGCCTGATCCCTATAACTGAAATGTGTCTGATCAAAGTAGGATCATGCTACCAAATGAAATCTTAATGTGTGCCAGCCATCGAGAGTACCCATTCAATGACTCGAACATTCCTTCTTCCTGTTTAGAGCTCATGTAAATCAGCTTTTACAACACAAAAATGCAAGTCACAGATTGTATCAACTGCATGGGCACAAATACAAGCTTTACACATATGCAAAAATATGAAGCCCATAGCCATGAATGGCTTCCCCAGTTGTACCATAGATACCTAGTGATAGTATTTTAGTTGAAATAATTGAGACATTTTCAGTTTTTCATGAATTTAATGCCGGACAATCCTTCTTTATAACAATGCTATTAATGATGTCAAGAACATAAAATATATAAATTCATTCAGAGGTCAATTTAATTCTTTGTGACTGAGTATCTGGAAAAATCCCCTACACCTTATGACAATTTTTATGCTTGTAAAGTTGGAGAATGTAGAATTCACATATTATTCCTTCCAGAAGTGAATTGTTTTCAATATTATTTGCAATATTATCAGTGAAAAGTTCAATTCCCACAGATGAATGTATTCTATTCTTTTTTGCAAATGTATATGCTTGATTAACTAAACCAGGAGGCAGCAACCTGCAGCTCTGGAGCCTCATGTGGCTCTTTCATCCCTCTGCTATGGCTTCCTGTTGCCGGTCAGCTCCACAATTGATAAGGCTTTTGGTTAGGACAGGTAGAGGAAAAAGGATGCCATGCTAGGAGGAGTCTCTATGCTGGGAGAACCGCCATAGATTCTGGTCGGCCCCAGAATTGAATGGGGGCTTCCAATTAGGATCTTCGTGGGCCTTTTGAGTATTTAAGTTTGCTGACCCCTGAACTAAATTAATGCATTTGCTCTGGTTACTACAAAATCAGAAGAATATATTTTATATTTTGGTATAAGGACTTGTAAATCATTGTGGAAGCCTAGAATTGGCCATTTAAGCTTTTGGATTCAACTTCTTGATCATGTATGAATCCAGTTAAGGCATCCTTGGCATAGGGCTATCTATGGTTTGCTCAGATGCATCTGGGGAGAAGGCTCATCACCTGTTAAGAAGTGGCCCCTTCAAGGATATCTTCCCACATATTTGATTCAATGGACATTCATCTGTCTTTTCCCAAGATTTGAATGTTGGAAACCTCTTTTCCATGTTTACATAATAACCCTGGCCTGAGAATCTGTAGTTTCCACCTGGCAGCTTCAGTTCATATGATTCTTCTATGTGATGTCCTTTTTAGGCATTTGAATAATGCGATCATAAGCTAATTGTATTTTATTTTCTCAAAGTTAATTATTTCCAGTTCCTTTATATTTTTTAAATATTGCTTCATTTCCAATTCTCTGATCATCTTTATTGCTTGTCTCATTTAAAATTTTTACTACCAGTTCTGTGGGAATGGCGTAGTGTGCATGATGTGGTGTGTATGGCTTGATGTGCGTGGATTGGTGGGCATGGCAGGGGAAGGTTACTGCAAAATCCCCATTCCCTCCCTACCCACTAACCTGATTTCCAGCTCCATTCTCTTGTGAAGGGCAACAAAAGAAGTCCCAGCCAATCAGCTGGGATTCAAGAGGCAGAGAATAGATGGGGGCAAGGCCAGTCAGAGGTGGTATTTGCCGCTTCTCTGAACTACTCAAAATTTCTGCTGTTGGTTATCCAGAACTGGTCAGAACCTGCTGAATACTATCTCTGGTCTCATGGTTTATTTCAGTTGCTCTAAATCCTTATGAACATGTGGTGTCCAGAACTGGACATAAAAGAGGGGTCTGACCAAAGAATAATATAATGGATTTTTTTTTTTACTTCATCTGCTTTAGGAGGTATACCTGTGTTTATTTTGAGATGATATGGATACTTTAAATTTACTTTGTGATCAACTATCATTCCTATTACTGTGAAGCCAGTTCTCCTTATATTTTTGTGCATTTGTCTCTGTTAAATATGATTTTATTTTATTTTTCTATCCAAATATTGTTCCATGTGAATAATCCTGATGAAAAGTCATGTGGGGCTAAAACATGTTAAGGGTTTGTGATTCAGTGATCTATAAGAGTTTATCAGTATGTGGTGAACCAGGCCATCATGTTGACATGGAGCATTATTTATTTATATGTTTGTCATGTTATATGAATAGTGGGGCTGTAATTCACCTGGATTTAGGGCTTAGATAATGATGTGGATTTACAGATCTGCAAAAAGTCATTCAATGGGCTAGATAAGGAATTATAAAAATGGCAGTTATCCTGTATGAATGAGCAGAAGTTCAGAGAAACAGTGATACTTCCTCTTCTGAATGGCATGACATTCTCTCAAAAGAATCTCGAATGCAATTTGGAGGTTCTTCTGGACCGGATATCTGTCTCATTAAAATATAGAATATATAATAGTGCTGGAAGGAACCTTGGAGGTCTTCTAGTCCAACTTCTTGGTCAAGACAAGAAACCTTATACCATCACAGGCAAATGGCTGTCCAGTCTATTCTTGAAAATCTTGGGTAATGGAGCACCCACAACTCTGGGAGACAAAAGTTCCATTGATTAATTGTTTCCCAGATTGATTACTAGAAGTGATAGATGGTTACCTCTATCAACCTTGTATGATATGCAAGTTATATCCTTTCCTCCTTCACTTTAGTTCCAGGAAATAACATGGAATCAATATCCACACTGAATGAAAAAGCTCTGGCAGAACAGATCAGTGTCAGGACTTCGGAGAGCTCAGTGCAGTAATCCATAAACTATGTTAGCTCTCTCTGTGCAAGAGCTGTTACTCCTATACCTGCCTATGCTCAACTGAGATCTTAAAAAAAATATCAAGTGATTCTTTAGTTCCAGGTTGCTGATAGGAATTCCCTGAGCCTTTTTGAAGGATGAGACTCCTTTAGAGCTGAGAAATTGTTAATACTATTGAAAGTCTGAATCTGAGCTTTTAAATAATGGAAAAAGGGGCACCCTTAGGCTAGGAAGGCATAAAAGGGAGGATGGGAGCTTCTCCTAGATCAGGGGTCTCCAACCTTGGCAACTTTAAGACCCATGGATTTCAACTCCCAGGATTCCTTAGCTGGCTTCAGAATTCTGAATTGTGAAAATTGAAGTCCAAAAGTCTTAAAGTTGCCCAGGTTGGAGACCCCTGTCCTAGATAATAGTAATCTGAGAGTGTTCACATTCTGCATATTTACCCAAATTTCATAAGGCTTTTGATCCGAAGTACATAGGTTTCAGGCTCAGCTATTTTAATGTATTGATATGAGATTGTCTTTGTGTCTGATTTGGAAATTTCAACTAATACAGAATGCAGAACTCTAGATTTCAGAGAAACCATAAAACGATTGAGGATTTTCATCCATATTTTCCCCATCTTTTTTACATTTCTATTTAGGGTGAAAAATACAAAAAAGAAACATTTTTCTCTTTCCTTCTTTTAAATAGAAGAAGCACTGCCAGGTTTTCCTTTGTTTATCAATATAATATTAGCAGGGAACAATTTTTAGAGAGCAGGGCTGCTTGGACTGCTTATAAATAGCTTATTGCTCATGAAATGAAAATTGCTTTTGAAATTTGGCATGACTGATGTCCTTTTTAATTTATTTATAAAGTCGGACTGAAAATGTTGGCTTTGTCCCCTCCCTGCTTCTCATCTGGATGCATGAAAACTGTAAGGAAAAAAAAGGATAATGAACATGTTACTCATTTTCTTCTTAGTTGGACTGCTGAAATCCCTGAATAGTTTACACAGTAGAAGGATTTTCTTAAAGTTATAGGAATCAGAAATGAGACTTTGCTTCTATTGGAGTAGCGATAGAGATGGGGAAAAAAAGTTTAAGGGATGATGGTTTCCAAGTTTCCTGAGTGTAGTATGATCATAAACAGAACACTGAATACCTGATATAACAAAAATTGAAAGTAAATTTGATAGATGTGACAATATCCAGGAGCAGCAGAACCAAGGAAAAAGAATTGAGAGAAGAAAAAAAACAAACTAGAGAGATCTAACTGTTGAAGTGGATAAATTATGAAAAACTTCTTACTTATAAATACTGGTCTGTTAAGCAGAATAAAAAACATATTAAATATTTTTTTACAATAGCTAAATATTTTGGCTATAATAATTGAAGAAATCCCTACCTCCAATTTTTATATCTTAAGACATTGCTTGGATTATTCCTAGATTCTGGGAATTTACAAAGAACATTGTGTATTACTTAGTTTGTTCTTTATACCACATTATTCTTTGGTGAGTAAAAAAATATTGTTATATGATAGTTGCTATTGTTAATATTTTAGCAATAAAAGATAAATATGTTGGATGTATAACAAGCAACAAAATTAATGAGACTTCCAGTACTGAGGTATGAAATAGATGGATTAATGAAACTTGATAGACAATTAAGTCTACAGTATTAGACCCTTTGTAAGCTGAAGTTTTCTTTTGAAATTTCATTTGGAATAGAGTATACTTTCTGATGTTTGCTACATGTTGAAATAATTTATCTGGAGAATAATAGATAGTACAGACTGTATAGTCTGAAGTGTGGGATTGTGTGTGTGTGTGTGTGTGTGTGTGTGTGTGTGCATGTGTTTGTGCAGTAAATCATCTGTTGATCTTCAAAATGCCATAAATTGTTGGTCAAAATAATAATACTGACTAGAACTGAGAAATCAGACCCTTGGGAATGTTTGTATAATCTATAATCAGCCATTACCAAGTTAGCGCTTTCCAGATGTATTCGTCTACTCTGCCCATCATACAAGGCTATTGGCTGAGGATGATGAGAAATGGTGTTCCATGCATCTGGAAGGCACCAGTTTGGGGAAGGTTGATGCACAGCTTTAAAAGCAAAGCTTTAGATCTGAAAGAACTACAGTACAATATGTTTTGTTTTCATTCTTAAAATAGGCAGAACCTATCTATTCCTGAACAGCTGTGATCAAGATGTTTCTCCCCATTAGCAGCAATTAAGCTTACTTCAGTGCTGAATTATCTGGTCTCCTTCTTTTGCAGGCTGATTGATAAAGTGATCTTCTCCAACATGTTGCGATCATATAGTAGGTTTCAGGAAGGTTTATGTAAGGATCTGAACTGATAATGATAAGATTTGTTGACATTGTTGTTAAGCCCATGTCACACTGAACCAACAGATGCAAAGAGGATATAAAATGGACAAAAAAGCTTGCTATCCATTGGAAAACGCGATGTACTCACTGCCTCCGTTTTGCTTCCTCTCTATCCGTCCAGCATCCGTTTATTGACGTTTCATCCACTCCGAAAGTTTTGGGCTGTCCAAAACTTTTGCGCGGAAAATGTATCCAGTTCGTCCGTTCTGCATCTGCTACGCATCCGCTAGGCATCCGCTAGGCATCCGCTAGATATCCGCTAGGCATCCGCTACACATCTGCGCAACTCCATCTGCCCGGACATAGGGAGAAAGCGGAACGGACGCAGAACGGATGCAGAACGGATGCCTAGCGGATGCAGCATGGAAACAAAGTGTTTAAAACGGAAAAAACATTCGCAGAGGGGACCTATCTCGGATATTAAGGATGTCTAGAGGATGCCTAGAGGATGCCTAGAGGATGCAAAGGGACACCTATACTGCCTATAAAAAGGGGGAGCAACTCATCTGCATCTCACTTTCAGAACAGCAGCCCAGCAGTGCAGACCTCATCTGGCTCTTCCTCTTCCACAGCATCCAGTCATGTCCACCGTGGATTATAACAAAGTCCTTTCGGCAGCCACCATCGTTCTGCAACAGTGCGAAGCCATCTACAGGCTCTGTGAACTCTACTGCGAGAAGAAAAAGAGGCAGCCAAAAAGAGTCTGTGTCCGAAGATGGTTCGCCAGAAGAGCAGAGTACGGACTGTACAACAAGCTGATGGTGGAGCTCAGGAACGAAGATACTCGGGCGTTCCAGAACTTCATGAGGATGCCTCCAGCCATGTTTGACAAAGTTGTGCAGCGGCTGACACCCAGGTTGACCAAGATAAACACCAGCTTCCGGCCCAGCCTGGAACCTGGGCTCAAGGTGGCACTCACTCTGTGCCACCTGGCCTCAGGGACCACCTACAGGAGCATGCAGTACGGCTGGAGGGTGCCATCCAACACTATCAGCATTGTGGTCAGAGAAGTGGTGCAGGCCATCATCGAAGAATACAAGGAGGAGCTCCTCCAGTACCCCTCCAATGAAGAAGGATGGAAGAAAGTTGCAGTGGTATCAGAGGTGGAACTTCCCCCACACCGTTGGAGCCATAGATGGCAAGCACGTGGCCTGCAAAGCACCAGTCAAATCGGGGTCCACTTATTTCAACTCCAAGGGCTTCTTCAGCATCATCCTCTTCGCCATGGTCGATGCTGACTACAAGTTCATGTACATCGATGCTTCAGGCAACGGCTCATCTTCAGATGCCCAGGTATACAACGCCAGTCACCTCAAGGAGGGGCTGGAACGCAACCTCATCGTGGGCTTCCCATATCCAGAACCCCTGCCCAACGACACACAAGATGTGCCCTATTTCATCGTGGGGGATGATGCCTTCTCCCTCACAACCTACCTCATGAAGCCCTACACCTCCAAATACCTCACCCATGAAGAGAGGATCTTCAACTACAGGCTGTCCAGGGCAAGGCGGGTGGTAGAGAACGCCTTTGGCATCCTGGCCAACAGGTTCCAGGTACTTCTCACCAACATGCAGCATCACCCACAGACCATGAGGACGATCGTGGAAGCTTGCTGCATCCTGCACAATCTCATGTGCACCCGCCACCCAGTCTTGCAGAACAGGCTCGTGGACCTCCAACAAGGCAATGGGGACATGGAGCCTGGGGAATGGAGGCAAGGGCGAAACCTGATAGACACTCAGGATGTGCAAGGCCCCAACAGAGCCTCACGTGAGGCGAAGAAGCAGCGCAACCTCCTGAAACACTGGTGCAACTCCCCAGCTGGAGCAGTGGAGTGGCAAGACAGGATGGTAAATGCTTAATGGATGCTTCCTTCAGCCTGTCTCATCACAAGGATGAGATTGGGCCATGTATGTTTGGTTGGCCTACAATGAACAGGGTGTTTAATAAAAAGTTGTGTTTATGTTGACATGTGTGGATAATTATTACATTATTATTGATAATAAAGGGCCATAGGTGTGGCACCTGGGAGGGTGGACCATACAGTCCCACTATGCTTGCACTGGAGGTTTATCTATCCCACTGCTATCCTAACCCATCCCACAGCTATTACCCATTCCACAGGTATCCCTGACCATCCCACTGCTATCCTTACCCATCCCACAAGCATGCAAAGGCTTAAACCATTTCTAAAAGTTTCCAGCAAGACTTTATTAAAAAAAAGAAATGAAACAAGTGTGTGAATCAAAAATAGACTTTATTAACAACAAGCTATAAAACAAAAATGAGTCTCTGGCACTCCTCCTGGTCGCTCAGTCTCAGGGGTGAAGGGTCCAGGTGCTGTGGAGGTGGCTAGTGCTGGAGTGCTTGTCATCAGCTCCTCCAGCAGCAGAAGCAGCAGAAGCCCCAGCCCCAGAAGAGCGAGCCCGTGCTGCAGAAGCCCCAGCAGAACCAGAGTGAGGGCCAGGGGGCGGGATGGTACCCCTGTCCCTCTTGCAAGGGCTGGCAGCAGATGGCTAAGGCTTGCTGTGCTTCCGCATGGTTGTAGGGTTGCTGGCTGGCAGGGAGGCTGGCAGGAACCAAGGCTGGCAGGAAGGCTGGCAGGGAGGCTGGCAGGAAGGCTGGCAGGCAGGCAGACAGCAAGGCTGGCAGGAAGGCTAGCACCAAGACAGGCACCAAGGCTGGCAGGGAGGCAGGCACCAAGGCTGGCAGGAAGGCTGGCAGGCAGACATGAACCAAGGCTGGCAGGAAGGCAGGCAGCAAGGCTGGCAGGCAGACCGGCTGGCAGCAAGGCTTGCAGGCAGGCTGGCAGCAAGGCTTGCAGGCAGACATGCAGGCATTACAGGCAAGGGAGTCGATGTGTGTGGAAGCAGGTCTTTCCTCTGAATGGTGACCTGCTTCCGAGCTGCTTCCGTTATATCCGCGGGGCTGATGCAATGCATCCTCCCCGCATGCGCAATTAATGCTCGGCATCCGCTAGGCTTCCGCTGTGCATCCACTGTGCATCCGCTTCATCCGCTGTGCATCCGCTGTATCCGTTCCGCATCCGCTTTGCTGAGGCCCCCCGGAAGCCCTGCAGATGTGCCATCCGCTTCCATCTGCTGGCTTCCGTTCCACATCCGCTTTTCATCCGCCCTGCGTCCTCCCCGTGTCCGTGTTATCTACTCCGGTTATGCAAATTTTTGCCCCTTTTGAGAGCGGATAACAATGGATGGAACATTTTGCTCGTCCGTTGTGTCCTTTTTGCATCCGTTGGGCAGTGTGACATGGGCTTTAGTTGTTCAAGTGGTAAATTCTTATGTGCAGTCCCAAAGGTGCTTGTTCAAGAAGCAACTGGACTGAAAAATGCAAATGGATGTGGAACCTTCTTGGAACTGGATCTATGACCCTGAGGGCAGAGATAAAGCTCCAAGTGGCCTCAATGAGTCTCAGAGAGTGCTAACGACCAGCTGTTTGCAAGGTGTATAAATTCTTCCATTCTCCACCATTCAGTGAGAACTGAAGAAGCTTCTTGGATGAGAAGCAAAATGTCTTCAAAGAAAAACAAAGAAAGTCCAATTGCCTCTTGAAAAATCCTCTTTGGGACAACCATGACCTGGATGTTTGAGAATCTCCATAGACTCTTACAGTACATGCAGTGGGTCTTATTGTTGTAAACACAAATTTAGCCATTGGAAGTCAGCCTGCATTTATTACACCATCCAGAAGTATTGCAAAAATTACAATTTGGGCAGACAACATCACTTCCTTCCGTCCCCTGTATATTTATTCTGGTAATAATTCATGAAATATCCAAACATAATATAAGATCTCTTCTCCCACCACCACCATTTTTTTGCTTCCCCAAAATATGGGGAAAGGGATACAAGCCTGTGAACTGCTCTGCCTCTTACCCAATGGCTGTCAAGTAATTTTGCTTCGACACCCAACAGATCTCTCCCACTCTTTCCATTCTGGTTTCTAATAGGCTGAGCTACAATGATTCTTGCACTATTCATGATGAATAGTGTGTGTGTTCATGTGCTAGTGTGTTCTTCAAAGATGGAAAATACAAGGTTTGACAGCCAGCTGCATTACATGGGAAACATATGGCATCATGAGGAAACTGTAGTTCCCTTACAAAGATAATTCATAATTTATTTGTGCAATTAAGTTAAGCTTATATTTTATGCATTGCGTCATGTTCCATCTGTAAGCATTTGGAAGATGGTGGAAGGTTGAGTAAGAGCAATGGCTACTAGCTTTTTCCCCAGTGCTGTAGCAACATGCGACAAGTAACATGTAACATGGAATATGCTATGTATTACAGGCAATTACTATCATTGGTAGTTCATTGTGTGCCATTAACCCACTCTGACACTGTAAGACCAGTAAGTAGAATTATGCATGACTCAGTTGTGAGCTGTATGGCCTGTACTTTACCTCTTTCTACATAGACTAATTCAGTCTGAAGATCTTTGAAGATCAATCTTCAGTCTGAAGATCTTTGCAGAACCAACATTCAGAACATCATTCTGAGTAGTAAGTTGCCTGTCATTATCACATTTCGAAAAAAAAAGTTTGTTCAATTAAATTACTTATTCTTTGAAAGATGAAGAGACATATTTTTTAAAAAAGCATGGAGCACATTCAGAAGGAAAGAATGCTAGTGGAAGCATCATCATAATTAGACATATAGGGATAGAAGGAACTAGTACTAATGAGCCATAGTGGCATATTGGTTAGAATGCAGTACTGCAGGCTACTTCTGCTGCCTGCCAGCTGCCTGAAATTTGGCAGTTCAAATTTCACCAGGCTCAAAACTAACTCAGCCTTCCAAGGTGGGCAAAAGTGATCCAAAATTGTTATCTTTAATGTTTTGACTTGGTAAACTGCTTAAAGAGGGCAGTAAAGCACTGTAAAGCAGTATATAAGTTTAAGTGCTTTTGCTATTGCTAATACCAACTGAAAAGTTAGAAAATGTCGAAACAAAAATCTCTCTCTGTACATGGTGTGGCAGAGGGCAGTAGATTGGGCTATTTAATACAATTTTAGAACTTTATAAACTTCAGTTTAATAAAGTACAAATCATAAAATTGTACTAATATGGTAGAGTCATTGGAGGGGAGAAAGAAGGCAATTTGTATCCCCTCTGATGGTTATATACCTTGCACTGTGTATGATTAAATTTTCTGCAATGAACAGTGGCATCATTTGCATTCTGCATAATGTATAATAATGTGATAATGTAAAACAAGCAACCCCCAGCCTACTGCTCGGTGTACTTTTGTGATCTTATCTACTATTTTGGCTTCCAAATGTGTTTTTCTTCCTTGTTTTTTTGATACAAAAATTTTAATATATGTATAATTGTCTCTTCCATTATAGTCGTTTTTTATCTCTTGTTTTGAATCATGTCAACATACTGTAACTCTTCCATCTGTTGTACATGCCTACAGTCCTCTCAAGCTTGGAAAACAATTTGGCATTTTCCAGCAATCACAATATGCTGTTGTTATGGATGTATTTCTGTGACAATTCAGTCCAATGCTAGTTTATAAAATTTGGCTGTATTGTCTGTATTTGGAGAGAAAAAGAAAAAGTGCTCAAAAGCTCTTTTGAACAATTCCTCCATTCCTTCCTCAGCCATTTGCAGCATTTTTCTGCTCACACCGGGTGGCTGCAGGAATATACTTTTTTATTTACTGAAATATAACATTAATGCAATGAAAGAGCCAAAAAAAAAAAAATAGTTTCCCATTTCTATGCCAGATATTCTCAGTTAATATAAAGAAAGTTTGTAAAGAGATCAGTTTTTTTAAATATCTAAGAAATTTTTCACCTTTTTTTAATGAAACCTGGATCTATCTGTAAGATTTAGAATATTCTTTAAACATAGATTTGAAATGCCAGCATGAATCCGCTCTGGTTATTAGTCTTATACCTACTTTCAATGGAGATCTGCACCTATTTATAAGTCTACAGTCCATGGATGCTAAACTAAGTGCATCACATTGATGTCATGTGATGTGTCACAATTTTTTTTTTTAACCTTCACGGAGCTGGGGGTTTATGTGGATGCATAATGCATCTGGCCCATGGGCTGCCAGTTTGACATCCCTGGGACTCTATACTGTAGCTGAATTGGATTGAATGATCAACATTCTCATCACATTCACAGTTATTCTTATAAGCCAGAGTTCTCCAAACTTTCTTCCTTTCTGGTGAAGGGAAGGGGGAGAGGGGAGAGTACTGTTCAAATGGGTAAGCAAGCAGTAGACAAATCCACCCACTGCTCATGCAAATGGAGCATGCACACACAGGCTCACTCATTGCTCTTGCAAGAGGGGGTGCACATGCATATGTGCACACTTGTTCTGACCCAAACCTGTTTCCAAGAGAGCAAACACAAGACAAAGACAGCGGTGTAACCTTTTAAAGTTTCATCTACGAATCCTGTTTCTTCACAGATAAAAGGCTGCTTCCAACTAATTAGCTCTGACAAGAAAGAGCCTTGCCAAGCTTTAGCAAGGCTGACAAAAAACAACTGATAAGAAATAGTTTACAACACAAGAGTCTTCAAATGCCAACTGTAATGCCACAAGGCAGAGTTTCAAAATGTCTTTGCTTCCTACAAACAGCGTTCGCTTCATAGCTAGCTTTTATCTTCTTGAAGGAGGGGCCATTACAGCCTTAATTGCAGCCTTAATCCAGACTCACTCGTGCTGTTGCAGCTGCTCTTTCCTGCAAGCAATCCTGAGCACACGCACACTTGGCACAGGATCCTCGGGAACTTCCTCATTGCTGCTGCCAGCAGTCCATTCCTTAATGGTCCTGGCCCCTCATCTGAGTCCTTGCTCTCCTCAGCCGCCCGCACCTGCTGCTGGCTAACCACAACACTTGTCCACCACTTCTGTGGTCCAGTTCCAACTGTCTCAAGGCCCATTAGTGGGCCACGACCCAGCAGTTGGACCCCCTGTTATAGGCAACTTACTATACTATAAAATAACAGAGTAACAGAGTTAGAAAGGTTCTTGAAGGTCTTTTTGTCTAACCCCTTGCACAAACAGGAGACCTGATATTATTCTGGATAAAGTGGTGGTACAATTTCTTCTTTGTAGCCTCCATGGATGAATTAGAATAAATAGAATAATTCATCTGATGATGTTTTGTATCCATAAACAGACTTTGTGTCTGGCATTCAGTTTTTGGAAGGGATTGGATTATTCATTATTCAGCCAACAGGGAATGGAAGTGTGGCTCCAGAGGTTGTGGAGGAGGCTGGGGAAGGGCAGATGCCAGCTAAGCAGTCAGAGGAGGACTTAGGCCCATCGCCTCTCCATCCTTGGGCACACAGAGAGGAGAGGATAAGGGAGAGATGTGGTCTACTCAGGAGGAGAGGGCCTTGATCCTCTTCATGGGCTGCAGCTATGACAACTGAATAAGAGAACGGACCTGCATACAGGCGAGCATTGGAACCAAAGCGTGGAAATAACTCTGGTTTATGGTTCCTCTCTGAGTTTGGCAAATTTGAAGACCAACTCTCTTCATATTCTACATAAGTGACCTCTGTGATCATATTAAGAGCAACTTCATTCTCTTCACTGATGATGTAAAGCTATTCAACACCACCAACAATACTGCTACCCTTCAAAAAGACCTCGACTATATATCAGAATGGTCAAACAAATGGCAACTTCAAATCTCAGCAAATAAATGCTCTGTCTTACATGTTGGCAAAAAAAATCAGAAAATAAAATACATGCTGAATAGTCAAAACCTTGTTGATGATCCAAACTCTGTCAAGGACCTTGGAGTACTCATCTCAAATGATCTAAGTGCTAGAGCCCACTGTAACTACATAGCCAAAAAGGCATTAAGAGTTGTTAACCTAATCCTACATAGCTTTTTCTCTGGTAATATCACACTACTAACTAGAGCATACAAAACACTTGCTAGACCAATTCTTGAATACAGCTCATCAGTCTGGAACCCACATTACATATCTGATATTAATACAGTTGAGAAAGTCCAGAAATATTTCACAGGAAGAGTTCTCCACTCCTCTACACGTTGCAGAATACCTTATGCTACCAGACCTGAAATTCTAGACCTAGAAAACTACGCCACCTTCGGTCCTATCTAAGTATAATACATAAAATTATATATTGCAATATCCTACCAGTCAATGAATACTTCAGCTTCAACCATAACAACACAAGAGCAAACAATAGATACAAACTCAAGATTAATCATACCAAACTTGATTGCAGAAAATACGACTTCAGCAACAGAGTGGTCAATGTCTGGAATACTCTACCTGACTCTCTGGTTTCTTCCTCAAACCCCAAAAACTTTAACCTTCGTCTTTCTACTATTGACCTCACCCCTCACCCCAGAGGTCTATAGGGAGCATGCATAAGCGCACCAATGTGCCTACTGTCCCTGTCCTATTGTTTCTTTTTATTTTTCTTATATGTATCCATTTCATATATTCATAACTATGTTTATACTTATACCTGTTATCTTATAATCACTTGACTAAATCAATCAATAAATAAATAAGTTTAAGACTTGTAGACTTCAACTCCCAGAATTCCTGAGCTAACATAACTGGAGGAGGAATTCTGGGAATTGAAGTCCACCAGTCTTAAAGCTGTCAAGTTTGAAGACCCCTGTAATCTTAAGGAAGTTATCTGATTTTTCATCGTGCCTCCAGTTTTAAACAACTTTGAAAAGGCCAATTTTGTTTTGTCAATTGCTGGCAATGAAACTTAAGAGATTTAAGACTTCGAGAGTGTTCCATTTGTAGGAACAAATAAATAAAGTTGATATGACCCTTATTTCCTTTAGGAAATAGGTGCTTAGGAAACAGCTTGCCTGTACTGAAAAGCCCATGTTTTTCAAATTTTGAACCTTTTGAGTCCTGCGTGTTTGGACTGAACTGTGAAGCGTAAATAGCATATGTTCTCAAGGACACTTTTTGGGAGAGGAGTGGGGGGGTGTTTAATATCGCAAGGGGTTTCCCTTCACTTTTCTTAGTAATTATAGACTATTCTCATTCTGTACTTACACTGCTACTGGAGAAATAAGAAGGAGTTCAAAAGGAAGATGGTTCCAAAGGGGGGGAAAGCACATACATTATAGATTCACAACATTTGGCTTCAAAGCAATAATAATTACACTTGGAGTGAAAAGGATGGGTGTTTCAAAGTGATTTCCATCTATCTGACTTTTGATATTGGTCAAATACTTTGAACTAAGAAGGAATTAAAAAAGGAAAGTGCAGAAATACTGGCTTTTCCCCTCCCCCAAATAGAGCAGGTATGGGGAAAGGCATCATGATATAATGTTTTTGATAATCACATTGAGAAAACCCATGTTTTCCCCATTGATTTAATAATCTAGGATAACAGGTATTTCCTGATATGTGAGATAAATCTGATTCTCTCCCCACTTGTCTTGCTTATTCAAAAACTTGAACAACTAAAGGCAAATGTTTCCAGATTAAAATAGACATAATTTGAATTCTCTGTCTTTCACCACACTCAGACATGCAAACAAATAAATAAATATATGAGCAGTATTCTAAAAAAATATCTTTAAATTTGCTTTTGTACATAAAGGTCTTTCATATGTAAATACTACTATGTTAATAATGCTAAGGTACAGCTTTGCTAAAATAAGATATTTGGGCTGAATGCCATTTTTTTCTGTTTTATACATGTATTAAAAATATACAAACCAATTTAATGCATTACTAATGATGTGCATTTGTCTCAGCTTTGTGAAATAGTTAGCAGGTAGCAGGGCAAAACATGAACTGGGACAGAATTCAAACATTTGTGAACATGTGGTATAAATAGATTTATTTTTTTCTTATTCCTTTGCAAAAATATATTTATAGGCAAAATTGATAAAATGCCTTGGTTTGGAATGTTAGGCACCAAGTTACAATTTACATGTAAATTGTAATACAGGGTTTTATAAAAAGAAAATACTGAAGGTGTATCACTCAAATTTGGCAGGTTCAGAAAAATGAGAAAATGAAAGAAAGCAAAATCAGCATAATCACCAATCCACTGGATGGATAACCTCAGAGGTGCCAGATGCTTTTTAATTATTCATTTTATGTTGTTGTTTTTAGGCTGTGTACATTGGGTCTTCTAACTTTATATGACATACAACATGGAAATCATTATTCACTTAATCAGCAAATATATTATCCATTTTGGATAAATCATTCAAAGTAGAAATACAGAAAGCTCCCTGTTCTGTAGAATAGAAACTCTTATCATTTGTGAAGGCAGTACGAGTGATAGCTGTGATGGCACATTGAGTATAATACAGTATTGTAGGCTAACTCTACCCACAGCCAGGAGTTTGATCCTAAATAGCTTGAGGTTGACTCAGCTTCCATCCTTCCGAAGTCTGTAAAATGCACCCATATGGTTGGGGACAATATGCTGACATTGTAAACCACTTAGAGAGTGTTGTAAAATGCTATTGGGTGATACATATGTCTAAGTGCTATTGCTGTATTACATCTTCCTGCTTTAGGAAAGAGTAAATAGCCTTTAAGAAAAGGTTTATATTCACCAACAAAACACATGGTTTCATATAGAAGGTATAATAATCAAAATGTGATAGCAGGAAAGTCTCGCCTATAAAACCAGAGGATTGCCACCAATGGTGTAGCTGACCCTTGTTAGCTAAGTTGAACTGGAATAAAATATCATCATAAGCTGTACAGAATGGTAGGCTGGTTGAATTAATAACATTTTGGATAACACAATCAGATAATAAAGGAGTTTATAAGAGTGGTTAATTCACTGTGGTATAATGTCTGCATGGGTGTGGTTATAAGATATGTTGATTGGCTTAGGATGGCTTAGTAGGAAACTTGTAGTGTTGTTTCCTGATTGGTTCCTTTTCCAAGAAGTGGGAACGATGTGTCTTTGAACTATTAGTCTTAGAAGTTTGTTTTATTTTACTAATGAACAAAAGAGAGATAGAAATACAACTGCAAGAAGGAATTGACGCAACCTCATTGTGGATAAACATAACAATTAAAAAATGGAAAAAAGAAAGAAAAGGTCTGGAAATTATGTTACAAAAGAAAGAAAAGTTCTGGAAATTAATCTCATAAACAGGCAATTCCAAAACCTTTGAGCAAACTTGTCTTTGCCTCTTTGCTGGAAAAAGATTAATTCAACATGGCTCTTTTAATCCAGTACTGCATTTCAGGTGTAGACTGCTCCTTCCAGATAATATAGCCCATACCCTTACTTATATCTTAAGAACTACCAAAACACTGGTTATTATAACCAAGAAGAACTTACATGCTTTAACATATAGCAAGCACCACAGACTTATATTAAGAATCTAGTTGATAGTGTGACATTCAGCAAAAAAGGTCCTAACAAAACTATAAGAGTTGATGTTGCAACTCCTGATTCACATCATTCCAACAAAAAGAAAATTATAAGCAACTCTTATCAAGTTTAACACTAATCAAGTGTACCTTCAGAAGGCAGGCCAGCCCTTAGACTTTAGGACCAGCCCATTTCAGAGTAAAAAATCAGAGCTTTAACTTTTAACTAAAAACTGACCTTTAACTTTGTTACCAAGTAACTCATTTTCGTAGAATTGAACCCAAAGGATGGCAAAGTTAGGCATACAGTCCAATTAAAAAATTAACAAGAATATTAAATGTAGCTTCACATAATTTTAGTTGTATCTTTCACATCCTTTGAACCTGAAGGAGAGATAATTAAGAGCAGTGTTCAAAGTTTGACAAATACTGATCTAATAGGATGTCCTCCCAAGAATGATACATTTCAACGCTCTGTTTAATAATGGTCACAGGAGTTAATGTGTTCTTTCCTTTCTCAAATAATATAATTGGAGAACTAAACAGATTGCTTGAAGTTCACTGAATTGATTCTTGATCTGTCTTTTATCCATTCTTGTTATATAATTTGAAGAATTTAAGTAGAGCATTTATTTGTGTGCCTCTTAATACACACACACACACACACACACACACACAGATACAGATTTTTTATTGTAGCGAAGCAAGTTAAAAGTGGCTTAGTTGTATGTGAAAAGTTATAGTGACCGGCTTATAGAAATGTTCTATACTTTTGGATATTTTTATTAATGACTTGAATGAAAAGTGGAAGAAATGGTTAGCCAGTGTTTAGAGGATACCGTAATAGTTTACAATTTTATGAAAATAAAATTGAAAACAAGAGAGTTGTGTCAAGTTTTTTTTTTAATAAAGTTTTATTGAGTTTTAACAAAACAAATAAAACATCTTATTTGAGTACAGCATGGTTCCGGGTTATTTCCATGCAGACACAATTTTATATGCATATTCATCTTATATATTCAACTTCATATCTTATTGCTCTTTTTCCAACTTCTCACTATTTCTCCCTTTACTTTTCTTAATTTTCTTTTATGATTATCTCATTTTATAAATACATAACAATACAGTTTTATCTCATAGAATATTTACTTATTTCATTTTAACTCATTACAGTATTCTACTGTCACAACACTATCTTTTGTAGCTTTGCAGAATCCTCACTTTTAACTTAATTTAGCCATTGTCTCTGTATTTTCTAGCTGAGCAAATACCTTTAATCCTAGTATGTTTCCCCTTTTTCTTTATTCCCTGCTTTTATCCCTCATGAGTTCTTTCCCTTTCTATCTTCCCCCGCTTTTTCTCATCTCTTTTTTTATACCCTTCTCTCTCTAATTTTCCCTTCTGTGGTTTTCTTTTCTGCTTCTCCTTGCTGTTATACTTCCTTTTCAGACTATTTTTCTTTTTGGCTGTTCCCTTTAATCTCTTTAAATCCTTTTAACTTCTTTCCCCCTTTTTCCCCTTCTGGCTAGGTCACACTGGCTGACGGATGCAAAACGTATGCAAAAAGGACATAGCGGACGAGCAAATTTTCAGGGGTGGCTCCATCCATTGTCATCCGCTCCAAAAAGTGGCAAAAATTTGCATAAACAGAATGGAAAAGAAAGGAAAAGAACGGACATGGGTAGTATGTAGCGGGGATGTTAAAGGGGTGTTCATAGGAAGCCTAGAGGATATATATAGGATGCATATATAAAGACCAATACCAAATACTTTTTTTTTTATTTCACCAAATGATCCCAGACTGTTCTTTCTTGTTTCTTTCCTTTACTTTTCCTTTCCTTGAGTTACTGTATCTTTTAATAAGGTTTCAGTTACAATGTATCCTCAGGAATCTTTTCAAAGTTTCGCTGTTAATCCTCTTTATTTTTCCAGGTGGCACTCCATTTTTCCATTATTCCAAGTTCCACCCTTTTGCCTCCACTCTTCTCATTTTTAGGGCTTTAAAATGACCAAGGAAAAAATCTTTCTTTTCCTTTTCTTAGCCGTGGTTCTGTGAATCCTAGGTAAAAAACTGCAAACAGATAGGTTTGTATTCTTTTTTCTTTTTCTTTTTATTGTTCCTAGTACAGTAACCGGCAAGCACAGTTAAACTGAACAAAGTTAGCACTGAAATCAATCATCTTTCAGTGTAATTCATCCCTTCACTCCACCCACCTAATCGCTGTCTATCTCCGCTCTGCACTCATGTCCCAATTATCCTATTAACACTATAATTCTATTACCTACATCGCATACTAACTAAGCCACGATTCCCAACTACCTCTTACTCCTCCCGTTCCTGCAGTTGCTCTCTTTTGATTTATTTACCCACTTTCCCCTATTCTTTCGGGAATCTAATACTTCCTCTACTTCATATTGATCATCTTTTATTGGACCAGGAAGTGTTTGTGGTAAGTCTATATCTTTATATATATATATATATGTTTTAATAAACTGCAATGAAATACAGGATGTATTCTTGTATATCGTGATGATAGTTTCAATTGTACAGTCACTGGATGAATTAACTTTACAATTGGGAATGGTCCAATATATTTTGGCCGTAATTTTTTACAAAGAAGACCCAGTTTTGTATATTTAGTGGACAGATATACGAGATCTCCAATGTGGAAAAGTTTTTGTTCACTTCTCCATTTGTCAAATTGTTTTTTACATGCAATGAAGGCATCATGTAAGGCTTCTCTTACATATTTCCATGATTGTTGTATTTGTTCATACCATTGCTTCTGCGTTACTGGTGCCTCTGTACTATGTGGCAATTCTGGAATTGGTATTAACTCATTTCCATATACTATTTGAAATGGGGTATATCTTGTGCTGCTATGTATAGCGTTATTATAAGCGAACTCTGCAAATGGTAATAATTCAGACCAATTGTTTTGTTGATATGATACATAACACCTTAGATATCATTCTATGGTTGCATTGGTTCACTCTGCAGCACCGTTCGTACTCGGGTGGTAAACAGTACTTAATCCCTGCTGTGAACCTATCATTTTCACAAACTCTCTCCAGAATCTGGCTGTAAATTGTACCCTTCTATCTGAAATAATATGTCTTAGTACACCTTGTAAGCAAAAAATATGTTTTAGAAACAAACCAACTAATTTCTTTGCAGAGGGTATGCCTTTACATGGAATGAAATGTACCTGTTTTGAGAACAGATCTATTACAGTCCATATTACAGTGAACCCATGACTAAAGGGTAAATCTACAATGAAGTCCATGGCAATATCCTGCCATGGTTTAACTGGATCAGACACTTTTTGCAGTAGTTCTAAAGGTTTTCCAGGATGGACCTTACTACTAGCACATACTTTACATTTTCTAATGTAATGTTCAATATCTGTCCTCATACCTGACCACCAAAATTGTCTCTTAACTAGATGTAACATTTTAAGATATCCATAGTGATCAGCTTGTTTGCTAACATGGCACCTTTTAAGTACTAGTTCACGTAAGGTAATCAGTATATATAATTTCGTTCCTTTTCAAGCTATTCCATCAGTGATAATACATTGTGTTTTATTTTTCTGTAACCAGGGATCTTTTTCTAAAGATTTTGTAGGCCATCTATTACTTTATATTTTAATGTTTGTGTGGTATCTTTACCCTGTATAATAGGTTGTATCAAAGTTTCTCTTTTACTATCAAATTGTGGGAGTCGAGATAATGCATCAGCTAGAAAAATTTTTTCTGCAGGTACATATTTCAAAACAAAATTAAACCTCCAAAAATAACTTGTTTGGGGGATAGCTTGTGAGGGGTTTGTAGAGCTTCCAAATTTTTGTGGTCGGTCCAGACCTCAAATTGTTCTTTTGAACCCTCCAGGAATTGTCACCAGGTTAACAGTGCCCATCTTACAGCAAATGCCTCTTTCTCCCAGGTTGCCCAGTTTCTTTCGGTTATACTAAATTTACGTGAGATGTATGCACATGGTTGCAATATACCGTAATGTTCTTTTGTAGTAAAACAGCCCCTATTGCCACATCACTGGCATCTGCCTGAATGATGAGTGGTAATTCTGTGTTTGGATGTTTTAACCCTGGCGCTTGAACAAACATCTGTTTAAGAGCATCAAATGCCTGTTGACGTTCTTCTGTCCATAGTATAGCTTGTCCAGGTTTGGGGGGATTTTTTCTGTTTGTTGTTTGTTTTTAGCAAATCCGTTAAAGGGAGAGCTATCATAGCAAAGGAGGGAATGAACTGATGGTAAAAATTGGCAAAACCCCAAAAACTTTGTAACTGTTTTACCTTCATGGGGTCCATTTGCAATCCCTCTGCAGATATTCTATATCCTAAATAATCCAATTAAGACCAATGAAATCCACATTTAGACAACTTTACAAATAATTGAGCATGTAACAATTTTTCCAAGACTTTCCCATGATATTTTCCCATGAGCTAATGTTGACAACAGATCTTTAATTAAGGGTAATGGATACAATGGTTCTTTGCATACAGCATTCAGACCCCAGAAATCTACAAATAATCTTAATCCTCCATCTTTTTTCTCTCTAAATAATACCGGAGCTGCGATATGTGATCTACCTGGTCTAATAAGCCCCCTCACCAAATTAGTGTCTATGTATTTTCTCATTTCATCCATTTCTTGTGGGGTCATGGAATACATTCGTGGTTTTGGCAATTTAACACCAGGAAGCAACTCAATGGCACAGTCGGTTGGTCTATGGGGCGGTAATCGGTCACTTCCAATTTCATTAAAAAACTTGGCTAAATCATGGTATTCCAGTGGATAGCCTGGATTTATAATGTGAGGCATTAAACCAGCCATTGTTTCAGGAGGTGGCCCAGGACCTTCTATTAATCTGATTTTTCTGAACCCCCCTTCCCATAAAATAGTGGGTCCCCACTTATCCAGCCATGCCAACCCAAGAATTACCGACTCAGTCATTTGGTATACTACAACAAATGAAATGTTTTCCCAATGATCCCCCATTTTCATTTTCACTGACTCAGTACGATACACAGCTGGTTTTCCACCTAATATGGATCCATCTACCATATTTCTCATATAATAAGGCTGGGTCTTATTTTTTTTTGAGCCCTGAAAAAATGGCTAGGTCGTCTTTTCGGGGGTGACTTAATTCCCCCCTTTGCATCTTCAGGCTGGTGGCGACAGCTTGGATGTTGACCTTGGAGTTGGTGGGGCACTTCGTATCAGGGTCAATGCAGGCAGCACCATATCTGGGTGTGCAACAAAAGTACTTCCTAATGGCAAGCCCCACCACCATTCCCCCCCATTTCGCATGTTTTAATATAGGCCTTAATATGGGGGGAGGAGCTTAATTTCATTTCATGCCTATAAAACATGCTGGGATTTCCTATTGGGGAGGCCATATTGTTGGAGAAACTGTACTTGTTCAAACTTTATAGGAGTTTTTAACCGGATCAGTTTTAAATCTAATTTCTCCATGATTTTATATGTTACTATACATCTTGTACAACCAGAATCGATTAAAGCCCCCATATCCAGGTTTTTGGTTGTTTTTATGTTGGTAAGAGTGATGGGTATTATAAAAGGTGGAATAGGTTTACTTACCATAAGATTCTCTATTGTCTCATCTTCACTTTCTAGTTTTGCACTAAAACCTTTCATGCGGTAGGCATAGTGTCATTTAATCTTATTTTAGACTCCACAGTTGAATCCATCTGTCCTACCCCACTGGAACGTTCAAGTGTTCATTTATTCTATCTCCAACTCTGTTTTCTTCTTGAACCTGTTGTCTCATTCGTCTCCTGGGACTCGATAAAGGAGGTATCAGACATTCAGCCACACAATGTACCGGTTGATTACATCTATAGCACCAAAATGTGTGCCTACCAAATGGTACTTTACTGGGTGGACTTGGACGAAGAGATGGAATATTAGGTCATACAATAGGCCGGACTCGTGGACTGCTGTTCCCTCTCTCTTTCAATCTACGTAGTCCTGAATCTAATTCTACCACAACACGGTACCAGTCCTGCAGTTTAGGTGGCAAGCCTCTATATAAGCAAGCTTGTGTCAATGCATAATCTAAACCTTCCCTAAACAGATGTATTAACAATCTTTCTGGACAGGTGGGAACTCTTCCAGCAGCTTGTCAAAACTCCTGTACATATTCCACTGCTGGTCAACCCCGCTGCTTTACCACTAATAAGTCTTCCTCCAACTGTTGTAACTTCGAATCATTGTCAAACCTCTGTCTTAATGCTTCCAGGAACAATCCCACATCTGACAGCACAGGAGATCATACACGATATAAATCGGGGGCCAATCCCCCCGCTTCTCCATCAATTACACTGGTTAGGGCTACGATCAACGCCCATTGGGATGGATAGTATTTGCCATATAGGTCAACATAATTTATCACCTGCGCAATGAAAACAGCTACTCTATTGGGATCTCCACTAAAAGTTGCTTGCAATTGAGGAGGATCCCAATGGCCTTGCAGATTCCATCACATTCTACTAATGTCCTGTTGGTCTTCCCCATGGCCCCAATCTGTTATAGAATCAGATGTTCTCCTTCCTGGCATACCTTTTTGACCAGGCGGTGCAGAAACAGTATCCAAAACCCTCTTTGAGCACAATTCCTGTCTTTCTAATGGTTTCATAGCTACCAACCCCAGAGTTACAAGGCTAGAACTTCTTAAAGGTTTACCCACTAATGTACTGCACTTCATATACTGACCGACTTCCTTAAACAAAGGATCCAAACAAGCTTCCTGAACAGAAACTCCTCCAAATTGCAAATTTAACATATCTAATGTAGCACTACCTGGAGGCATTCCATCATCGGTCCCTGGCCATCTCCTCACCCTGCAGTCCTCCGTTGCCACATCCCTTCCATAAGTATTCTGTTGTCTTTTCCAATCCTCTACACTTTCTTCTGCCATTTCAGGTGGCTCACTCAAATGTGCAGACTTTCTGGTCTTTGCCCTTACCACAGGCTGAGCTAATGCTTGGGATGGAGGACCCAGAGCCTTTTCCTCCTCTGTTTCCTTTTTCCTCTCTTCAACATCCACATCAACCTCCTCCATTGTTTCTGCCATTGGCAACTCTGGCTCCAACCCTTCAGCCATCTCACGAAGTCCAATAGCAGTTTAACAATAAAGTGAGTGCTAACCTTCTCTTAGCCATGATTCTTTGAATCCTAGGTAAGAAACTGCAAACAGATAGGTTTGTATTCTTTTTTCTTTTTATTGTTGCTAGTACAGTAACCGGCAAGCACATTTAAACTGAACAAGGTTAGCACTGAAATCAATCATCTTTCAGTGTAATTCATCCCTTCACTCTACCCACCTAATCTCTGTCTGTCTCCGCTCTGCACCTGTGTCCCAATTACCCTATTAACATTATAATTCTATGGTCTACACTGCTTACTAACTAAGCCACGATTCCCAACTACCCCTTATTCCTCCCATTCCTGCAGTTGCTCTCTCTTGATTTATTAACCCACCCTGCCAAAAGCTGTCTTTATGAATTTATTAGTATGATGTTCCTCTTTGTTAATGCTGCATTGCTGATTGTGGGTATGTAATGAAGTGTTTGTATTCCCTCCTCATCAGTCTAAACTAGTCAGCGTGCAGACGTCATCTGGTAGGAATGTTTGTTTTTGTTTCATCTCCTTCAAGCCTTTAATCTTCCAATGCTGTCAAGAGAGTTGTTTTACGAAGCCCGACACCTTTTGACAATTAAATTTCAGCTTAAAGTTGCCTATTAGTGTCAAAGTAAATTAATATAGAATTCTTCCCATATCATTTGTAATTGTCAATATAAAGATTAAAAAAGGGGGGTTTAACCTCCTTTTCTCTCTCCTTCAACGATTAAAAGTCTTCTTTCAGAAGTATACCTCTAAATACTTTTAGATTCAGGGTACCTTGCTTAAATGTTCTCTGTTGTTTAGCCCGATCGGTCCTGCTTTTCTCTTTGTCTTCCTTTTGCACAATCTTATCTAGTCGGGTTCTTCTTTGAGGTGGCCAATTCTGACCACCGCTGCAACCGCCTTCAGGAAGGGGAGTTTAGGCCAGCCAAGGAGGACAGATGTGGCTTCCCTCCACTTGGCTAGCAATCTTCCCCCTCTTCACCACCTCTTCAGGATGGCTTCAGCCTTGAATCCAAAGGATCAGAGCACTCCAGTGGCGAGCACAGATTGAAACCGTGCATGATCACAGATTTTGGTCTGTCGCTGAAGAAACCCAAATCGGAAGGGAGAGTTGTGTCAGGTTTTAAGATATATAAATTTAGTAGTGGGAAGGGCAATGATTTGGAGCAATAGTTGAATGCAAACCGAATATAAGAAGGTTACTACAGAAAAGGCTAATGAAAACAGGCTTAACAAATACATCATGGGAATAATATTTCTACTTTATTCTTTTGTTTTTAACAAAAAAATTCCATCAATCAAATTTTGTTGTAGAGCTTTAATTGAAAAGGAACTTGGATCTGACAGCCTAAATACCCATTTGCAACAAGTTATATTAAAACAGTGGGAGAAAATTTATAAAATATTTAATAATAAATATACCCTCTCTGCTCAATGTTTCTTTATTTATTTGTTGTTAAAAATATGAATGATGCTATTATTCTTTACATGGTTAATATTATGCTTTAATATTATCATTTTTCTTTTCCTCCTTTTTCTCTTTCTGGAAACAAAAATCACAGCAAACTATGGGCCAAATCCAATTTGCAAAGGTTGTTTGTCTTGTTCAAAAGACAATGGATGCATCAGATGTCAACATAAGTTGTTCTTCTTTCTACGAAGAGAGGGAATGAGACAACATGGGGAATGCTTGAATTCCTGCCCATTGGGGTATTATGGTCTTCGAGCCCCAGACATGAACAGATGTTCAAGTAAGTTTTCGCTGCTTAATGTTTTGAAGTCTAAAATTCACTCACTTATGACTTCATTCTGAAAATGATTGCGTACGTAAAACTGAAATTCATAAATTATTACAACAGTAAAGTGCATCTAATTTCAAAAAGAAAGAAAATGTCCATAGGATTTCAGCCAAATACCCCACAAGTGTTTGGCATTTCTCTAACTATATATTTTTTAATATCTTGTTGTAACTATTAATACTTGAAAGTTTGCTGGATTGTGTCAGTAAAATATCCATGAAATCTCTCTGATTTTAATCTCTCTGGATTCAATTTAGACTTAATATAGGAATGTAAAACAATTTTATATTTGTGAAAATGCAGGACGATACCTATGGTATATGCCAAAGGAAGCTTCGGTAATATTTAATATCTGGTTTTTTTTCACTCTCTACTCATTACAGAATGTTTCATTTTTTAAAAAATAAAATATTCTTCTTCAAGTTGTGTTACTATTTGTCTCTGTTGATAAAATTCTTAGTTGCATTTTTTTCTCCTTTTCCTTACATTATGTTTTTGTTTGCTTTTTAATCAGTTTCTTTCTTCCTTCAAACTTCTGTTGGGGCTTGGAACCTATCAAGGATGGAAAAAAGTCAACAAAGCTTATCCCAATTCTGCTTTAATTAAAGTTATAAAACCATCTTGTATTTCTTCTGTTGTATGACTTTAGACATTGTAACATAGAACAAAATTTCTAATATTTACATTTATGAGAATTTGAGTCTAATTAAAGAATTTCTCTGGGTTTTGATTTAGATGTTTGATACATGTGGTTGAATCAGTGAGGTGGAGTGGAAAACTTTCCACTGTTTAATTTTTCTTCTTTTTGTACATTCATTAGTAATAATGAAAAAATGCAAATTTGCAAATATAATATTTGGTATACTAGACATTTTTAAAATTAGCCCTTTTTGAGTTTTCATTCTTAATGACTATATGAATGAAACCATTAATTTCTAAGCAAGATAAGGGAATGAACAGGTCAAATATTTAAATTTTGAAATTGTTCTCCAGAAATGATGAGGGACTTTTTTGGTTTGTTTTATGATTATAGAAGACTGAATTTTTATCAGTGTATTTGCTTAAAGAATATAGCAGGGTTGTCAAACTCGATTTCATTGAGAGCTGCATTAGGGTTGTGTTTGACCTCGGGGGCCTGGGATGGATGTGGCCGGAATGGGCGTGGCCAGCTTGACATCAATCCTGTTGGGGGCACCATTTTTTATTTATCATCTACCTACCTACCTACCTACCTATCCATCCATCTGTCTCCTATCATCTATCTATTGTATATTGTCTATTATCTTCCTCTATCATATATCATTGATAATTGTGTAAATGCAACTGCATAGTATTTAGAATGAGAGTGTCAAACTCATGTCGTCACAGCAGCATCAAGTGATGTATTGTGACTTCCCCCCCTTTCCAAAATCGGGAGGGGGCATGGCCCGCAGGCCTTGAGTTTGACAGCCCTGATTTAGAGTATCAAGGCAGCTGGGAAGGAATCCCAAGCCATACTTTACCTCCATAGAAGGTTTAGCTGACAAATAGCTTTCCAACCTCAATTCCTGGAGACTTAAATGGGCATATCCATTTAGTTCTGCATATATTGAAATAGTTTATTATTGCATTCTGGAATAACTTCTGACTTACCAATCTACTGTATAATCATGATTTTCAAAATACCTCCATGATAGTATTAATCAGTTTAACTTTCTAACTGAGGGTGCAAGATATTGCCCAGATGATCTTAAGACTGGAGCCAAACTGGAGTAAAAAAATGCTTGAACTGGTATTTTCTTTTTTTCTTTTTTCTTTCCTTTTTCTCCCAAGGATCAGCTGTTCCAATGATCAGCTGTGCTGGGATTCCTCTCGCTGTCTTACTGTTTCACACAGGAGGCTTACCTGATGCCCAGGAGGCAAAAAGGGATGTATGGTGGGTGCTTCCTTGAGGCCCAGGAGAAAAAAAGGAGGGCACATGGGGGGATGTACATTTTCCATTTTTTGCCTCCTGGGCCTCAGGGAAGCCTTCAGGAAGCAAAAACAGGCTTCCAGGAGGCTTTCCTGAGGCCCAGGATGCAAAAAAAGGAGTGGGAGGGGGTACTGCAAAAAAAGAAGCCATGCCCACCCAGTCACATGACCATGCCCACCTAGCTATGCCCACTTAGCCAGTGGTAAAAAATATTTGCCACTGAACCAGTGGTAAAACATTTGCCCTGCAGGTGCTATTACATGTAATAGTATTAGGTCATTCATTCTTTCTCACCTGGATCTACCTCACAAGAGTTTTTTCCTATGAAAAAAATGAATGTGCCAGGGCTATATACATCATCTTTAGATTAAAAAGTGGTTTTCTTCCTTGAATAAATAATAGGGTCATGGCAATTGGTTAAAGAATATGTCTAGTTGGAGTTTACATTTGTTTACATTCTGCGATAATCAGGGTCCCTGATCATGTACAATTGCTCACATCTTCTCTAAAAGTGGAAAGTTCTGTATTTAAACTAATCAATGATTCCGAGATATAGGTATGCTTATATACATTATTGGAATGTACATGCAAAGTACAACATTAGAGACTGTTTTTGTTTTTAAAAAATCAATCAATTACTGGCAATAGCAACTTTAAGAATTGGCTATTTACTTCTGGCATGAGCTAAATTAAAAAGCATTTGTTCTGGCTTATATTATTACTGATAGTTGAAGCCAGCCAGAATATCTGGAGAATTATTTTTTGCATATTCCCATTGTCCATGCTTTCTACATGGAATCTAATGAATACAATAAAGCATTTTCCATTGCATTAAAATTGTATCTTATGAAAGCCTTTCCTAGGCATGAGCTTTTATTTTTAAATACAAATTTAAAAGCATATAACAACACTGAGAAATGCCACATTATAGTGCAATATGACCATAAATTAATTTCAAGAAAGTTAAAGTCTAAGACCTTAGGTTTGCTAACTCCTGGGTAAATTGGGCAGATTGTCAAATCGTAGTGACAAATATGTAGTTGTATGAATATCTTGATTGGAACATTACTCATAAATATGGTATTATAATGTCAAATGTTTGGATTATTTTGAATGAAATTCCTTAAACACTGAAACAAGTCACTGAAACAAGTTTATCCATTTGAATAAATGTGTTCTGCAGTCCTACCTCTGTCTACATGGAAATATGTCTCATTAAACTTAAAAGTATTAGACCTTTGTTACCATTACATATGATTGCACTAACAAATTATGGTCAAGTTTTTATGCAGTAGCCTCCTATCAATAAATCATGTTTATTCACAAACCAAATAATTATGTCTATGCCTATATGCTCTTTGTTCAGTCTTCCTTCCATAACTGTCTGAAATCTTCACTGATGACATTGGTTTTTGGAAAAATTGGAAAACCTCATTTTAAACCCTATTTCCTAATCGGCATGCAAAATCAATTTTGATAACATTCATCTACACATTTACTGTTATTCTTTTGCATATACACAACTTATTAGTGTCCATATGTACAAATTAATAAGGGAGAAAAAAGAACACACACACACAAACTGTAAGAAGAAAAGACATGAATAATGGATGGATTATGTGCCTAATTCTTGAAAAAGCTTGTCGCTGCTCTAGCTGAACGTCTATGCACAATCTATGAGATATCCTTCAGAATGAGTTCCTTGCCCAACTTATGGTCATTAGCCATAGTCATACCTATTTTTAAAAATGGAGACCCTAGTCTAGTAAAAAATTACAGACCAATCTCTTTATGCTGCATCACCATAAAGTCATGGAATCAATTATTAACAAGTCCATCACTCTCCACTTAGAAACAGCCTGTTTTCTAACAAGCAGTTTGGTTTCAGGAAAAAGTTGTCCTGTAATCTGCAACTATTACACTGCAGAAACATTTGGACCACACATCTTCACCAGGATAAAACAATAGATGCAATCTACATAGACTTCTGCAAAGCCTTTGATTCAGTAGTACATGACAAACTACTGTTGAAACTAAGTTTTTATGGCATTTCCAGATTGCTGCACAAGTAGACAGCTGCATTCCTGTCAAACGTGCAACAAAGGGAGGGCCCTATCAAATACAGCACCAGTTAACAGTGATGTCCCCCAAGGCAGTGTTTTAAGACCCACACTCTTTCTGCGTTACATCAATGTCCTACGCGATCATATTAAAAGCAGCTGCATCCTCTTTGCTGATGATGTAAAATTATTTAACACCACTGACAATGCTGCTGTCCTGCAAAGAAACCTTGATTATGTGTCAGTATGGTCACGTAATTGGCAACTCCAAATTTCAGCTAATAAATCTTTGTCCTACACATTGGCAATAAAAATCAGAACACCAAATACAAGTTGGGTGGAAATGATCTCTTAGGCAACCCTCACTCTGTCAAGGACCTAGGAATACTCATTTCAAATGATCTAAGCCCCAGAGCTCACAATAACAGCATTGCCAAAAAGGCTTTAAGAGTTGTTAACCTTATTTTATGAAACTTGTTCTCCGGTAACATTGAATTGCTAACTAGGGCATACAGAACCTTTGCCAGACCAATTTTTGAATATAGCTCGTCTGCCTGGAACCCACACTGTATATTGGACATTAACATGATTGAGCTGGTTCAGAGGTATTTCTCGAGAAGAGTACTCTACTCCTCTACTCACAATAATATTCCCTATGCCTCCAGGCTTGAAATTTTGGGCTTGGACAATCTGGAACTGCACCGCCTGCAGTCCGATCTAAGCATAGTTCACAAAATTGTTTGCTATAACATCTTGCCCATCAATGACTTCTTTAGCTTCAATCACAATAATATATGGACAAACAACCAATACAAACTCAAGGTAAACCGTTCCAAACTCGATTGCAGAAAATATGACTTCAGCAACAGAGTGGTCAACAGCTGGAACACCCTACCCGACTTCATTGTTACAGCCTCAACCCCTCACAGCTTCAACCTCAAACTTTCTACTGTGGACTTCACTCCATTCTTAAAAGATCCTTAAAGGGGCGTGCATAAGTGCACTAGCGTGCCTGCTGCCCCTGTCTTACTGTTCCCATTTATCTGTATTTACTTTCTTTGTTCATGTTTATGTTCATACAGTACCTATACTTGTTATCTTGTACATGTTTGACAAACAAACAAATAAATGTAAGAAGGAAAGAAAAAGTAAAAGAAAAACTATCAAAACCTTATATTCATTTTTTTTTCTGTTTTATGCATACAAATCTCCACAAGAGGTTTCCAGTTAGCAATAAATATAGATACTATCTTTTCTCTAATCATATAAGCCCGCTTGGTCATCCCAGAAAGTTCTATCATTTTCACCAAACATTTATCCATTGTAGTTATTGCCAATTTTTTCCATCTTTGTGCATGTAATAATCTCACTGCTGTATTTATATACAAAAACAAATTTTCATGGCTTTTTCCCAACTGTTTGTCCATCAACCTCAAGAGGAAGTCTTTGGTTTTAATTACATATTAATCTTTAAAATCTTCTAAATCAATGTTTGTATTTTCATCCAAAGTTGTTTAGCTCCACAAATCATGATAAAATAACTCTTTTTTGTTTACATTTCTAATATCAGTTTGAAGTACCTTTATACATTCTAGACAATTTTTGCGATGCTATAACATTTGATAAACGTTTTCTTTAAGATGATAACAGTTCAAATTTAAATCCTTTCAGCCACATGTTTTCCCCTTGTTCAATCTCTATGTTTGTAACCACAGTTTGTAACCACTTTATCAAACATTCTTTCACTTGTTCTTCTGTTTCATTTTTCAGTAAAAGTTTATACATTTCAGTAATCACATGTTCATCATTTGTACACAATTCTACTTCAAACTTAGTCTTACCACGTTCAATACCATAAACTCTTTTGTTTATTTTAATTCTTTCTGGTAACTGTAAATAAGAAAACCATTGGTAACTATATCCTTCTGCCACCAATTGTTCTCTTGATTTTATTTTGTATTCCTCTTGGCAAAATTCTAGTATAATGTGATATTTTAGTTATTTGTGTTTGTGTATTATTTGTTGTCTATAAATTTTCCCTTGGGATGAGGGCCATAAATCTACATTGTTGCTCAGGGATAAATTTTTGCAAACTATTTTCAACCTATCAGATAAAATGGTTGTAATCCTCAGGAAATTTTGTTTTTTTAAATGTTCATTTTATTTCTTCAGAGAAATATCTTGTCCTTTGGACAAATTGGAATAATATTTCTGAAATGCTTTTTTGCATAGCCACATTATCCATTAGTACACCATCTCTCTATTGTAGTTTCAATAACATTTCCTTTTTGTAGGAACTTATTGTGTATTCACCTATATTTAAGAGCAAGTTGCCTGATCCATATTGTGACAACTGCATGCAGGAAAGGGTTAACTCTTCCTCCCAACCCCTTTGTTCATAAATGTCTACATATATTCTGCATATGGATGATTTTAAAATATCTATTGATGTTAATGAGTTTTTTAAAAAACCAACCATGCATCCATGCGAGGTGTGCATGTAATGTTTATAGAAGGCTATCTATGAGAAAGGGAATAAGATATTTGTTCCACACATATGATCTGAAATGTGTGAACCATCTGTGCATTTATTCTAGGGTAAAATAAATCTGGAGGAGCTGCCACACTTATTTAAAAGTCATGTAACCTCTTATGAATTGGGCAAACTTCAGTGTTATTCAAGTCATTTGGGAATGGGAAATCTGGCTGAAGCATTCAATCCATCAGTCTTCTCCAATCGGATTTTCTAACTCAGTGTTTCTCAAACTTGGCAACTTTAAGAAGCATGGACTTCAACTTCAGATTTCCACAGCTAGCAGCTTCCAGAATTCCCTAGCATACTGGCTAGGGAATTCTGAGAGTTGAAGGCCATTCATCTTAAAGTTGACAAGTTTGATAAAACACTGTCCTAGATGTTTGGGGATTCTTAAATCCCAGAATTCCCTTTGGCCTGGCTTGAAATTGAAGATTCTGAGAATTGTCCTATGATTATAATTTGAGGGACTTCAACTGAGTATTCGTATCTTGCTCCCTTCTGGCATTATATCGTTTCATAAGCTACCAAACTCAAATGCAATGCATTTTTTCCCTTTAGGATGCAGAATAGAGAACTGTGATTCTTGTTTTAGTCGAGATTTTTGCACTAAATGCAAACCTGGCTTTTATCTCTACCGAGGCCGTTGTTTTGGAGAATGCCCCGATGGTTTTATCCATTTAGATGAAGCTATGGAATGTGTGGGTGAGTACTTAGACATGATTTGTGCCATATTGTCCTTCTTGGATTCCATTATGCCAAAACATAAATTCAAAGATAGTTTTTTTTTCCCCTGTGCCATCACTCTGCTGAACACTTAATTCCCACAGCACTGTCTCATTTCTCATCTTTTCTCATCCTCTCTACTATCTTCTCCTATTGGTTTCTTATGATTTATCAGTTGTTGTTTGTAACTTATGATTAATGATGATAACTATGATTTATGATCTATGACCTATTATTTTCTGTTTATATGTTATGCACCGAAGACCAGTTCCTTGTGTGCCCTGTTTTGTTCTGTTCTGTTTTGTCTAACACTGCATCCTAACATATATAACCTTTTGAATCTATTATATTTTCTGTGTCTGATTAAATTAGAGACTGTTTATATGTATCCTGATTCAATTTATAAGAAGTTCTTGTTTAGTGTCTATAACTGATTTTTGTGAAATAGTATTTAAGTGACACAGTCACTAAACAAATGATATGACAGAGAAAGGGGGAGGGGGAGGGGAGGGAGGGAAAGAGGGAGGGAGAGGGGGTAGAGAGAAGACTGCAAAGATTGCTGATTGCTACTGTTTCATTCAGATAAACTTCTGTGCCTGGCTATTTTTTTTCCTTTCTTTTATCACCTCAAAGAGAATTCTTAAACAATATATCTGTATCAATTAAATTAATTAAAGCTTATTAATTAGTTGATCAGAACCCTTTTGCATTTCAGCTGCTGCATGAAACTGACCAGACCTTAGTCAGTTTTATACTGAAGGCTTCTTCTTCTTGTAAATGCAGGCATTGGTTGTGAAACTACTTTTTCATCTCTGTTGTTTCATTCACAATTGTGAATGGTTGCTGTCTAAGGCCGTCATTAAACAAAGACTACCTGTATCTGCAAAATATCAATGTTTGCTTTGACCGCAGCTGATATTACCCATTTTCTATAAATCTGTTTACTATAAAAGTAGTATTCACATGAAAAGAAGTCTCAGAACAGCCTTCTCAACTGCCAGCAGGGCATCTTTACTTACATATAAGAATGCATGGCATGGCATGGCATAGAATAGAATTCTTTATTGGTCAAGTGTGATTGGACACAAGGAATTTGTCTTAGGTGCATAAACTCTCTACTAGTTTCCTTTCCCTCTGCAGATGTAATCACATATAATCCTAGAGTATGTTACATATGTGTTTGTTGCACAGACAAAGTACATCAGCCATTGATATAATGGTAGATCATCTTCAAGCAGTGGTGGCAAGGATATCAGAATTACCATTTTTTTACTTTGCATGATTTGAATTATTGACAAACATGTTGGTATGTGTAACTGTCTGTGTATTTAAGTAAAATAATTATCTTTTAATAGTTTGATGTAGGTTTACAAGTTTATCCATTACATCATTGCATTAAAATGTTGGCTATTGCTCAGTGCATAAGCTAAATGGAGATGGCTAATGTGCTCTAATAAAGTTAAAGCAGTGCAATTCATCCGACTGTTAATAAATCTAGAATAATAGGTCCCAGGGAAATATCTGTTTCTGAAACCTGATGGCATTTCTCCAAATAAATCATGAGGATGCTCTGAAGACTTTTGGACACTCCTGTTTTTGGTTACTGTGCAATTTAAGAAATATTTTGGTCCTACAAGTCAGTTTTGACTCCTGGCAACAATTCCCTGCAGTTTTCTTGGCAGTATTTTTCATAAATGGCTTGCCATTCCTATCTTTTTGAGGCTGAGAGAAGTGACTGGCCAAGGTCACACAGCTGATGTTGTCACTAAGGTGAAGCTAGGATTTATCTCCTCCTGGCTTATATCCCAGAGCTTTTTACCACCACCAAAAAATTGGCTCACAATTTTATGATACTATGGGTTACTATAAAGTAATCTTCTTTGTTATTAAGCTATTATTTGTGGTAGCAGTAAACTATATTAAATCTTTATTAGGAAGTCATCTAGAGGTGGCTAGAAAAGTATTTTGTATATGTTAATACATTCCATATAAATGTTCACTATACTAACTGAATTCTGTCCAGATTTTATTGGTGATAATGGTTATTAAGTGCCTGTTTTGGCTGCAAGTTTTTGAGAAAATTGGAAAATTACATAACAGACTTTAGTACCTAACATTAGTTAGCAAGCACGGCTGAAATTTAATGTTTGCCCAAAGTATATGAAGATCTTTAGTGTTCAATTTTATTTTTCATTTTCTAAGATTTGAAATAGGAGAATGGTGGCATATAAATTATCTTTGCATCAACTATGTCCTTCTTCGAATTTCCACAAGTTGCATCTAACTTTCCCAATTAATTCTAGAATTTTTCCATTCTAGTGCTTTAAAATATTCACATGAAATATGACAGATGATAAGATGAGTTGTTTCAGTTAATCTGAATAATTTGAATTATATTTTGGCTGTATTTCCTGTTTTCTTTAAGCAATCAATTTTAAGCCTATCCAGATATTAATAAATAATACATAAGCTTTCAAATTCTCTTAGATTCTTCATTAGCTAGGGCAGAGGTGTCAAACTCGCATCATCACAGTGGCATCATGTGATGTATCACAACCTTTCCCCCCTTTGCTTAAATGGCCATGGGTGTGGCCAATATGTGACAAATCTGGCCCGTGGGCCGCAAGTTTCACAGCCCTGAGCTAGGGAGTAAACCTAATTAAAAGTTTCCGTGTTTTAATTTCCCCACCCCAGGGTCAGGGGTGGGTTGCTGGGCGTTTGCAGGGGTTCAGGAGAACCTCTAGCTAAGATTCTGTGCAGCTTGGAGAACCCCCAAATCCCATGTCTGGCTGGCCTTCCCCTCCCAGGAGTCCCCATAGGGCCCATTTTGGATACAGATAAGTGCAGGGCATGCATGGAGGCTTGGGGAGGGTGAAAAATGGGCCTCCTGGAAGTTTGGGAAGGCCAGAAATGGGCCCTTTTCCAGCTTCTAGAGAGCCTCCGGAGCCGGGGGAGTCTGTTTTTGCCTTCCCGGAAACTCGAGGAAAGCGTCCAGAGCCTGGGGAGGGCAAAAATGCTCCCGCCCAGCTGTGGTGCAGGAGACTGACTTGGCCATCCCCACTTTGGTCACACCCACCCACCAACGTGGCAGAGAACTCTTTGCTAACATTATTGAAGCCCACCCCTGCCCAGGGTCCTATATTCTGGAGGGTGCCAATGTTAGAAGACAAGAATACTAACTGGTGTGTGTGTGTGTTTGTGTATGTTTTTTCCAGAAGGTTGTCAAGTGGGCCCCTGGAGTGAGTGGGCAGTTTGCAGCACAAATAACAAGACCTGTGGATTTAAGTGGGGCTTGGAAACAAGAACGAGGCAAATTGTAAAAAAGCCGGCAAAAGACACGATACCATGTCCTACCATTGCAGAGTCCAGAAGATGCAAAATGGCCTTGAGACACTGCCCAGGAGGTAAGGATCCTAAATGTTCAAACGAATATTGTAAGCACTTATTTCTGACTAAAGCTGGCCTTACTTAAGTTAGTTAGTTAATTTACTTTATTGTCATTGCACCTCATACAATGAATTAAAACACCATCTAAAGTGCAAATCATGACCATGACCATGAAAATAAACACAAACACATATCCTTCACCCTTCACACATTAAACCGGAAACCCCCAAGACCACACCAACACTGCACTATACAGCAGAATTCAACAGAGCTACTGCCCTGGGATAGAAGCTGTTTTTCAGCCTATTTGTCCTTGTTTTTATTATCCTGTACCATCTGCCTGATGGTAATAGTTCAAACAAAGGGTTCCCAGGGTGAGATGGATCTTTGAGAATGTTTTGAACTTTCTCAAGGTAGTGGGAGCTATAAAGCTCTTCCAAAGAGGGGAGAGGGCAACCCATGATCTTCTGGGCAATGACATGAATCCTCTGTAGTGCTTTTCTATCTTCCACTGTGCAATTGGCAAACAATACAGAGTATGATTTTTTAAGTATGAGTTTTTAAAGTTTTTTTAAGTATGAGATATTGAGTGTTTTCCTTTATTTCTTTATTTTAAATCAAGTACTGAGGCTCTTTTTCTCTTAATACACATATGCTGAAAAGCAGACTGTATCAGAAGAGATAGAGCAAAGGAATGGAATTTTGAAGCATCCGACATAGAATCTTGTTCTGTAGTAATGTAGGACCAGGTTTTGTTAATATAGGTAGTCTTCGACTTCCAATAGTTTCATTTAGTGACCGTTCAAAGTTGCAACAACACTGAAAAATAAGACTTATGACCATTTTTCACACTTATGACCATTGCAGCATCCCCATGGTCATCTGATCAAAATGCAGATGATTGGCAACTGACTCATATTTATGGCAGTTCCAATGTCCCAGGGCCATGTAATCGACCTTCTGACAAGCCAAGTCAAAGTCAATGGGGAATCTAGATTCACTTAACAACCAAGTTACTAACTTAAGAGCTATAAGGATTCACTTAACAACTTTGGCAAGAAAGGTCGTAAAATGGGGAGGGGAGTCACTTAACAAATGTTTCACTTAGCACCATAAATTTTGGGCTCAATTGTGATCGTAACTCGAGGACTACCTGTAAACTGCAAGTCATATTACAGCCCAAATCTATGCCCATGTGAGCAGAAGTACCATGAATTCAGTGACACTTGCTTCCAAGTAATTATGTGCAGCAACTTTCCCCAAGATGGCGCCCACCAGATGGATTTTATTATACTTCTGCTTTGCTTTGTTGGTTTGGAAATGGATGATCCACAGGCCGACCCATCTGGAGAAACAGGAAAACTTACATAGTGTATTGTAGATTTAATGGGACAGCTTTTTAATGCAATATGATTTGATAGTCAGCTGACATACTTTTATAGCCCATTTGTGGTCAGGGATAGATTGTTCCTATATTTTGCTGCCTTCTATAATTAATTATGATTTGACTGGATTTTTTTTTAAACTTTATAAAATTAACTACCTCTTTCATTCTCTGCTCATTCTTATTAAGAATGAGGAAATACTGAGGGATTAAGAGAGAGAAGTATTTTGTTAAAAATGAGGGTTTTTAAAAACCTTCCTAATATTCTTAATTTTATAAAATCATACCAACGTGCAATATAAGTATTAGTTTATGTAACCAAAGGCACTAATAACGTGGGATGGATTAAACCAAAACCAGGAAATAAAGAGGGAATGGGGTCAAATGTGCATTATGACATATGCTTCCGATTTCAGTTTGTTTTGTTTATATTTCGTCGGTACAGTTTATGTGGTCTGCTTTAACACGCTAGGACCCATTTATTTAGACCCATGCAGGAGGAATGGTTTTTTTCTTTGATCCTGTAACTGAGCAATCAGACATACTTGAATGTGGATTAAAATGGTTTATAGTATTCCTTTTGTTTTTATGCATGATATTATACTTGCAAATGCCTTTTTTCATTTTATTATTCTCGGAAGAATCTTGAAGAATCACATTGGAAATCTGAAGGAGTCAACTATTAAATTTTCTGATGGCTTTATGGATTTGCTTGGATTTTCAATTGAGTATTAAGCAAAATTTTTAAAAAAATCCCAGTATCTTCTTTTCTATTTTTCAACTGGTTTGTCTTTCCTCTGACATGCAAACTACTTGATAGGTGGGTCCAGTCCAAGCAAGCCAGGAAGGAAATAAAGGTGGTATGTCCACTGCCAATAACAGGTTGATAAAAATAGAAATGAAGAGACCCTAAAAAAGTGGGAAGGAGAGAATATTGACTTGGAGATTGTTTAAGAAACAGTGGTGGTATTCAAATTTTTTTACTACCAGTTCTATGGGCGTGGCTTGGTGGGTGTGGCATGGCTTGGTGGGCAGGGCAGGGGAAGAATATACTGCAAAATCTCCATTCCGTCGCCATCCTGCTTTCCAGCTCTGTACTCTTATGTAGGAAACAAAAGAAAATCCAACCAATCAGCTGGGACTCTGGAGGCAGAGAATAGACAGGGAGCTGAGCCAAACAGAGATGGTATTTACCGGTTCTCCTAACTACTCAAAATTTCCACTACCTGTTCTCCAGAACCTGCCAGAACTAGCTGAATACCACCTCTGCATATAAAGTTCAAAACTTTTATCTGAGATTCACAGATGTCATTTTGAAATATTCCAGATCTTCCAGTATGCACCTAGTAGCCACGTTTAGCCTGATATGTTTTCTTGTGTGCGGATAAAACACAAATGGATGGTCTCAACCTGGATTTCTCTTAGTTTTATTTTTGCTTGATATGTTCATTTACATATCATTTTTTTAAAGAAAGGAGAACACAGTTGATATGAAAATGTATTCTGATTTTGGATCTAGTTCTTCTTTTCCTTGGATTTTTCAATGAAATTTGCCTGATAACACTTTTCACCTGTGATTTTCTGAAGTAATAGTTTTACTTGGATTCGTAAAGATTATTAATGAATCACACAATTCCTCAGGCTAAAATAACTACTGAAGCTAAAGGACATGCCAATTAACAATAAAGTGAAATATTGGAAGTATTTCCCTTGTCTAACATACAATTTGAGTTTTCAGTGCTAACAAAATATAATGTTTTCTTTGTTCTCTATTGAATCCATATTATTTTGGTGGCATGGTGTAGCTCCTTGCTGGCCATGCCTTCCAAGAAATATTGATCCCTAAGCAAAGATTCTCTTTAGTCCTTTAGCTATAATACACCTAATAATCAAATGGGACCAACATGGACAGAATGCAGGGCTCTGTGTAGCAGGCACAATGTAGCATTTACAATCTTAGGTCTTTGGCTTGGATGGTGAGAAAGAATTAGGGTAAGGATTATCTCATTCAGCCTGGTGGGAGCAGGAGCACATATGGGTGAAGAGGTCAGGTTAACTCTTTGTTCTGACCTTGTTTTCTTTGCTCCTTCTGGCAAGAGTAAAAGTGATTTAGAAGAGCTTGGGTAGAGTTGGGAGCAGGATAAGAGAACTCCTGAAATACCAAACCTTTCTATCCACCACCTTTATTGTATTGTAACAAATGTTCCACCAACAGAAAAACGTCAAATCAATTTTATGTGGTCCATTTTCTACTCAGAACAATATTTCTAATCAGTGCTAGAAGACACCTAAATGAGTTAGTTTGGATTACATAATAACAACTTTTCTGAACTTGGTTGTTTTGGGATATATTCAATTTTCAATTTCTAGAAGACACTAAGTTGAAGAACATTGCCTTAGTCACAGGCATCAGAAAAAAATGTTATTTTTTTCAACTGCTTTTTCAGTTAATTGAATTTTAAATATCTCCAGGCTTACATATTTTGGAATGGTGCCTCAAATAATATAGGAAAACATGATGATTTTGTGATTTGTAATTAATAAAATTAAATACTTCTTGAGGGACAGGCCATATTTCAAGTTGATTCTGTAGTCATCAAGTAGGTTAAGGGACTATTAAAGTGGTTAATAAAATGAAAAATGGATTTCCAATTGCTCCAAACTTTTCCACACTGATGATTTTTGGATATCACCCAGAATTGGATTTTTTTGGGAAGGAAAGCACTTTAATGAGATTAATAGCTTAGCTGTGTTAATTCTTCAGCTTTTACTGTTTTGAAAAATTTCAGCTTTTTTTGATTTAGAGCTAGCACAAAACCCTGTTTGCTTTTCCAATAGATGATTCTTTATGGTTTGGATTGGACTACTCTATTTTACAAGTGTGAAGTATCAAATTTGACATGCTAATAAAACAGCTGAAGAATAATCATCTGGTTTGTGGTAGCCTCTGTAGCAGCGGCCAGTTTATGCAATATTTCTGCTATCCAAGTGAATATTAATTAGTCTGTTGGCTCGAGAATATGATGAAATGGTGACAAACAGCAAGGAGAAGTTTGAGCTGCTTAATTTCCATTTTGTATCTTGCTTTTTCACATTAAACATGTGATCGAACCTGACATTGTAGAGGATACAACAGAAATACAGGTCAAAATAGATAAAGAACTGAAGAGAGAACACAGTCATACTAAAGGTACTAAAAAAATTGGTAGGTGACTGGTAATATGTGATCTTAAAATCACTGACTGTAATATTTGAAAATCAGAAGTATCAGAAGATTAGAGAAGAGCTAATGTTGTTTCCATCTTCAAAAAAAGAAAAGAAAAATGCTGAGCGAGCCTAAACCAAAACCAAACAAAACACAAAAGAACAAAACCTCAGATTGGTAAGTATCTGAGAAAATCCTGGAAAAAGAATCCTTGTAAATAGTTCGAAAAAAACAAGGTCATTGATCGAACCTAGCATAGGTTTGTTACAGGTCATTGAAGACAAATTTTACTGAACTATCTCTTTTTTTATATAGTTTGTAGATCAAAGGAACACTGTAGATGTGCTTTACTTAGATTTCAAGGTGTTTGATAAAGTTTGACTATAGCCTCCTCTTCAATAAATTGGAACAATTTTATCAAATCTGATGGTCACAGCTGATGAATCCAGCACATGTTCTTAATAATTCTGTGTCCACATTGCAGAAATCCTGTGTCTAAATCCTGGATCTAGTGTTCTTCAACTTCTTCAACAATGACTTAGCTGGAGGTTTAGAATAGTTGCTCATCAGGTTTGCAGATAACCCAAAGCTGAGCAGAGCACCTAAGCACCTTTGAAGACTATTGGTAGGTTTGAATATTGGACCTTATCCAATAAAGTATAATTCAGTTGAAAAATGTAGACATCTGTGTTTGGATAGCAAGAATCATATATGCAGAAACAAGATAGGTGATACCTGGTTTAGCTGTAGTATTTGTGAGAATGATTTAGGAGTTCTGGAAGACTACAGATTAAAACATGAACATATTGGCTGCCCCACTCCAGTGGACAGTTACTAGACTTAAGTGCCTAGACCAGGGGTATCAAACTCGCATTATCACGTCGTCATCACATGATGTATCGTGACTTTCCCCCCCTTCACTAAACGAGGTGAGAGTGTGGCCAGCATGTGACATATCTGGCCCACAAGCTGTGAGTTTGACAATTCTGGTCTAGACACTGACTTGCTAGCAATCAAAGAAAACAAAGATGGATTAGAGTGACAGACTATAAATCTTCACCTCAAAATCATAATTGATTTTTTATATGAGTTTCATATAAAGTTTTATCAGAGTAGAATTCTGGGGGGTTATACATCATCTTCTGTCACTTTTCTCTATATCCAGTTGGATAAGAAGGAGTTGAGTCACTGGGAGAACAGCCTCATCACCCCAGCTGGCAGTTGACATCCTTGTAAAAGTGTGTCATAAGCACAGTAACGAAAGTATTTGGAAGCTTGAGAAAGAATATTATTTATGTCAAAATGAAAGTCATCCATCAGGCAGTCAAGCCAATTTCACCAATCCCTTTTTCGAAGTTCTCTAGTCCCTTTTAAAAAATACTTCTTCCCTGTATTCCTTCAGTGCACGAAGAGTAATGAGAGTTTTGCCCCCAAACTCTGTGCCTGGGGCAGTTTGACAGAAAGAGTTATAGGTTCCTCAATCTAAACATGCCTAGAACCTGTCCTGGGGCAGGCATTTTTGTGGGTTTTCTTTTTCTTTTCTTTTATTGCAGGAGCATGAATAACATGGTTCAGAAATCACTAAGAAAGTTCCATACAGTTGCATGTTCTCTGATATGAAGAATCCAGAAACTTAAAAAGAAGCAATGGCACCTACTCTAATACATTAAAATTCCCTTTCAATAGAACTCAACTCCCGGGAACTAGAAGTCATATCCATGCAATTGGATTCTTGGCAACAATAGGGAAATGGCTCAATGTTTATTTTTATGGCATGCTTTTTCAATTTCCTAATCTTGCTTGGGAATTTCCTGGTCCATCCATCCATGTACCAGGTCAACCCTGTTAAAGTACCCAAGGACAGGTAGATGCTACAATATGTTGATGTCTTTAATTCATTGTAAAAACTAAGAGCTTGTCTATAACAATAGCAGTGACTGTTAAAGGAAGATTCATAGTTTGTTACTGAATCAATTTTAGACTCAATTTTAGAGTAATCTGCTTTGGAAAAAAATGGAAAAAGAGAAATAGCCCCAATGACTGCTTTGGTTTTTGACAATAACTTTGTCCCTGGACAACTAGGTTTTCAAACTAGTCATATTTATGCTTTGCTCAGGCATCACTATCCTTCACAAAAGTAATTTCAATCCGAAGCATACTATGCTTTCAATTAGTAACATTGCAATTTATAAACAAGGTTATTCAATTTTGTGTGTTTTGTAATATTTTTACCTGAGGTTTTTTTTCCCCCAGAGTAGGTAGGCTTCCCACTTTTTAAAGAGTACTTATAACATGCCCTTAGAATTCTAAATAAACCTAGTGGTGAAAAATGCCAACTATCTCTGCCACATAGTAACTTGAAATGGCAATCATTTTTATGAAAAGCAAAACAATATAGATTTCTTGGGTGTAATAATATAAACACTTCTCAGTCCTGAGAGTCACTAGCTGAATTAGGAATCAATGAGTTCCCTGTTAGGAATGTGACAATTTGAGAACAGAATGGGCCTAAAAAGCATTATTGATGTCTAGGGTCTTTAATTAGGGGGTCTGTGGTTTTAGAATCTAAATCTTACACAGTCTTCATAAAAAGTTGTATTTTGATCGATGAGAGGTGTGTCCAACCTGTGGGCCACATCTAGCCTTGGACAGCTAGTAATGTGGCTCCACAAGATTATAACTTTATAACACCATTATATATGTTTATATACATTAGCTATACTGTACATTTTATATGTGGACAAGACAATTCCTCTTCACTCATTTGGCTTACCCAAGCCAAAAGGTTGGGCATACCTGATCTATGAAATTGTTTATAGAAAATATTGCTAATGAAAGGTTTATAACTTTTGTTTGCTTGTTTGAATTTATTAGCCAATCAACTCCAACATTCCCATATACTTTGACCAAAGGAAACAACCATTTCCTTTATGCCCTTAATCTCCTACATATTTAAAGCTTCCCAGGTTTGAACAGGTATAGTTGTTTAAAGCTTAGATTTGACATTTGGAATGATTACATCTGACATTAAGGATTCCTTTCTGTTTTTCACTTTGCTTTTAATGGGTTCAAATTTCTGCATTAAACTGAAAGAGTATTGTTTTTACAAACAACTGTATGCACAAAAATGTATTCATTTTTTACCACAATTTTGCAAAAATGTACATTGTTGCAAGCATTTCTCCAAATGTAAACTTCAATGCATCTTATTTTCAATATATATTGCATCTTTGTATATCTTACCATACTATATATCTTTATACTTTGTTTAAATTGCTTCATGAAACTGGAAGTAATGCAAATTTTAAAATTAACTGTTTGATTTCACACATTACTTTGAGAGCACAAGATTTCAATATTTGCATTAAAATGTGAATTAGAAGATATTCTCCCCATATCCATAATGAAATTATTTCTCTTGATGGGGGCATAGGGCTGCTGTATTGCTTTATAGTACCTTGCAACTTGTTAGTATGGTTTCAATTTATCTGATGAAGTTGGAAATCAAATCAAAATCTCAATCATCTGCTAACGGTACTTTATAATTATATCATGATATAACATTTTCATGCCAGAAATCTGTCAGATTTCTCTTACGTTTTGTTGGGAAAGAAATGCTTGAGTGAACTCATTTTTTTAAAAAAAAAACTTTGTAACTTAATCTTACCTGCTAGAATAAGAAAATGACAAGTTCCGGTTTGAAGGCTTCGGTGGCGGCAGGAATCTGCGATCGTGCACGGTTCCTGCTGTACTCACTGCTGGAGTACCCCCGATCCAGCTGGATTTAGGGGCTATAGTTACCCAGTAGAGGTAACTGAACATAGGGGAGACCCAGCAGGGCTCTGGGGGAATCGCAACCCCCCTCCTCAGCTGGTGAATAACTCCCTTTTCTGAAAGTGATGGAGTGGTGGTCAGCAATGGCCGCCACAAAGAAGCTTTCATCCGGATAAGAATGTGCAGGAGAAAGCTGAAAAAGTGAAAGTTTTTGGCTAACCGGGATGACAAGTAACATTTAAGTACCCTGGAATTTAAGTTTCATTAAAGATACATCATTCCCAACGAAGACGGAAGAAGCGGCGAATGAAAGTAAAAAGGGAAAGTTTCTTTTTTCTCACTCTCCTTCCTTATGGTGATAGCAAATGAATGGAGAAATCGGAAAAACCCATTTTGGTATCAGCAGGTAATTAAATTGAAAATTGAAGCCAAGGGGACAATAAAGATTTCTGAGCATTGAAAAAAAAAATTTTTTTTTTGTTAAAGTGGGAAGGAGAGGAAAAGAATTAATGTTAAGATTTTCTTGGAGGAGGCTACTTGGAATTTATAAGATCAGAGCGAAACTGTAACAAAACCTCTAAAAGATATATTTTAATTGGAGCTTTATAATTGAACTATAACCCCAGGAAGAGGAAGTATAAAAAGAAGAAAGTGCTAAATGAAACAGACTGTGTACATTTGGATTGCTTGGCGACTTTGGGACTTTTGGAAATTATTATTTGAAAGACTAAAAACATTTGGGTTGTCTAAAAAAGCTTTTCACAATGGCACTACTTGTTGATGCACTGAAAATTGAATTAAAAAAGCTAAAAGAAGAACAACAAGAAGGGAAGGGCTCTTCTGGATCTGTTTTCCATTTTTTAGAAATGTCTATTTATACTTATCAGAAATTATAAGAACAAGAAGATTGGGATGAAGAAGAAGCCATCTTTAATGAACAAACAACTTTAGTTGGGGAAGAAAAGGGAAAGAGGGGAAAGAGAATGGAGAATGTAAGACTTAAAAAAACAACCCAAAAAAGGGAAAATAAGGTGAAAAATTGATACAGTGTCAGAAAGCAACAGAAAAGAGAAATACAGAAGGTGGAGATTAAGAAGGTGGAGATTAAGAGACAAGGGGGTAAAAAGACAGGATTGGAGAAGAAAGGAAGGGAAAAAGGGAAGAGAAGTTACAAAGGTTTAAAACAAAATGTAAAGAAACAAGATCTATTCAGATATCTTGTGGGTAAAAATATGATTAAAAAAGAAAAGTACATAAAGGCCCTGTCACACTTCCCAACGGATGCAAAACGGACACAACGGATGAGCAAAATGTTCCATCCGTTGTTATCCGCTCTCAAAAGGGGCAAAAATTTGCAAAACCGGAGCGGATAACACGGACGGGGGCAGGACGCAGGGTGGATGGAAAGCGGATGTGGAACGGAAGCCCAGCGGATGGAAGCGGATGAGAGCGGATGGCGCATCTGCTAGGCTTCCGGGGGACCTCAGCAAAGTGGACGTGGAACGGAAAGAGCGGATGCAGAGCGGACGCGGAACGGATGAAGCGGATGCACAGCGGATGCACAGCGGAAGCCTAGCAGATGCCTTGCGTTAATTGCGCATGCAGGGGAGATGCATTGCATAAGCCACGCGGATATAAAGGGAAGTAGCTCGCACGTGGCCAGCATTCGGAGGAAAGACCTGCTGCCAGATACATCGAGTCCTTGCCTGCCCTGCCTTGCTGCCAGCCTGCCTCCAAGCCTCCTGGACAGCCTCCCTGCCAGCCAGTCTGCCTGCCAGCCTTGGTGCCTGCCTACCTGCCTGCCTTCCTGCCAGGCTTCCTGCCAGCCTTGGTGCCTGTCAGCCTCCCTGCCAGCCTCCCTGCCAGCCAGCAACCCCACAACCATGGGGAAGAAGCGAAAGCCTCAGCAACCTGCCGCCATCCCTGCCAAGAGGGACAGGGCCACCCTCCTGTCCCCTGTCCCTGACTCTGCTTCTGCTGGGGCTTCTTCTGCTCGGGCTTGCTCTTCTGGTGCTGGAGCTTCTGCTGAAGCTGCTCCTGGCGGTGGTGCTTCTGCTGCTGCATACTCTGCTGAAGCTGCTCCTGGTCCTGCTGGTTCTGCTGGTCCTGCTCATACTGCTCGTGTTCCTGGTCCTGCTCGTCCTGCTCGTCCTGCTCGTTCTCCTGGTCCTGCTCGTGCTCCTGGTCCTGCTCGTGCTCCTGGTGCTGCTGCTGCTGCTGTTGCTGCTGCTGCTGCTGATGATCCTGCTGCTGCTGCTGCTGATGATGATGATGATTATGATCCTGCTGGTGATGATGATGATGATGATGATGATGATCCTGCTGGTGCTGCTGCTGCTGGTGGTGTGGAGGAGCAGCCCCTACCACCTGGGAGCCCCTCTGATGAGGGCCCATCTGGTCCTGCCAAAGGGAGGAAGAGGCGTATGTGACAACGGGAGAGGAGGCAATACTCAATTGAGGAGGAACACGAGGACGAGGTGCTGGAGTGCCTGAGAGAGAATGACTATGTGTGGCGGAAGGGACACCGGCTGTACAGGGACACCAAAAGGAAGCAGGTTGCTTGGAGAGAGAGGGCAGAGAGTATGGGTTACACTTTGGAGGTGTTCCTCAGCTGGTGGAAACATATGCACACCTGGTACGGGAAGCTGCACCTGAAGAAATCTGGCCAGGCCGCAGTTAAGCTGACGGACAGAGAGACCTACATCATGGCCAGGTGCAGCTTCTTGGAGGGTGAGATCCGCCACCGAGGAGCACCAGGAGCCCCTCTCACAACCCTCTCTCTCCGGCAGCCTGCTGAGAGCCAGTCCTCTTCCGACCGAGAGTCAGTCCCTGTCTCCAGGCAGGTTTCTGTGGAGCGTGCCACGGCAGAGAACCCGTGGACAGGTGTTGTAACCGTGGTGGAGCGCGTGAAGGACTCCCTGGTGCGGTGGGAGAAACGAGACATTGAGTCCACCATAGTCGTAGCCGCATCCACACACCCCCAGCTCCACCTCCACAGAAAGGCAGAGAGCCAGACAGCAGGAGGGGCAGAGCCACACTGTCCTCCTGGAGATCAGGGACACCATCCACACCAGCATAGATCTCCTATCTCAGCTGGTCAACACCGACTCCTCATCCTCCAACCGCAAGCCCTTCCTCACCTATGTCAACCAGACCCTCAGGAACATGGAGGAAGCCCAGTACCAGGTGGTGAAGGACCGGATTACCGAGCTGCTTCACAACCCTCCAGATCCAGAGGAACCTGCTCCCACCCAGCGCAGGTCTGCTCCTCCACCCCAGGTGATGTCCCTCCCATTCCAAGGTTTCCCACAGCCCCTCACCTACCAGGGCTACGGCTACCAGGAGGTCCAGCAGCACAGGCAGCAGCCCTTCCCAGTCCAGGCACAGAGTCATCGGGCGACACCATTGCCACCGGTTCCACTGATGCCACCAATGCCACCCACCGACGACAATGATGCCACCGACGACAGCGATGCCACCCACGCCAATGATGCCACCCATGACAGCGATGTCACCCATGCCAATGATGTCAGCCACGCCAGTCCTCACCCAGCTGCAGACCAGACAGCCCCACTACACTACTCCTTCCTCCACCCAAGCCCGGCCTCAGTACATCTGTCATCAGTACTGGGGCTGACACCCCATGGCATGGAAGAAGGACCTCTCAGCATCACGGGTCTGAGCCAGCTATCCGAGAGCTTCCTCAATACACTGTCCCCTGTTGTCCTCTCGGGGCCAGGCACCCCAGTGGGGCTTCAGACCAGCACTGCAGCAGCAACCACCTCCACAGCACCTGGACCCTTCACCCCTGAGACTAGGCACACCTCCGAGTGACCGTGAAGACTGCCAGAGACTGGGTGTGGACTTTATTTGGATACTTGACTTGGGTCTTTTTCCTTTTACAGCTTGTTGTTCAATAAAGTTTATCTTTGATTCACACACTTGCTTCATTTCTTTTTTTTTAACAAAGTCTTGGTGGAAACTTTTAGAATTGGTTTAAGCCTTTGCATGCTTGTGGGATGGGTTAAGATAGCAGTGGGATGGGCAGGGATACCTTTGGGATGGGAAATAGCTGTGGGATAGATAAATCTCCAGTGCAAGCATAGTGGGACCGTATGGTCCACCCTCCCAGCTGCCACACCTATGGCCCTTTATTATCAATAACAATTTAATCATTGATCAACACATTTCAAAATAAACAAAGCTCTTGATTAATGCCCTATTCATTGTAGGGCCACTCAACATACATGGCACAATCTCATCAGTGTTATGAGACAGGCTCAAGGAAGCATCCATTAATCATCTATCATCCTGTCTTGCCACTCCACTGCTCCAGCTGGGGAGTTGCACCAGTGTTTCAGGATGTTGCGCTGCTTCTTCCCTTCACATGAAGCTCTGCTGGGGCCTTGCACATCCACAGTGTCTATCAGGTTTCGTCCTTGCCTCCATTCAACAGGCTCCATGTTCCCATTGCCTTGTTGATGGTCCACAAGCCTGTTCTGCAAGACTGGGTAGCGGGTGCGCATGAGATTGTGCAGGATGCAGCAAGCTTCTATGATCCTCCTCACGGTCTCTGGGCAATGCTGCATGGTGATGAGAAGTACCTGGAACCTGTTTGCCAGGATGCCAAAGGCGTTCTCCACCATCCTCCTTGCCCTGGACAGCCTGTAGTTGAAGATCCTCTCTTCACGGGTGAGGAGTCTGGAAGTGTAGGGCTTCATGAGGTAGGTTCTGAGGGAGAAGGCGTCATCCCCCACGATGAAGTAGGGCACATCTTGCGTGTCGTTGGGCAGGGGGTCTGGATCTGGGAAGCCCATGATGAGGTTGCCTTCCAGCCCCTCCTTGAGGTCACTGGCGTTGTATACCTGAGCATCTGAACATGAGCTGTTGCCTGAAGCATCGATGTACATGAACTTGTAGTCAGCATCGACCATGGTGAAGAGGATGATGCTGAAGAAGCCCTTGTAGTTGAAATAAGTGGACCCCGACTTGGGTGGTGCTTTGCAGGCCATGTGCTTGCCATCTATGGCTCCAACGGTGTGTGAAAAGTTCCACCTCTGATACCACTGCTCTGCAACTTTCCTCCAGCCTTCTTCAGTGGAGGGGCACTGGAGGAGCTCCTCCAGGTATTCTTCGATGATGGCCTGCACCACTTCTCTGACCACAAGGCTGATGGTGTTGTGTGGTACCCTCCAGCCATACTGCATGCTCCTGTAGGTGGTCCCTGAGGCCAGGTGGCAGAGAGTGAGTGCCATCTTGAGCCCAGGTTCCAGGCTGGACCGGAAGTTGGTGTTTGCCTTGATCAACCTGGGTATCAGCCGCTGCACAACTTTGTCAAACATGGCTGGAGGCATCCTCATGAAGTTCTGGAATGCCCGAGTGTCTTCGTTCCTGAGCTCCACCATCAGCTTGTTATACAGTCCGTACTCTGCTCTTCTGGTGATCCATCTTCGTACCCAGACACTTCTTTGCCGCCTCTTTTTCTTCCCGTAGTAGAGTTCACAGAGCCTGTAGATTCGCACTGTTGCAGAAGGATGGTGGCTGCCAAAAGGACTGTGTTACGATCCACGGTGGACATGACTAGATGCTGTGGAAGAGCAAGAGTCAGATCAAGGCTGCAGAGGTCTGCACAGCTAGGCTGCTGGTCTGAAAGTGAGATCCAGGTGAGTTGCTCCCCCTTTTTATAGGCAGTATAAGTGTCTCTTTGCATCCTCTAGGCATCCTCTAGACATCCTTAATATCCGAGATAGGTCCCCTCTGTGAACGTTTTTTCCATTTTAAACGCTTTGTTTCCATGCTGCATCCATTCTGCATCCGTTCCACGTCCGTTCCGCTTCCTCCCTGTGTCCAAGCAGATGCGAGTTGCGCGGATCGGAACGGATGCCTAGCGGATATAGCGGATGCGTAACGGATGCAGAACAGATGCGTAGCGGATGTGTAGCGGATGCAGAACAGACGAATTGAATACATTTTCTGTGCAAAAGTTTTGAGCAGCTCAAAACTTTTGGAGCGGATGAAACGTCAATAAACGGATGCTGGACGGATAGAGAGGAAGCAAAACGGAGGCAGTGAGTACATCGTGTTAACCAACGGATGACAAGCTTTTTTGTCCGTTTTACATCCTCTTTGCATCCGTTGGTGCAGTGTGACAGGGGCTTAAGATTGTTTTGTTGTATTTATATTTGAAATAATGTCAGAACATTGGATTTCATAATAGAGCTTAATTTGCTGTGGATTATTGTTTTAAGTATATTATAAACTTATTATTCTTTTTTATTTTATAATATAGTAAGTAGGTTTAGAATGTACTAAGCAGAATCAAAATGAAAAGTATATATTATTTTCAGTGTTAAATTTAGGGGAAAGATTTTAAGGCGTCATACTTCAACCAGTGATTACAGGAGAAAGTTTGTGTTAATGAGAAAAGATAGTAGAAAATTGAAATAGAACAGACAAAAGAAATATGTATAATGATTTAAATTGAGATGAAATAAATAAAATAGAATTCAGAGAGTGAAAAATGGGGAGAAGCTATATAGAAAATGTAGAATGGTAAATAAGGTATGAAATGGGATAAAAAGTGAGGATGAATTCAAATTTATGTCTGTACAAAAAGATGTAACTCGGGATTAAGCCGATTTCCAAAAATAAGTTTTATATTTTTATGTTTTGTGTTTTGTTTGTGTATGTTTATTGAAAACTAATAAAAATTTAAAAAAAGAAAAAAAATGACAATGAGAGGAATATGGATTTAACGCTTCAGATAATCCCTTCATTATCTCTCCTTGCTTGCAAACTTCTGTTAATTGGATTATGTGATTTAAGACCATGCAACTATAGTTCAAGTACCAATTGCTTCATGAGTAAGTTCTCAGTTATTTATCTACATTAAGTAATAATTTCATGGCATATCATATAGAAGGAAAAGGTTCTAAGGTATTTCGATAACGTGCATGACATCAAGCAAGTACTTGCAGTTATTTCTTATTTTTCTGTTTACAGGCTGAAATAATTTGGTTAAGGATTCTAGAATTTCAATAATTTATCTAGAAGATAGAATTTGTAATTTTCTTTTAACTAGATATTTGCCTATGGGAAGCCACTTGTTTATGAAAAGTTCTACTTAAAATATTCTTTCCTAGGAATAGTAGAAATGTTAGTATATAAGACCTCAGAACCAACCCCTCTCCCCCCAAAAAAATCTTGTTTCAGTTATGACCAAACACAGGTGAATCTATCAATTTTTATTTTGTTCAATTTCTTATTTTGCCATTTGGAAGTATGCTTCAGTCTGGGTCCTCGCCTCAGGAGGTTGGTTCCTTCTTCTTCTCCCAAATAAGCCTAATTTTTCATATTTGATTTTGGTAAATTACCTTTGCCCAGAAAATAGACAACAAACCAATGGACAGATGTGCTGGTGAGAATTAACAGTCAAACCAGAAGGCAAATTTAAGAGAGAAGCCAGAATTCGAAAGCAAAGAAAAGTCAAGAAATTGAGGGCACACCAAAAACCTATACTGCTTGAGCAAAAGGCGAATTAAGCATTATGGTACAAAAAACAACACCTCGCTCCAAGAAAATCAACAGTTGCAATACGCGAAACTAAAGTATACAATTACTATTTCTTTCTGAATAAGAGCTTCACATTTGAAAGGGGAGTTGCAAAATTGGATGTGGTTGTAATTGAATAGATCCTTTTGGCAAATCATTTCATAATTCAAGGAATTAAACGGGTATGCAAAGTACATGGAGAATCATAAAGAAGCAATTTGCTCTGCTAACAAAAGAAGATAAATTATGCTGCATTATCAATTGTGCTTTGCTGTTACCAATTTTTTTTTTTGGGGGGGGGAAACATCATTTCCATAAGGAAGCCAAACTTCTTCAATTTATTCCATTATCAGAAAACTGGCTGGCATTTGATCTTTTGTGAATCATCCTGAAGGAGATCATTCCAAGAAGTTGATGATAATGCCGTCCAGTGAGCCATTATGAAAAAAGAGTCCATTCTGAACTCTTTTTTTCCCCCTGAGGATATATATTTATTTAAAAACATAAACTCTTGCCACAGTGGAGAGCAGAAATCATGGACAGAATGAAGCCCTATTTCTCTTGCATCTTCAGGCCTAAATCAGCTCCAGATGGTTGGGAGACCTATAGCAGATGTAAAGCATATGCAAAAGCTGGAAGGGGGAATAAGGGGAAACCCCACTGACTTAAGTGGAAATCCGTAATATTGGCTGTAGGTTTCATCCTGCATTTGCACTGATTTTTCCATTGTATGTTTCCATGTCTTTCCTTCTCGCTCTCATTGTATTCTTATTAATGTTAAATCAAGCAACTCAAAAATGTATTATTATGTAGGATAAATTTATAAATAAAGAAGAAACGAATGATAGTCACCCACAAATATCTCCTCTAAATGTCAGCATTTTTGTTACCTAAGAAAGAGCATTTTTTTAAAAATAGAATCAAAGAATGAGAAGGAGCTTATTTAAGCTTCTAGGAATTTAGATTAACACTTTCCTCATGGATAGTCATTCAGCCCTGCTTAAAGATATTCAGTGAAGGGTACACGACAAAGGGTCCTCACTTACTATCCACTCATTCAGCAATGGTTTGCGTTTATGACAGTCCTGAATGAGTGGTACTTATTACCAATCCTTGTGTTTACAGCAGTTGCAGCACTCCTGTGTTCACATGATCGCAATCTGAGCGTGCAGAGACTGACTCATGATGACACCTTTGCAGCATCCCACGATCACATGGTTGTCATGAGTGACTGTCCCTATCGGCTTCAGAAAAACAAAGTCAGTGAGAAAGCCAGCAGGAGGTTGCAAGTGGGGGACATGTGATGTCTTTCTGCCATTTGAACTGGGGATGGGATAGTAAACCTGACTTGTACAGTGTGAATGAGAAATGTTTTTAGTTAGTGAGGATGCACTGAAGATTATATCTTGCTTGGCTGGTTTCTTAGCTGGTTTTTAAAGTATTGTTAGTCATCCAGAGTAATGAAATGCTTTGGGCAGCCATAATGTTTAAAGAAACCTATAGTTCAAACAATTACATTTTTTTTAATCTCACAAAGGATAGAACAATATAGGTAAGTAGAAAAGTGAGCTAATTGCAGACTTTTATCCCTCTTTTTTAATGTATTTGTATGTATGCTAGTTGTTGTGTCATTGTTTTTTAAAATATCATTCAGAACAGTCCAAATATCACCTTTAATTTCTTGGTGGAGTTCCCGAAGGTCTCTGCATCTGATAACAGAGCTCTGGATCAATTCATAGTTCTGTTATCGACTTAAAAGGCCTTTCCTGAAGGCCTCTGATAACAAAACGGAGGCTGGGGGCAACATGCACATCAATCCAAACCTAGTTTCTCAGCCATTGTCCCCCAGCCTCTTTTTTGCCATCAGACACCTTCAGGAAAGGCCTCTGATGGTGAAACAGAGGCCGAGGGCGCAACATGCATGAATCTGGACCTCGTTTCTTGGCTGCAAAAGCTTTTCCTGAAGGCTTCTAATGGCAAAACGAGGGTGGGGGCGCTGCATGCAAGCAGCAGCAGACAGCCACAGAAGAGCAAGATGAGGCAGGTGTCAGAGTGTGCGAGGCCTGGCTGCAACTGTCTGAAGGTAAGTAGTAGGACAGATCCATCCCCATTCCCACTCATAATGTTTACCCATAAGTTTCACCACATCCTATGTACCCAGGAATGGGTGGGGTATTAACTGGGGCTTATTTTGGGAGGGGTAGGACTTATATTGGGCACACATGTAAAAAAAAATCAAGCTAGGGCTTATTTTCAGAATAGGTCTTATTTTCAAGTTTAACCTTTCTGGATATATAGAAAGAAAAGATCGGCTTTGTATCATAATAACTTTTATTTAATGGAACATTTTGTGCATAAACTAAAAAAACATGGAATTTCTTTCCTGTAAGAATTGCTTTTCCGCATGAAATAGAATGTTTGCTCTATACTGTAATGTTTAAAAAGATTCCCACTAACAAAATAGCCTATTGATTTCAGTGATTCTGCTAAGAGTAGGACCTGGACTTAGTTCTAGACCAGCTTTTCCCAACCAACTGGCAGTTATGGTGGTGTCAGGACCAGAGAAGGGATGGTTTTGCATGCTCTCCTACTGCTTACGTGGCCTGGTTCCCAATGGACTGCGGCTCTCAATTGGGCTGCTGATCAGAGATTGTTCTAGATTTTAAAATTCTGAAGCCACCTCTGCTTCCTCCAGTCCAGGGTCTAAAATGTAACTTTGAAGTCATGAAATGTTCATTTTTCCTTCCAGTAAATGGCAGGAGCACTATAATTGACTCAAATGTATGGAAGATCTACATAGATTCGATCAACAAATAAAAACGAAATTTGTGCAAAATTTGTACTTCTTTGGTGCAAACAAAGTGTTTTTACTTCCCTAAATGCTATAGACTGTGCTCTTTAATAAGCTTTACTTTCTAGCTTATCGATAAGCTGTCATTTGGAAACAAAAGCAAAGACTTAGCAGATGCATTTCATATCTTTTACCGGAATAGCTGAAAGTTCTTTCAATTTGTAAATTCCAACAACAGCAAAGAAAAAAAGAAAAGAAAAAGAAAGATCTGAATTTGGTTCTTTCCCTTAATATTGTCACAATTTCTGTTCCAAACAAAATACCTTTGTAGAAGTAACTAGGCTTTTTTCACAGTGATTGCAATATATTGCTTTTTAATATATATAATTTAGTATGACGTATTGCATCCTTCGGGGTGAGGGGAATCAAAGATGGAATTTCTGAGAACCCAGTATGGAGTCAGGCTCGGCTGGGCAGCTCAAAAGTGTTGAGGTATCCAGTTGCAAGGTTTTAGCTGGTGCAACAGTAGGGCGCTAATGGAAGTGGTTACTTTATGGAGTGTCAGATTTATTATGAACTTTCTTGAAGGAGTTCAAGCTAGGGGCATGACTTCCAGGCCCACATTCTGGAGGAATTTTGCCAAATAGACTCATGATGACTAATTTTCTCGGGCAAATCAATGAGCAAATTCAGGATGGCTATTAGCTCAAAAAGAACCCAGTTCATCATAATATATGATAACCCTTTAAAACTGCATCTCTATTTTTAAAAAAAGCATTAAAAATAAAGATAAATGCTTGCTGTTAAAAGCAGTGGTCATGCTATTCAGCATCACTTGGGGGAGAGTGATGAGAGAATGTTGATCCCTTTTTCTCTTGAGTATTTGTTTGTCATTGCAGTTTGAAAAGCAGCCAATTAATTGATGAGCGTAAGCCAGATTTATTTTTCAATATTCCAGCTATGTTTGAATCTGAGATTTAAAAAAATTTAAAAAAATTTTTTAAATTTTTTTTAACTGATTGCTATTTAAGAAATATATGCAGTGCAAAACTCAGCTGCATAAAAATAAGAATAGAATAGAATACTTTATTGGCCAAGTGTGGTTGGACACACAAGGAATTTGTCTTGGTGTAAATACTCTCAGTATACATAAAAGAAAAGATACATTCATTAAGAATCAAGAATAATAACATACAACACTTAATGATAGTCATAGGGTACAATCAGCAATCAAATCATACTAGGAATCAGTCAATATAAATTGTAAGAATACAAGTGAAAAAGTTACAGTCCTACAATCACAAGTGGGAGGGGATGGGTGATTATACATAAATGACCAGGAATTTATTATATTTATTAATAAATATAATATGTTATTTTTATTAATAAATATAATATATAATATTTTAAAATAACTAATGTTTAATATTACAAACAGAGGCAACAGTGGAATGGTATGTGTTGTGTACAAAGCAAGCCACAAATTGAGTTGTTATTAAAATGGTTAGTAAACTGATTGTTGAGGGGATGGTTCAATCCAATGAACACGTGTTTATTCCAAGCACATTTAAACTCAGTTACTGATGATTGACCTACGACCTCCATTGGAAGTTGGTTCCAAGCTTTCACTACTCTTTCTGTGAAATAATGCTTCCTCACTTTACTATGGTATTCCTGTCAGTTTCCTCCTATCCAATCACATTATTTAAAGTCCATGTCACACTGCACCAATGGATTTCGGAAAGAGAATGTAAAACGGAGAGAAACACTTGCCATCCGTTGGTTAACGCAATGCATCCATTCTGTACTCACTGCGTCCGTTTTTCATCCTCTCTATCCGTCCAGCATCCGTCGATTGAGGTTTCATCCGCTCAAAAAGTTTTCAGCTGCTCAAAACTTTTTGAGCGGAAAATGTATCCAACGCGTCCGTTCTGCATCCGCAACGCATACGGGGAACATCCGTTCTACATCCGTCGTCATCCGTTACATGTCCGCTACATCCGCTAGGCATCCGCGCAATTCAAATTCGCTCCAGCAGAAAGCGGACACAGGGAGGAAGTGAAATGGACGTGGAACGGACACAAAGCGTTAATAGCATGGACGGAGAAAGGATGAAAGCGGATGCAGCTCACAAAGAAAGCATTTAAAACGGAAAAAACGTTCGCAGAGGGGACCTATCTTGATATTAAGGATGTCTATAGGATTCCTAGAGGATGCAAAAGGACACATAGTGGAAAACCTATATTGCATATAAAAAGGGGGAGCAACTCACCTCGATCTCACTTTCAGTCCAGCAGCCCTGCTGTGCAGACCTCTGCAGCTTTCATCTGGATCTTGCTCTTCCACAGCATCCATTGATGTCCACCATGGATCGTAACACAGTCCTTTTGGTAGCCACCATCGTTCTGCAACAGTGCAAAGCCATCTTCAGGCTCTTTCAACTGTTCTACGGGAAGAAAAGGAGGCGGCCAAGAAGCGTCTGGGTCCGAAGATGGATCAGGAGAAGAGCAGAGTACGGACTGTACAACAAGCTGATGGTGGAGCTGAGGAACGAAGACCCTCGTGCATTCCAGAACTTCATGAGGATGCCTCCAGCCATGTTTGATGAAGTTGTAGAGCGGCTGACACCCAGGTTGACCAAGCAGAGCACCAACTTCTGGTCCAGCCTGGACCCTGGGCTCAAGGTGGCACTGACTCTGCGCCACCTGGCCTCAGGGACCACCTACAGGAGCATGCAGTATGGCTGGAGGGTGCCACACAACACCATCAGCATTGTGGTCAGAGAAGTGGTGCAGGCCATCATCGAAGAATACTTGGAGGAGGTGAGGCCCTGTGGAAAGCCTTGGAATGGGAGTAACATCATCTGGGGTGGAGGAGCAGACCTGGACTGGGTGGGAGCAGGTTCATCTGGGTCTGGAGGGTTGTGAAGCAGATCGGTGATCCTGTCCTTCACCATCTGGTACTGGGGTTCTGCCATGTCCATGAGGGTCTGGTTGACATAGGTGAGGAAGGGCTTGCGGTTGGAGGATGAGGAGTCGGTGTGTACCAGCTGAGAGAGGAGCTCTACGCTGCTCCTGATGGTGTCTCTTATCTCCAGCAGGACAGTGTGGCTCTGTCCCTCCGGTTTGCTTCTCTGCCTTTCTGTGGAGGTGGAGCTGGGGGTGGATGTGGTTTGAGCTGTGGTGGAAGTGCTGTCTTCTTTCTCCCACTGCGTCAGGAGATCTTCCACGTGCTCCGCCATGGGTACTACAGCTGTAGGGGGGTTCTCCATCATGGCATGCTCCACAGATACCTGCCTGGAGATAGGAGCTGACTCGCTGCCGGAAGACGACTGGTTCTCAGCAGGCTGCCTGAGAGAGAGGGTTGTGAGAGGGGCTGCTCCTCGGTGGCGGATCTCACCCTCCAGGAAGCTGCACTTGGCCATGACATAGGTCTCTCTGTCCATCAGCTTGACCGCGGCTTGGCCAGATTTTTTGAGGTGCAGCTTCCCGTACCAGGTGTGCATGAGTTTCCACCAGCCGAGGAGCACCTCCGAAGTGTAGCCCAGGCTCTCCACCTTCTCTCTCCAAGCAGCCTTCTTCCTTTTGGTGTCCCTATAGAGCCTGTGTCCCTTCCGCCATAGATACTCATTCTCTCTCAGCCACTCCAGCACCTCATCCTCATGTTCCTCTTCGATGTTGTATTGCCTCCTCTCCCATTCTCGCGTCTGCCTCTTCCTCCCTTTTAGCAGGACCACATGGGCCCTCATCAGAGGGGCTTGCAGGTTGTAGGGGCTGCTCCTCCACACCACCACCAGCAGCAGCAAAAGCAGGACCAGCAACAGCAGCAGCAAAAGCTGCACCAGCAGGACCAGGATCAGCAGCAACAGAGTAAGCACCAGCAGCGCCAGCAGCACCAGCAGGAACAGAAGAACCAGGAGCACAAGCAGGACCAGCAGGACCAGGAGCACCAGCAGGACCAGGAGCAGCGCCAGCAGAGTAAGCACCAGCAGAAGCACCAGCACCAGGAGCAGCGCCAGCAGAGTACGCACCAGCAGAAGCACCACCACCAGAAGCAGCTTCAGCAGAGTAAGCACCAGCAGAAGCACCACCGCCAGAAGCAGCATCAGCAGAGTAAGCACCAGCAGAAGCACCACCGCCAGAAGCAGCAGCAGCAGCTCCTCCAGAAGCAGAAACAGCAGAAGCCCCAGCCCCAGAAGAGCGAGCCCAGGCTGCAGAAGCCCCAGCAGAAGCAGAGTGAGGGCCAGGGGGTGGAAGGATGGCCCTGTCCCTCTTGCCAGGGCTGGCAGTAGATGACTGAGGCTTTCTCTTCTTCCCCATGGTTTGTGGGGTTGCTGGCTGGCAGGCAGGCAGGCTGGCAGGTAGGCAGGCAGGCTGGAGATGTGTCTGGAAGCAGGTCTTTCCTCTGAATGTTGACCTGCTTGGGAGCTGCTTCCCTTTATGTCCATGGGGCTGACGCAATGCATCCTCCCCGCATGCACAGTGAATGCTAGGCATCTGCTAGGCATCCACTAGGCTTCCACTCTGTATCCGCTTCATCCACTCGGCATCCACTCGGCATCCGCCATGCATCCGCTTCATCCGCTCTGCATTCGCTCTGCATCCGCTGTATCCATTCCGCATCCGCTTTTCTGCGCTCCCCCGGAAGCCTTGCGGATGTGCCATCTGCTCCCATCCGCTTCCATCCGCTAGGCTACCGTGGAGCATCCGCTTTCCATCCGCCCTACGTCCTCCCCCCGTCCATTCTTTTCCGTGTTGTCCGCTCTGGTTATGCAAATTTTTGCCCCTTTTGAGAGCGAATAACAACGGATGGAACATTTTTCTCGTCCGCTGTGTCCTTTTTACAAATGTTTTGCATCTGTCGGCCAGTGTGACAGGGCCTTCAGGAGCATGGAAACTGGCAGTAATAGAGAATATGAATGATTATATTCAAGAAGTTAAATGAGGTCTTAGAAGAATTTCAGGATGTTTATTCTCCCACTACCATTTTTTTCTCAATGGGGAAGTATGCAGTGTAGTGGTAGAAAAATAAGATCATTTCCCGCATGCGTCATTTTGCTGCCTGCTCTTCACAGGGATGCACATTTCTCCCTTTTGAGCAAGTGTAAGTCAACCCAATATTGGAGGAAAAAATAAGGAAATTTGCAAAGTCAAGCTGAGCATGGAAGAGGTGAGCAATAAGGTAACATTTTAGGGCTGTCATGTCAATAGTACTATTACACAGATCAAACTGGTAGTGTTTAGCGACGAAACAAAGAAGGAGAGATATTGTGTTTGATCAGTACTGCCTGGGGAGAGGCTTTTGACCAAGTGGCATGAGCTTCCTTGGAAAGATATACACAAGGCAAGATAGCACCTCAAGTATCAAAGAGATTTTCCTGGCCTAAAAAGCTCTAACAGGAAAAACATTGCAAAGGCCTCATAAAAAGAAAGCATGAGCTTGAAGTAGAATCTCACCAGAAATGAGTATCAACAAACTGATATCATGTTGCAAGCAATCAGGTCAATAAAAAACCCAACACATTCTATTCTTTTTGATGTATGAGCCGTGGGTGCAGTGGTTAGAGTGCAGTACTGCAGGCTACTTCTGCTGACTGCCAATTGCCTGCAATTTGGCAGTTTTGAATCTCAGCAGGCTCAAGGTTGATTCTGCCTTCCATTGTTCTTTTTTTGTTGTTGTTAATTTTATTTGAGTTTTCACAAAGAAATACAAATAAAACATCTTTTTTGAAAGTAGCGTGATCCTGGGTTACATACAAAGGAATTTTATTTGGGCTTTCAGAAAAAAAAACCATAATACAAATAAAACATCTTTTTTTGAAAATAACATAGTCCCAGGTTACACTTCTTCATACAAACACAAACTCAATTTCATGCTCACTTTTATGTTCTATTCCATATCTTATTAAAATGTTTTACATTTTCTACATAGCTTCTCCCCTCTTTTAATTTTCTTAATTTTATTTTAATTATCTCATCTCGATTCAAATCCTTATATTTATAATTTTTGTCTGTCCTGTTTCAATTTCATATTATCTTTTCTCATTAATCAAAGTTTCTCCCGTAGTTGCTGATTGGAGTATGACACCTTTATCTATTTTAATTTTCTCCATTTAACTCTTATTTAAGCTTCAATATATACCTTAAAGTTTAACATTCAATATAATACATAACTTCAATTCGGATTCTGCTTGGTACTTTCTTAAAATACACACTGTATTTTTTTATAAATATATGTAGTTAAAACAACACATTCCATTCCAATTCAATTCTATCATTAATATTAATATTCATTAAAATCTTAACTTCTTTAACATTACTTTTCAATTAAATATGGGAACAGTTATAAGTTTTCCATAATTAACTTACCCCCCTTTCACTTATATTTTATAAAACATTAACTAATTAAAATGTTCCCATCCCTTCCTAATTCAATTCTCTCATTTATTTTATTTCATTTATTTTATTAACAAACATTTCACAAGATTACAATAGCTATTTTATCCATCATTTTAAACATACATTGTTTCCAATTTTCTAAAATTATTACCAATATTAATATAACAATACAACCTTATGTATCTTTAAAGAATCCCTTTTTCATGTAAATTTTCACCCATTATCTCTAAATAGGCCCTGTTTCTGTATATCTTGTTTCTGTCCTTTATAACTTCTTTTCCTTTCCTTCTTCCCTCTCTTCTTCTCTCTCCCCTTTTTACCCCCTTGTCTCTCCACCTCTGTTTCTCTCTTCTGTATTCCCCTCTTCTGTTGCTTTCCAATATTATACTTATTTTTCGAACTATTTTTCTTTTCTTTGGTTGTTTTTTTAAGTCTTAAATTCTCCATTCTCTTTTCCCCCTTTCCTCTTTCTTCCCCACATAGAATTACTTGTTCATTAAAGATGGCTTCTTCTTTGTCCCAGTCTTCTTGTTTTGCAGTCATTTCTTGTTGTTTCTCATAGTTCAAAATCTCCATTTCTAAGAATTGAAAAACGAAGCCGAAAGAGCCTCTCCCTTCTTGTGCATCTTCTTTGTACTTTTTAAGTTCCATTTTCAATTCATCCAGAAGTAGTGCCATTGTATAAATATTTAAACAACCACCCGATTAATTTTAGTCATTCAAATGCAATAACTAAGAATCCAATGATCACCAAATAATCCAAATACACACAAGCTATTTCTTTTTGCTTTTTTTTCGCTTTCTCTTCCTGGGGTTCTACAATTTAGTTACCAAGTTTCAGTTAAAATGTATCTTTTAAAAATCTTGTTAAAGTTTTACCGTAGATTCCTTTTAATTCCAGGCAGTCTCCTCCCTTTTTCCAGATCCTGCCCTTTTATTCTTTTTCTCTCCTTCCCTGTTTATAAAAAACTTTTTTAATGTCCAGAAATCTTTATTATCCCTTTGACATTTTTTTTTTATTTTCAGCTTAATTGCCTGTTGATGTCAAAGCGATTTTTTTTTAAAATTTCTTATTTAAGTCTCTTGGTTGTCAATATAAGGAAAGGGAGAAAAGAAAAACAAAAGCCAAACCTTTCCCTTTTCACTTTCCTTCGCTGCTTCCAAATCTTCTTTGGGAACGATGTTACTTTTTTTTTAGTTTAAATTCCAGGGTACCTTAGTTGTTGCTTTTGCAATTTAACCCGATCAGCCAGAACTTTCACTTCTTATCTTCCTCCTGCACATTCTTTTCCGGTCGAGTTCTTCTTTGAGGTGGCCATTTCTGACCACTGCTACAACCGCCTTCAGGAAAGAGAGTAATGGCCTGCTGGGGAAGAGAGATGTGGCTCTCCTGAATCCTGCTGGCAGTCTCCTCCCCCTTCATCACTACGGGGTGGCTTAGCCCCAAAACCAGCCGGCTCGAGGCACTCCAGCGGCGAGCCCAGACCGAAACCATGCACAATCGTGGATTTCTGTCTGTCGCCTTCCATTGTTCTGAGGTGGGTAAAATGAGGACCCAGGGGGCAATATGCTAAATCTTAGGGAGGGTTGTAAAGCACTGTAAAGTGATATGTAAGTCTAAGTACTATTGCTTTTGCTATTATTTACTTCAAACTCTAGGATTCAGATTATCTCTAAACTGTTCGATTTGAACATTAATTCTTGGGAAATAAACAAAAAGTATTGGAAAGAATTCTGTTTCAGCAATGATTCGTTAGATTGCTCAACAAGTCTACAATGGATGGTGGATAATCTATTAATGGGAGCTAAGACAGTTAAAAGACAGTGAGATTTACTATCTTAATATCTCTATTCTTTACTGTTAGAGGGAGATATTCTGAACTCTGATCAGTGATATCTTCCAGGTAAAATAAAGAAGTAGTTACAGGTTTTGAGTAAAGAACAAAATATTGTGGTTGTCTCCAAGAATAAAAATGATCTTCTACAATAGAGACCAGTTCCAAACAGAAGAATGACAATATTCTTCCCCCAAATGTATGCAAGACAAGGATATTTAAAAATATATGTCTCCCAAAGCCTGTAACTTTGAGAAAATTATTTACAATAAATGTGTAAAGATACATTTTTTAAATGAGGCCTGTTAAGCCTGGGTTCCCCAACCAGGGTTAGGTAGACAAGCTAAACAGAATGTGCAGCGTTAGTCAGATAGGCACACAGATAAATGAGTGAGCTAAGCTTGTATGTTTATTAACATACAGTAAAAATAACAGATACACTTGTGTTATCAAGAATATATTTTATTCCAGTATAAGTTTATAGCATAGTCAAAAACAGTCCAATATTCATTTACCATGTAGTCAGTCCATTCAGGGATATTCAGTTAGCAAAGTCCATGTAGAATATCTTATTGTCAGTTCACATAAATCAGTCCGTTGTTGTCTCTCCCGTTCGAGCAATGCAGTCTTGCTTCCAAGCAGTAATCAGGGGTCATCAAAGCCAGAGAGAGAGCGAGCAAGCTGTAGCCTTGCTACTTTTATATGGTTTTCATAACCACACCCACAATTGCTATTTTACATTTAAAGCTGCATACACTAACTATGATTCATAGTTAGTATTTCACCTAAAACAGTTAGGGTGAACAATGTTATCCCTAACAAGGCCCAGTTTGATGTATCAGTTAGGGCATTAGACTATTTAATCAGGAGACAGTAAGTTCCAATCCTGCTTTAGGTACAAAACAAGTTAATTGACCTTGGGCCAGTCACTTGTTCTTTATCCTAGGAAGCAGGCAACAGCAAATGTCTCCTGTTATGTTACCAAGAAAACTGCAAGTACATCATTGCAGTTGTCAACACTGTCCTGAAGGCAAAATAAAAGAAATAAAATAAAAGATGTGTGTATGAAAATGCATTTCATCAGACAAACCAGAATCACTTCCAGTACTCACCAAAGCCAAAAGATACTTCTTTATAGCTCTCTTCCATTTTTCTGTAATCAACAAAGATTAGAGGACTTGGAAAATGTTCAAGGCAGTGCAAATTTGCTGTTTAGCTTCAAAGATGGGATTCCTCTTGAAGATCATCCAAAAGTAGAGCTGCCCCAAAATGTAATGGCCCAAGTAATGATAGTCATGGCTCATTATGCCCAAGTGACCTCACTGCTGCATAAGCTGTACAGGTTGCATGACTTCCAGATGTCTTTTGAGATGTTAATTATCAGCTGAGAGACTGCTTGTCTCCAGTTTTTTCTGCTGGTCCAGTGAGATCAGGAAGAATGGGTATTCCTTGGGTCCCATCGATCAAGCAGTGACATCTTGTAGGACTGAGGAAGTATGCCTTCTATGATAGGGCTGCTGGAATTATATCTACCCAGAGATTTAGATGGTTCCCACCATGATGACAGGGACTTGGTGGCTCAGTGGCTAAGACACTGAGCTTGTTGATCAGAAAGATTGGCAGTTCGGCGGTTTGAAACCCTAGCACTGTGTAACGGAATGAGCTCCCATTACTTTCTCAGCTTCTGCCAATCTAGTAGTTTGAAAGCATGTAAAAATGCAAGTAGAAAAATAGGGACCACTTTGGTGGGAAGGTAACAGTGTTCCATGCACCTTCAGCATTTAGTCATGGCAGCCATAAGATCACGGAGATGTCTTCGGATAGTGTTGGCTCTTCAGCTTTGTAACAGAGATAAGAGCTGGAAACGACTAGCTGGAAACATATGTGTGAGGGGAACCTTTACCCTGAAGACATTAATAAAGCTCGTAAAAGCTTGAATATTCTCAGGGTTAGGATAGCTTGAAGGTTAGGGCCTTGGTGGATGGATTTTTTTGTTTTGTTTTATGTTGTCTTTGAATCATGTATGATCTTCTTTAGTCTATTTCAATTTGGGTTTTTAGAAACAGTTTTAAATTACCAGTTGCCTAGAATCATTGGGAGTTTGATACCCTATAAACTGAAGGAGGATGGATGAATGGAAGAAGAAAAGGAAGTAAATAAATAAATAAAGCCAGAATTTTTTGTCAAAGAAGTCTGAGTCACCTTTTATTGTTTATTATTTTTATCCTCAAAAGTGAAAGTGAGATAAGAAATGGTAATTTCCCTATAATTGAAGTTCTGAGGTAATTATCACCATTATACCACTAACTTGGCGATTAGCAGGTCCTACTGAGAGTAAAAAAATATATATTGGTTTTGTAGAATATTATTCTACTTATTTATATTATAACTCCAAAATATTGTAGTTGCTAATTATTTAATAATTTTCAATATCAGTACATAAATTAATGAACATAGAGGTTGTATTAAGCAGAGGAAAGGGCGTATAATATCTTAATTTTAAAAAATTGCAGAACTCAACTTACAACAATTAAATATCTATTAATAGTGCAATGTTATCTATATAATAAAAAAATTCTTAGATAATAAAAAGATTCTTGTCCCAAAGAGAAACAATGATTCCTAAACAATATAATCTTATGTTCAATGCACTCTTACAGCATGATGTAAAATATTTTTGCTTTCCTGGCCAATAATCAAATCAAGATTTGGATTTGTTACATATTCATATGTACCTAACTAACTATGGATATGAGGGAATGAGATGCTGTAGTTAGGATGCTGAAAACCTAGGAATTCTCTCCTATACATGGCAAGTGATTTTGAGCCAGAAGTTAAGAAATAGAAATGTATCAATCAAACTTCTCTGGCCCAGAATGGTGGATTATAATTCATAATTTTTAATGAAGGCTTTCATTATGGAATGAATTTCCTTCCTTCCTCCCTTCCTTCCTTCCTCCCTCCCTCCCTCCCTCCCCCCCCAGACAAACTTTTGACTGTTTACAGATAAAGGGACAATATAGTAAAAAAATAATAATAATAAATAAATAAATAAATTTAATAAAGTGGAAGAATAATCCTGAAAAGTAAGTTCAGAAGTGATATTCACAACAAATGTATTGTTTTAAAAGCCATATATATATTTCCAATGTAAGCGATTATTAGAAGCGTTGAAGCTATTTTTAAAAAGAGGCCACTTCTCCATATTTTGCTTAAAATCATTACAGAAGCACTAGCATAAAGCATTATGAAGAATTAGAATATGATTCATAAAGGCCTGCTACAAAGTTCTTTTACTGACATAACAGCCTCATGAATGTTTATTCAGAAGTGACTCCCACTGGCTTGATGGGCTCAGACCCTTGTAAATTCTTTTATGATTACAGCTTAGAAAACAAAAGATGTGAATTCCAGCCTTGCAATTTAATACATTGTTTTCGCAAATTTCACATTAAAAGATTTTTTTCTACATTTTTAAAAAATTCATGTGGCTATCTAGCCACCAAAATATTCCCTTGGGGAGAGAAATCTTTCATAATTATTCAATAAGGAAAAACGGCATGGCATAGAAGGGGGTAGTTTGAAACCTTCTGAACTGCTCAAGAGAAAATGAAGTGATCTATTGTTCAATAACTTTTTGAAGCATTTGTCTTGTTTGGATGAAGATAAAACAGTCAAGTTTTATAAATGGTTTTTATTTGTCTATTAATATGCTTCCTCTTTAAAAACAAGAACTAGAAAATATGAGAAAAATATAACTTCAGCCTTTTACTTGGATTTTTTAATTATTCTTTCTGGCCAGGATTCTCCAAGGAAAAAAAGTCCTGTGATAATTAGATGTGGATTGATTCTCCTTTAAGCAATATTGATAATATATTTTTGTTACATTTTTATGTAACAAATTAATGTAATGAATTAATTTAAAATTAGATTAATTACATAAAAATTGCTTAAAGAGGATCAATCCAGATTTAATAATTTAATATGTATGTGAGTGGGAGGTTGAACAATAAGTTCGGAATTTTGTATATTATTCTCAAAATTGGAAGTGATTCTGTTTGAGTTGCAGAATTCAATTTACTACTATCAACTTTGATATTTGAAGTGCACTACGCTTTGGGTTCAAGTATCATGATGGGGAATTTTTAACATTCAAACTTTTAACATTCTGCAAAAGACATTACTGACAAACATAGATTTTTTAAAAAGTTGTTACTTTGGCAAAAAAAAATTAGCCTGTATCTAAATCTGTCATGATCTTTATCAGATTACAGTATATGAAAAAATAATTATTATATTTCACATTTAAACCACTGAACTAGTATGATGCTGTTTTGGATGTCCATTCCTAGTAAATGTGTCTTTTTGTACAGCTACCCTTTGTTTTTAAATTCTGACTTTCAGATGAAACTGATAGTACTTTGCTCCTTGGAAACTTTTTTTCTTGAAAGGTTCCAATGATTATTGGAGGATTATCCCAAATAGAGAAGGAAGGGTTACTTCAGAAGCTTTCCTATTAACATGCTTGTTCCTTTTGCTAAAGTTTTTATTGTCATTAAATTAAATTAAATCAAATTAAATTAAATACAGCTCTATGCTGTATTCTGATCCCTACACCATTTCTGATGCTGAAGAGCCCCCTGATATATCTGCAGAAAGACCTAGACCAGTGGCCAACTCACTGCAGCCATCTCACCACAGCCAACTTGCTTTGCAGGACAATTCGCAGGACAATTCCATGCAGGATAACTCAATAAGGTAAATGTTATCCACCATTGTTCCTTTGACATTATTTCCATTTTTGGAAATAATGTCAAAGAAACAATGATGGATAATATTTCTTGCATTGAGTCAACCTGCATGGAACTATCCCATGTTGTGTTGTGCCATGGCAAGATGACTATGGCAAGTTGTCCCATTCTTCTGTGGAAAGTCTGGAAAACATGAACTCAATGACAAGAACACATTTAGTTTCTGAAATGGAACACTGCAAATGGAAAGAGAGATGTTTTGTGTTTGTCCACTAGCAGTCCTTATAATGTTCTTCTTATGACTAAACATGACTCTTGTTCCCATAAATTTTTGCAGTCCTATTTCAGTTGTGATTGTTTGCTTTATTATTACCAGGTTTTATGGAATTGTAATTTGTTGCATACCATATGAAACCTCACATGATAGGAGGGCTTTATATTTTGGCTTTATATATAAAATTGGCTTTATATTTTGAATGCATTTGATTGAAACTTTAATTAAATTTAAATGAATGGATTCAATGCAATTAGTAAGAGTATTCTATTGTGACATTTTACAACAACATAAAATAAAATCTGCTAGCATCTTCTGTGGTATCCTTTCTGGAGCTACATGTATCCACATGCCTCAGTTTGTATGCTTCAAATCTATAATGATGTAGGAAGACTTGAGAAATGGTCTCCTCCTAAATAAAACTACTGGTTTGTATAACTTAGACTTGTTTGGATTGACATATATCAGTTCTTCATATTTCAAAAAGATTTTGCATCCTTTTCCTATCTGCAAATAGATTTCATTAGTTTTAAAAAGAATAATGCTTGATATTCATGGAATTCAGGAGGTAAAAACTCAGTAAATTCCCAAATCATTTTTCTTGCATTCATAAGATTCTCTTGTTATTAACAATATCTATCTATCTATCTATCTATCTATCTATCTATCTATCTATCTAT
>BLBF01000002.1:24019596-24043914 GCA_015471245.1 Laticauda colubrina
TATCTATCTATCTATCTATCTATCTATCTATCTATCTATCTATCTATCTATCTATCTATCTATCTATCTATCCATCCATCCAGAGGTGGTATTCAGCAGGTTCTGACCAGTTCTGGAAAACCAGTAGCGGAAAATTTCAGTGGTTTGGAGAACCGACAAATGCCACTTCTGACTGGCCCCACCCCATCTATTCTCTGCCTCCAAAGTCCCAGCTGATTGGCTGGGTCTTCTTTCTGGATCTGCACAGGAGAACAGAGTTGGAAAGCAGGTTAGTGGGATGGGGAAAGAATGGGATTTTGCAGTAACCTTCCCTCAGGAATGGGGAGGCAATAGAGATTTTATAGTATCCTTCCCCTGCCATGCCCACCAAGCCATGCCATGCCCAAACCATGCCCACAGAACCAGTAGTAAAAGATTTTGAATCCCACCATTGCATCCATCCTGTTTAATTGGGAATTATATAGCCTTAATAGCCAAAGCATTAATAGCCCTTTTTGATGAAACCTGAATATTTTACAAAAATAAATACTTGAACTTGCCTTCTTTGAAACCATGTTGGAACTTGGAAGCAGTCCTTCTGCAAAATATATAAAGGCATCTGGACCAATAGGTTGCTAGTTGCTAGTTATTGTATCCACAGTTGTTTAGCTAAGTTCGGCTCATAATACAGATGCAAGATAATTTCAAAAAAATACCATAGGCTAGACTAAACGCAGCTACATTTTTATTTTTAATTGGCAAAAACCTCCTTTCCTGGGATCCCTTTGGCTTTTAAGGATAGATTTATACTGTGGCCTCAGCAATTGTTTACTTGGAAGCCATTCCACCTAGGGAACATTCATGATAATGTGTTTCATAATGGCTCCATTATGGTAATTTTTGGAAGTGGTTTTTCAAATGTAAGAGCCAGTTCCCATTATTCCCAGCTATTCTATATTTGGATTTTCTGGCCTCAGAAAATTATAAAAGTAAATTTCTATGATATATAATCTAGATTTCTGTTATAGTAAAACTGATAAAAGAGTTATTTTGTATCTGCTTTTCCAGATTATGGTTCAGGTATTGATGGTTCAGGTATTTACCTTCAAAAACTGGTTCCTTTATATCATGAGAATCCATCTGGCTTTGAAAAACAAGCAATCCAGATTTGATCCTTTGTACATTGAAAGATACTTATTGTAGCTGTTACCAGCAGGGCATCTCTGACTTTTGATTCTTCATAATTTATAATACAGTGTCTGTTGTTAATTGGTTCCAGGAGGCTTGATGAGAACTAAAAGGACAAGTCCCAAATAAACCACATGACTTACCAAGTGAGCCTTTGATAACTTTTGCTTATCCCTTTTCTTCAGTCAGCTACCTTACTATGGTTTTGAAATACTTCCTTTTTCTTTCCATGAGTTGCCTTATAAAACAGTTTGAAATTCAGTGGGACTGATGCCTAGTTATTGCAGATAGCATGCCATTTATTTACCTAGTCATAAATGGACTGCCATGGTAGAAGCACTGACGATTAGATATACCAAGCTCAAAAGTAAACTGTTTAACCTGTTACTGAAAACAGACTTTCTGTCAGAAAAATGAGAAACTTCAGGCCCATTGTAGGCCAAAATGTAAGAAAAAAAGTGCAAGAATTTTAGCCTCTATTCCCTGTAAATAGAGCTTGAATTTGATACAAAACAATCCCTGGAATTCTTCCATAACAGCTTCATTAGATTTTACAGTAAACCTATTTATCAGAGAAGCCCAGCCTTTCGTGCCTGCTTATACCTGCTTCTAATTCTAGTGTTCCCTGAAATAAGTCTGACAGCATTTACAAAACCAGAAAATAAAGAAACTCATCTGGATTTTTGCAGCTCAAATGGAAAGCAAATTGAGGCTGTTCCTTTTTATGTCTTCAATTGAGTTCAGTGGTGGTATGCTACCGGTTTGGCTGAACTAGTAGCAAAAAATACTACCAGTTCGATCAAATCGGCTCTTCCAACGATCAACTGAGAGGATAAAAGAAGCAACAGGCACACAGATGGGTGGGAGGATCACTCCTAGCTTTTTGTTTCTTGTCCTCTCAGCTGATTGGAGCATTAGGGCTGTGCACGCACACATGTTAAGGGCACCATGCACGCAATCACCCACCGAACCAGTAGCGACGAAGGTAGAAACCCACTACTGATCCAGTTCTTAGATATTTATCAATCCAGATCACCTTTGCCATTATTCTGGGCAATGAGGCATACTTCCAAGTAACACATTGAGTTGTGGTTCCAATAATTGATACCTTTAAAGCTTAATTCTCTAATCAAAGATGGAGTTTTAACCAATCATTTTCCAAGATTCTGTAGTTTTGATTTTCCAACAGTACCCATGGAGTCTAAATGGAACCCATTAGCTTCCTCTGAATAGAACCAATACTGGCGGTTGTTATTGGTTTGGAACATTTTAATTTTTCATTTCCTTTTTCCTTTATCAAAAGAAAAAAAAAAGATTGGTTTTACAGAGGTCTTCATAGGCATCACCTACTTCTAATCAAATCAAAGGACCACATATTTTCCAATGTTTATACTTAAGTAGGATTCATATAACAAGTGGCTCTGATGAGAAGAATGGGTACAATTGTAATTTCCTGTTTGTGTTTACTCTTTCTATACTACAATCATCTGTTTTTAAATTTTGGTATGATTGGTGTCTGTGGTCTTGTATCATTGCTATTTCTGTCGAATTGATCAGCTAAACGATCTTTGTTCTTTTTAAAACAATGTTGAATAATTTACATAAGATGAGCATTTTTTAAAATAGAAATAACAAAGATGCATTTTTGAGAGCCTGAAACAGTGTAGAAGAATAATTGTTAGTACAGAGGATTTTGCGAAAAAGCTGGTTTTATAATAAAAATGCAGTAGCTCAAAAGGTGATAAAAAGGTTTCCTCTGTACATTTCATTAAGCATATAGAATTTTATTCTTTGGACATGTATAAAATCTCCCTTGAGATAGGACGTTTAGAAATATGATATATAAACAAATAATAATAAAGTTTGAATGCTGAGTAGTTGAAACTTCAAAGTCTAGGAAAGATTCTTATATAAATATATTATGTATTAGTAAATATTGTGGTAAAAACAGATTGTGTCAAGGTAGACTTATGGGAACTGTTGCAGAAAACCATATTTTGGAATACACTAATCTACAGTGGAATGATGGCCACCAATTTAGATGTCCTTTAAAGGAGGCAATTCCATAATTTTTTCCATGACTTCTAGTCATGATGATTTTCTACATTTAGGATTTTCTACATTTAGGCTTAATGCCTACAAGTTCTACAAGTCTGTATACTTAAATAACCTACACTAGATCCATTCCATGAAACTATAAAACAGATAGAGCCACTCAAATCTTGACCCAATTGTTTTATAGCTTCTCTGGGGTCTTCTAGACATTCACTATGTCCTAAAGACACCTCCACCAAGATAACTAACAGAGCAAATGATCAATGCAGACCTACAGTCTGTGTCAGTGGTGGGAAACCCACAGGCTCCATAGATAGAGCATCCAAACCCCTTCTTATGGAGCCCCCAAACCTTCTTGTGATTGTGGTAAACCAAAAGAATGAATAGTTTTGTTTTTGACTTCATTGAAAGAAAATTAAAGTCCCATTTAAACCTTATAATAGGCTTGTAACATTAAAGTAAACTTCCAAAAAATAAAACCATTGCCCCCAGTAAGGGAAGGGGGAAAAAAGCAGAAAATCCTGGCTTGGTCTTCTTTAGAATGCATTCATGGCCACTGAGTTTCAGGATATCACCCACTGGAGACCTTAGTTGCAGCAACAAAAACCAAAAACTGTGAAACTCAGAGATGTCCACGCTTGTCAATTTTAAGACCTGTGGACTTCAACTCTAAGAACTTAGAATCGTGGCTGGCTGGCTGGGGGATTCTGGGAGTTGAAGTCCATAGTTTTTAATTTTGCTGAGCTTGGACACCCCTAGTGTGGCCTCTGTTTTAAACAATGCTTGACTTTTTTTTTTTTTTTTGGCTGGATTCTATTTTTGAATGGCTGATACAGTGAGCTATTATATTAACTTTTGGACTCCCTGCGGGAGAGTTCAAATCTTCATATTTCATGTACAAAATAGTTTTTCTTGGCTGTCAGATGTGGGTGCTGAAATGATTAATTTACTTTGTTACAGCTGGAGCCATTCTTGCAGGCAGCATCTCCAAGGATTGGATCCACTTTACAGCTTTTGGCTCCAGTTATGGAACAGCTGTCTGCTCGCCTCTTATTTTTTTCTGCTTTTAAACAGCGTTTGGTTGTGGTGGGGTCATACATAGAGCCCTGTGACAAAAAGAAAAAAAATGCCACAGTGATTGACAGTCTGTATTTTTCTGCAACTTCCTTAGCAGCAAGCATTTGTGAGGGAACAGATCCACTTTGTAAAAGTGGCAAAAAATTGCATCTGCCGAATGGACATTCAGAACAAATGATCAAGAGATAAATTGCTTTGCAGGGTGCATCATCTCCTAGAGATAAGCATTCCAGGCTGGGTGAGGCACAGGAGAAAGCAACAAGAATTAAGCCTCATTTGACCAACATGATGGAAGTAAAAACAGCAGAGCTAATTACCGATGGGAGGCAGTTGAGAGGGCCTATTACGAGTGCAAGGACTAAATTGATTAATGATATATAAAGGCAAAGATCTCTGTAATGGTAGCTTAATACTCTGACAATGTCAGCAGAGGCTGATGGAATCTTAGTAAGTACATTAAATGTAATTTTAATTTCTGGAGATTGCAGGATGTCTGTCTGTGTGTGTGTATGTGTGTATCTGACAATGCAGGATATAAACCCCACATATAGACAGGGTTAAAGAAACCAGGCTGCCAAATAACATGATGGTTGGACTTCATCAAACCTGACACCAACCAGAGTATAGAAAAATTCAAACAAGCAATGCAAGATGGAAGATGTGGAGAGATCTGGCCCATAGAATCTCCAAGAGTCAGACACAACATCATCATACAGAGGATAGGATTACACTATCATCATACAGAGAGGTTTAATGCAGGTTGGGACTAGACTACTTTGTAAAAAATAACTAAAATCTCTGGATGTTTCCCAAATGTAACTGGAGCACCTCAGCCACAGATAACTATTACTGTTGTTACTTGCAAATATAATTTTGAAAATTATTGAATATATTTATTTCTAATTTATAATTGAGCCATTTATAGGGCCTCCGTGGATTGGTGTATTGGTAATGAAAGGAGGAAGAGATTGCCCTAAATATAATTCATAATATAGTTATTGCAGCACATGCTCTTTCACCCCATTCTCATCTCATTCATAGTGTGAACTGTAGTGGGATTCAACTAATTTAACAACTGGCTCTTCCTAATGACCGGGTAGACATGCCTGGGTGCAATTAGCTGGTTCTCCAAACTGCACAAAAAATTAACAATAGGTTTGGCTGAACCAATCCAAATCAGCTGAATCCCACCTCTTTCTTCAAGTCTGAAAGGATTGCTCTGTAGAAAACCAACTTCTTAACTACCTTACATTTTTTTAGGTTGGACATCCTGAGTTGTTTTGGAAATTTCATAAAAATGAATATCAATTTAGATTGCACAACAACAAGGCATATTTAATAGACGTTGTGACCCAGATCTCTATCATTTTCTTCTTTGTTGCATATTCTGTATATTATAAATATGAAACCATAAGTAAGGCTTATTTAATCCATAACTCAAAAGCTATGATGAATGTTTCATGTTGGTCTGTCAAAATGTGTGCTAAAACTTTGTTGGTGGCATTGGTGGTAGACATAGTTAAGGTCTAGACATTTGTAGTAAATGTCTAGACCCAGGACATATGGAAGAAGGGTAGACTTTTAAAGTTAAATAATAATACAAATAGTCTCATGGTGTACAAATAATTTCCTTTTTCCTGTTCATTTTGTAAGTTGCTAGAAAATTCTACCTGGTGATTAGGAAGCATGCAAGCTTAGCTGTGTGTTCATTTGGTATATATTTATAAATTAGAAATGAACAGTTTCCTATGTACTCATAGGGAAACTGATTTAGGTAAGCATAAGTAGTTTGAGGTGATTGTTTTGCTTGGTAATTGGGTTTTCATTCAGTAATTTAAATTAATGTTCTGCTTCCTCCTGTTTTTATCCATTTTTATTTCATTTATTTCATCCTTTTTATTTTAGTGAGTACTCGAAGTGACTAACAAAGCATTAAAAATAGAATATATAAATAGGAATTTGATCATTTATAATTTATAAATATATAGCAGATAAACACGCAGTCCTAAAGTGAGCACAACAATTTTTCTAAAACTGTATTGACTTATTTTGGCATCATTGTCCAGTATTTCAGACCAAGTTTTCCAGACTTAAGAACTTCAACAAGTTTTCACTGAGATCTTTGACATAAGATTTGAAAAATACAAAGCAATATGGAAAATAATAATGTTAAAACTACCTATTTGAAGTCTAGTGAAAGAGATGCATCCCTTCAGGGCTTCGTCTGTGCCTTCAGGTTCTTGTGACAAAAGTCACAAAAGTCACAGTTCTGGTTCCTTCAAAACCTGCCAGTAATGATGAATTGGTTCCAATTCTCCTAAGAAGCAAAATATCTCAGATTATTACAGTGCTCGTCACAGTCTACATTTACATTAAAAAATGCCAGGAGAGAGAATCTAATCCAGTGTTTCTCATCCTTTGCAACTTGAAGATCTGTGGTTTCTTAAAAGTGTTGGCTAGGGAATTCTAGGAGTTGAAGTCCACATATCTTAAAGTTGCTGAGAAACACTGATCTAATCTATGCCACAGAAATTATTGTTGGCAAGGACAAAATAGGAACGAAGAATTGCTTATGAGCTGCTAGAGGAAAGGCAGGGAATAAATATAAGAAATCAATAATATATGCATACTTCTCATTACATCCTCAGCATACGTTGGGATCCATTAAAAAAAAAAAAAGACTCCAAGGTTGGAATTCTCCCTACCCCTGTCTTAAAATATATTTAAATTATGTCAGTAACATATCAGCAGGAATTTTATTGCTGTCCCTGATATGGAACATTTCCCATTAACAGGAAAGTTTAAAAGTTGTTCTCTGTAGGTGTATATTTTTTTAAAAAAAATTTGTGGAAAAAGTTAAAGAAAAGCATCCAAGTTTCCTACGAGTAGCTGTCGGCAAATGAAGAACTGTCTACAAACAAGCACCTTCCCAACATTTTGATGTTTTATAGATGAGGTCCCTAATGGAGCGTAATCCGATTCACATTGTAGAAATTAAATTTTACAGGCGCCACAATTATTGGAGTTTTTCTTAGCCTTGTTGAATAAAATCCACAACTGTCTGATAAAAGAAGCAAATGTGCTTTTGAACTGGCACACGTTGCTTTGAACATTTAACATTTCTGATGTTTTGACTAAGAATCTGAAGTATCTGTTTTTTGACTTGTTTTTAATTTTAGTGGTCTGCTGCAAAGAAGGAACATTTTCACAGCTGTTTAGTAGTTACTTTGGTTTCAAAGAAGCCCCCTGAAGTTCTGCATGGTAATCACAAAGCATTGGTGGTCATTGTTTTGTGTTTGAACAGCCCACTTATTTCCCACAGTAGTTTTCTAGAGGTAATGATCCAAAATGGACTAATAAACCCTTTCATGGTGTGGCAGCTCTTTCATCTCCATCCTTGATTTTATTGACCTTCACTGAAGTTCTATATGACTTTGTTGTATAATTGCACTTAAGGAACTACGTATGATCAACTGTTTGTGGGAATATCAATTTAACACATAGGAACTAAAAGCAATGGTTTAAAGTTAGGCAATTAGTAAGTGTGGGAATGTTGAACATAGAAAAAACATTGAGCGATCCTTTGAAAATATGATATTGCTTTAAGCTCTCTAAAGAATTTTTCTTCTACATAGCTTTAACCACTTATATCATCAACAAGCTTTCTCTAAATTAATGTCTGAAAAGGTTAGATTATTGTTTCCATATCTTGTGGATAGCAATATTTGAACTCCAGCACACCTGTAGTAATCCAGTGTTAGGGCAAAGCTTAGCCAAAATTCATTAAGATGCGTCTCACTTCAAAAATGTTTCCTTCAGGCTAAGTTTATTTCTAGGAGCAAAGGTTTCTTCTTTTGTATATCTTACCGTAGACAATTATTGGGGTAGAGTAATAGGATAAGATTTCTTGTCCTTATCATTGCCAGTTTGTGTGTCTTACCATTCTAAGTCCTTATGATGTGATTCTAAAATCCAATTGTTTATGTTTCATTGTTATCTTTAATTAATTTATTAAATTTATATGCTAACCATCACAGCTAAATGACTCTGAGCTAATTGTTGAATTAGATTGTACTTTCTAATTTTATCAGGCATCACTCTGGGAGTGTATTCATTGATGCCTCTCTTCATAGCTTATAATTACAATAGCTATTACAATAGCTTATTATTATGCATTCACTCTTAAAAAGAATAGGACACATATTTATCAGAGTATTGATTTTTCAACCACAGTTTTTAGTTAAGGGCCAGTATTTTCTGTAGTGCTCCAGAGTCATTATGTTGAAATAAGTAGACAAATTCATCAAATAAATAAATAATACCTTTCTGTAAATGCCCTATTAAATACCCATTCCAGTAACAATACCCCAACTGTTTAGAAGTACATACTGTATCACTCATGACAGTAAATATTTCCTTGTTCTCTGCTCATACAGTACATTCTTTCTGTGGATTTGAAGTTCTTGATTGGAACTAGACATATATAGCATTTCAAAATATTCATCAAAGTTATGGACAGGCAAGGTGGTTGAACAGTTTATTTGAGTTTATCCAGTGGTGGTATTTTACCGGTTCGGCCTGGTTCTCCTGAGCTGGTAGCACCGATGAGCAGCGGAAACCAAATCAGTTCTCTCTGAAGCTCTGCTGTTGGGCCCACCTGGGTTCCCATACTGTGTCCTGCTTTTGAAGTGCAGCTTTGCACTACACAGCAGATTGCCACGCAGCAGCTGCCGAAGCGACAAGGAGAGTGCAGACTTGCAGGAGGCGAGTTGGAAAGCCTCTGTGCCTGTACAAAGTGTACATTTGGTGCATGCGCAAAGTGTGAAATGAAAGACTGCTGGAGAACTGGTGATGCAAGGAAATATAGCTTAATTACCTCTTAAATCAAGTTAGGGATGAGCAACAAGAGACCTATGACAATACTTCTGAAATACTACATATTGAATAGGTAGAATGAGCAATGAAACTTCTTTGATTGGTACACTTCTTGATAGAAAGAAAGCAATCCACCTAATCAGTCTAATCCATCTAATCCACCTAATCAGGTTTACAGCTTGGATAGAGTCAAACCATTAAAGGAAGACAATTTTGCCTATGGTCTTTATTCCTCCTTAAGCTTGTAATAATAACCATAATCATAAATTAATCCAAGAGGAGTAAATATATATCTTTAGGTTAGATACTGGATTTCTTGAGATTAGAAATGACTCTACTTCTCATTGTGCCACTCATGATTGCTTGATTCAGAAGTGAGTTATTTCCAACATCATTATATCTAATTGCTTCACATCCTGAGAAAACTCAATATTTGTAAAAGAAATTCCTCTTCTTTAATCCTGTAAATACTTCTTCTTTCTCCTCTAAATGTACATGAGATCCAAATGGCAGAACAATGATGGCTCAGACAGAAGGGAACAAAAGAAAGACAGAACCCTGTTCTAAGAGTCTTGTCTTCCAGAATGCCTGCATCCAGCAATTCTCAAATGTTAAATCGATTAACAAATGTATACCAGCGGTGAGATTCAAAACATTTTGCTACAGGTTCTATGGGTGTGGCTTGGTTGGTGTGGTTGGTGTGGCTTGGTGGGTATGGCAGGGAAAGGATACTGTAACATCTCCATTCCCTCCCCACTCCAGGGGAAGTGGGATACTGTAAAATCCCCATTCTCACCCATCCCACTAGCCTGCTTTCCATCTCTTGTGCAGGGCAACAAAAGAAGACCTAGCTGATCAGCTGGGACTCGGGAGGCAGAGAATAGATGGGGGCGGGGCCAGTCAGAGGGGGTATTCTTAACTATTCAAAATTTCTACTACCATTTCTCTGAACTCCTCAAAATTTCTACTATCAGTTTTTCAGCACTGGTCAGAACCTGCTGAATACCATCTCTGATGTACACACCATGTAACTTATTGGTAAAAATGTTTGATCAGCCATAGATTTGGGAATATCAAGGAAATGATAGGCTAGTTAACTTAGCAACTATTCTGGAAAAACGGATGGAAAAAAATATCATAAAGACCTTGAGAAGAGCAAATAATCCTGGAAAAGAATCAACATGTGAGAAGAGAATATTTATAACTCAGGGTTGAACTATAGGGTCCTTGATGCTCTTTGAGCTTGGTTGTTTTTATGGAGATATTTCATTTCCAAATTGGGTAACATCAATAGTGCTAATTGGGAATGGGATTTGCTCTTCCTACTAGCGCTGATGATGTTTTCTAGGCCTCAAAGAATCAACAAGGTTTCTGAAAAAAAAAAAAAGATTAATGATAGTTGTAGGTTAGCATCAAGTATAAGTAGCACATTTTAGTAGGCATCCCTTTGGCTTTCAGAGGATTTTGTTTTAATCTTGGACATATTTAGGAGTGATGGAATAAAAAGGAAAGAAATATCTGATTGATAAATGATAAGGAAGCATGACTGAAAATTGGATAAAAACTGTTCTGTGTTTTTGCCATCTATGTAGATGTCTTGACTTTTGTTGAAGGGAGAAGGAAAATGGGAAAGACACAAGAACTTAAAAAAGAGTAGTCTTCATTGGATGTGAAAACATACATGGTCTAATAACAGTACTGTGGGGCATATTCAAATCATCTTGATTTCTATCAGAGATTTAAAAGTGTTCTTTCTTTTGCAAAGTCAAAATGTTCTGAAAACCAGTCCTTAAATTTGGCTGAGCTGTTTTTAATATAGTAGGAAAATAATTTGCACAGCAACTGTCCAAATGATGCAGAAATCCAAACAATTTCTATGTAAAATTGGATAAATGCTATTAAATTGATTCCTTGCATACATTGGCAGATAATCATCTTGATTTTCTAAAAGGAAATAAATGTGAATATATAGTGCCCCCTGTGGGTAAGAGATATATTCTGCCCTCTGAAATTAGTTGCTAAACTACAGTGCTGTTACAGATCAAAGGAGGGAGGGAGGGGAAGGGGAAAAGGGGAAGGGAAGGGAAGGGAAAGGAAAGGATCTAAAAGAGCTCATCTCCCAAACACAGACTGCCTAAAGCAATAAACTGTTCTAGTTGCTTTCCTGGTCAATGGGGAAATAAATAGAGATGTACCAGTAAACTCTCTGTTGGATCAAGAATGGAGAGAATGGGTGGGAATTACACCATGTATTTCCCCCAAAATGTGATTCACCTACAGAGGTTGTGGTTGCCTGATTGACTGGGCTAGTGAGTAATTGAACGAAGGATAGTGACAGGCAGCTTGTTATATGTTATAGGATAGTGACAGGCAGCTTCTCCTATGAAGCACTGCTTCTGATGTGCATTTATATAACCAGTTTGGATTTAAACGATTTGTTTCAGTTTGTTGCTAAGAATGATCAGTAATTCTATTACATTTCAATGCTCTTAGAGGAGAGATATTATATATTCTCAAAAACATTGCTGGGCAGTTTGATTTAATTTTCACAAGGAGGAGGTGAAAATGATATTATAATGGTTCTAACTACAAATTCACCTCAGTTTGAATTTCCTGCTTTATTAGTTTAAGAGGCTATAATATAAAAAGAGAGTTTCCCAGTGAGAATTTATCATTGCATTCGCTATTTTATAGAGATTTTCTTTTTCCTGTGCATATAATTCTGGAATTTAAGATCCAAGCAACATTAAATCAGTTGGTTTTTCAGGCCTTTCCTCTTGCTGCCTTTATTGCTGCACATTCTTATCTTCTCTCTGAAACCAAGAAGAAAAACACAATATGAAAAGCAAATCAAATCAAACCAAACTAGATTGATAGGATATATATGCTATATTGTAGCAGGATATATTTACTGTAGAAAGACGCAATGGCTCAGCAGTTAAAGACATTGATTTTGTCAGGTAGAAAGCTGGGTTCGAGACTGGGTTTGAGATCTGAACACCATGAGATGGAGTAAGCTCCGGTTACTTGCTCCAGCTCCTACCCACCTAACAGTTAGAAAGCATGCAAATGAGAATAGATAAATATTCCTTCAGTGGGAAGGTACAGCATAACATGCATGTTGCTGTATAATCATGCTCGCCACTTAACCATGAAAGTTTCTTCAGACAATGTTGCTCCCTTGGTTAAGAAATGGAGATGAGCAATGCCCCCTAGAGTCAGATTTGACTGCACAGGGGAAACCTTTATATTTGCTGTAAAGTAGTAAAAGAAGACAGTTGATTTTTGTTTTGTTAGAACACTTCATTTTAAAAAGTTGGTATTAATTTTTTCTTAAAAAAACAATGGCAATGGCAATATACACACTATGTATTTAAATATAAATCTATAAACTGCCTATCCTAAAGCGAGACCAAATATTTATTTGATCTTGCTTTAAATTAGGCAGTTTATAGATTTAAGCTGTGTGGAATCATGTGGAATATCCCAATGTAATGGTGTAAAATTCTGCATACTCCAACAATTTGCTGTCTAGACTCTCACTGTCTCTGTCTATCACTCAAGGGCTTTGATAGCTTCTTTATATTTTTAATTTCTTTAGCTGCCCATTTCAACCAGTGACTCTATATGGCATACACCATAAAAACATTAAACAACTAAACATTAAACAATATTAAACAATTAAACAACTATAACAATACAGAATAAATATACAGTATATGGACACCAAGTAAATGTTAATACAGCCAACATTCAACACATTTAATTGCCAGGTTTCTAGTCATAATTGAAACTATGAAAGCTGAATTCCCAAATAGTTGAGGTAGGTGAATGGAGATCACTAAACCTTACAATATGATGCAGTACTTTCCTGAAAGGAAGGTAAGTAAAATCAGTGGCCAACATGGTGGGCATGCACACACATAATATTGAAGAAAAACAATGGAAACAACAACAAAAATAATTTAAGTTAAGTAGAAAATTCTCAGAGAATGGAATCCAGTAATTGGTTGACATACAATACTTGAAAATATTCTCCAGGTATAGAGGCCAAACTTTGGAATGCATTTTTTGGGTTGGGTGGAGTTCAGCTGTTGAGTACTTGAGTACCTTCTAAATAGCAGCTATAAGAATGCAATAACTCTTCTCTGGACCAGTAAATCTCTGCTGCATCCTAAAAGATTGTGTGTTAGTTGCTTTTTAAAAATTGTGAAAGTCTTTCTGAATAAATTAGATATAGATAGCTTGCCAGTTCAGTTGGAAAACCTTAAAAATTTGCCTGTGATTAGCCAGTGACTAAAAATAAAAATATTGCCAATCTTTTAGCTGTATCTTGTCCTATATATTAATTGGGGAGGACGTATCTGTTAGTGTGTAATTGCAGTGATTTACATCCTTTGTATGATGTCATTGCTATGCAGGCAATATACATTGATCCAAAATACATAATTTGCTTTTTCTTTTTTTTAGGAAAGAGGACACCAAAGAAGAAGGATAAGAAGAAGAAGAAGAAAAAGAATTTAATGGAACAAGCTCAGAAGCAGCACAGTTTCTTCCTAGCTACAGACCAAGCTAGTCAGTAGAAACATTTGCCCAGGGCCTGTTGATATATGTGGGTTGTTTTTTTTTTAAGTTTATATCTCATTTTTGTTTGTTTTGCAAAATACACAGAAGCTGCTATTAGCTCCTGCATGAGGAAGCACTGCGATTCAGCTGCTCTGACAGCCTTTGGACCTGGGGAAAGAGAGGAGAACATCCACAGACTTGTTTGTGTCTGTTATTTATACTGTTACGATTAATGTGGTTCTTATTGTTCTCGTTGTTCCCCAAACTTGGTCTCTCCAGAACTGGAGAAAAGCACTGAGTTCAATCAGTGAAAGTGTCAAAAATGTCATTTGAGGGTTCCCTCCCCTCTTTTTGGTTAAATTTTGTGCCTGCAAGAAGGAAGGAATTTGACTTCATGGCACAGGACTTTGGAGACAGGAGCATCTGGACTGCATGGCACCATGGGATAAGTTCCTATTTCTACAAGGCAAAGAAATTGGGAAGTTAGAATTGCATTTTGTTTCTCATACTGTACATTTTCAAGACTGAAGGACACCAAGAAGATATTTGTTGGTAACACACTTGGTCCACATCACACCTGCTATACTGGAATAGTTGTATAGTCAAACTGCTCATGACTGATATATGAAATTATGGCTTAGTATTTCAGGAGCATAGTGGTTCCCATGTGTACATATCATATAAATAAACCTATTTACATTAGAGGTTGGGTCTGTTTTCCATCTGTGCAGTTCAGTGGTGGGATTCATTATTATTATTTTTTACTACCAGTTCTGTGGGCGTGGCAGGGAAAGGATACTGTAAAATCTCCAGTCAGAGGTGATATTTGCCGGTTCTCTGAACTACTCAAAATTTCCAATACCGGTTCTCCAGAACTGGTCAGAACCTGCTGAATGCCACCTCTTGTGCAGTTCATCATTTGAACACATAAAGATGAGTGCTCAAAATGAAATAAAATACTACCCTTTATACAAATCTATCCAAGCCAGTTTTAATTGATGTCAGCCTGACAACATATCTTGCTCTTGTGAAGTATAGTGCTTTCCTGGCAGGGTGAATCTTTCTCTGAAATCTTTCCTTCAAAGACTATCTGCTGGTTATGATCAAGTGATGACATTTCATTCGAAAACAAAAACCACTTTCTAGAGTTGAACCAAGCCATATTGCCCAGAAGAAATCCTGGCATTCTGCTGTTTTATTAAAAACACCTTTTTAAAAAGGAAATAGCCTTTAAGAAAAGAAATTAAAAGGCAAATAAGTTCAATGTTATTATTTGTGAATAAACTTGCAGAAACTGTAAGGAGACCCCTATATCTTCCAAATGATGTGGAGCTATAAATGATGATAATGATGATATCCATTCAGTTGTGTTTGATGCTTGGCGATTCTATGGACCCAGACTCTGCATCATATCTGATCTTGCACTACTTCTTTGAGTTGTTGTCAGCTTTGATGGTGTCCAGCTACCATGTTCTCTGGTTGCCTGGTTTCCTTTTACCACTAACTCTTCCAAGTATAATTGCTTTCTCCAGTGAATTCCCCCATGACATGGCTAAAACATGAGCCATAAATATCCACCTGTAATTATTATCCCTGTTGGCTAAATTGTTTGGGAATTGAAATGTAATCACATTGGAAAGTTTCCTGCCACTTTTATTAGATCAGGAAGAGGCAGCATATGGAGCGTTGAAAAGAAGGGAAGCATTTTTCAAAATCCATTGTTGCCTCCTCAGTAAAGCAGATAGGAAGCATGACTAGATGACCTAAATCTACTCTATTCTAAGGCAACATTGATAGAATCTTCCAGGTCTGAAAAAATAAACTTCCCACCATCACTTTTAAACATGTGACCTATTAGGGCAACTCCTTCTTAAGTTTCTTTCTTTGCCCATTAAGCTCTTAGATGGGGGCTGTTTCTCTCCCATCTGATAGTTTCCTAGGCAGCATCTCTTTCCCTTGTTTCCTAAGATCATCCACATGTTCTATCAGATCCACCTATGATCCCGATTAATTCCCACTGGTGAGTGAATGCCTACACATTGTCCTCTTCCATAATGAAATAATATGCTCAAGTGGAGGCTCTTAGTAGATAACAAAACACTGTGTGAATGTTGAAAGACTTACAGCCTGGCTCATCTGCTGGTATTTGGCTACTACCAGAAACAAGTACTGATAATAGCAACAGCAATAGCACTTACACTTATATACTACTTTATAGTGCTGTACAGTGCACTCTAAGAAATTTTACAGAATCAGCATATTGTCTGCAACAATCTGGCTTACCATTTTACTGATGTTGGAAGGATGACAGGCTGAGTCAACCTTGAGCCAGAATTGAACTCAGAGTTAGCCTGCAATATTGCATTCTAACCACTATACCACCACTTATTTTGGGCCAATGAAAAGCCTGGAGGGTTGCTTCATTCTGGCATTTAAAGTTTGACCTAGGAATGATGATGATGATGATGATGATGATGATGATGGGAGGGGAGGGGAGGGGAGGGGGGCAGGAGGAGGAGAAGGAATAAGGATGATGATGATGGCTGGTTACAGAAGAAAGTTTGTTTTGTCTTATTTAACCACAGGACTAATTAAAATATATAAAACAATTCAGTCCTGAAAAATGAGTTCCAAGTGATTTTTTTTCTTCATTGTTGCAGTTTTTTATTAGGATGTGTACCCCAACCCTGTTCTCCCAAACGCATAATTCCAGATCCTTTTATATTTATTCCTAAGGATATGGAATTCACCTAGAAAGAAACCATCAGCCATACCAAATTCAAAAGTTTATAGATAAGGTGATGAATTTCAGACTTCTAGGCATGTAATCCTACACAACGTTGGTTCTTGAGTGTACAGACTGAATCATTACCCACAACCAAAGTGGATCTCTTCCCCACTCCACCACCACTGCTGCTTCCATGTCCTTCAAAAGGAATGGCCTGCAAACCACAACATTTGCAGAAATATTTCCTCCTGAGTTAAAACTACTTTAATCCAGGAATCCCCCAATTTTGCCAAATGGAAAATAACCATGCGCAGGGTCACGGAATACTGTCAAAATTATTGAAAAACAATTTCTTGGAAAGGAATATGGTGGCATTTTGTTGCAGATTCCATTTTGTGTTCTTCCTATACAATTTTTAAAGTAATTAAACAAGCTGAACTTGGTACAAATGTTGATTATATAATCTGTAGTGAATAGAAACTGGCATAGATTCTAGTCTAACATTTGATTCTGCAAGACTCTTCCAAGCACTTCCCCACTACTATTAGAAATGTGGAAAGTTACTGTCTATCAGAATTATAGTGTATGATTTTGTTGTTAATGGATGTGGTCCAAGCTATAATTCATGCTGCTCACAAATATTCTTTCTCTGTCCCTCCTTAGTGGCAAGATGATAGGTTCAGCCTCAAATCCAGCCTTTCTAAAAATCCAAAACTCTTTCAAGAAGGCTGGAGAGAAAAATAATGTTGGATTCTAATGTTGGATTAAAGAATCCAACATTATGGGATAGCCATAATTCAGACTGAGTTGAAAATTCTTTTAACTGAAATTAGATTCATGCTTGAAATGGGAATTAGTTTGGACTGGATAAAATATATGGAAATCCCTTTCTCCTTCTTCTTGTCACAAAGTGTAAATTTCCAATAAAACAAAAATAAGGTGAGAACATATAAGTAGCAACCCAAGACAATTGTGTGACTCAGTAAAGACAGTCTGTCACCAGGAACTTCTGAGAAGTTTTTTTTTTTCCTCAACAGCATCTCAAGCTAATGTATCTATTAAGTCTTGTGGCTGCAAAATTGGGATTATGATGCACAACAATTTACTTAAATGTCCAATTGTCCATGTAGCTACATACTGTATTTTTCAGATTATAAAATGCTCCAGACAATAAGATCCAGCACCTAGCTTTTGGGGAGGAAAACAAGAGAAAAAAACTGCCTCTGCCTGTACCTCTGCATTTCAGCAATTTGTCTCCTTGAAGCAAACAGCAAGCAGCCTGGTCAGCTTCAGCACAGCCTGATTTAATACGAGCAGCTGATTGGCAGTTGTATCTGCCTCCTGGAATACTACCGATTAGTTGTTCACTGCTACCCATCAACACCATTGCCACCCATCACCACTGCCGCCTATCTCTGCCACCCAGTGATGGTTTTCTATTGGTTTGGCCCAGTTCTGCCTAGCTGTTAGGGGCAATAAGCAGCAGAGACTGAACCGGTTCTCTACACTGCTCTGCTGTTAGGCCCACCTGCCCACCTGTGCTCCCATACTCACCTTTATCCTCTGAGTTTGAAGCACAGCTGAGTTTGAAGCACAGCAGAGTGCTGTGTGGCAGCTGCTGAAGAGACCAGGAGAGTGCAGGCTTGCAGGAAGTAAGTTAGAATGCCTCTGCGCCTGTGCAAAGTATGTGTTTGGTGTGTGCGTGCATGGAAAGTGTGTGCATGTGTGCAAAGCGCATCTACCAAGCCATGCCCACCGAATAGGACATTAAATATCAGATAAAACTCTTTCAGCAATTGGTATTATGGCAATTTGGGAACTTTGGGGAACTTTTAGACACAGAGTTAAAGGTGGAAAATGGAGATGTTTGCCTTCAAGAGGAATCTTGAACTGGAAAAAAAAACTCTTGCCTCGTGTCTTCTTGTGTTATCAAATGACTTTTTCTGGATTCCCAGATGGTTGATTTCTGATTCTGAGCCTCTGACATCCATTTTCAGATATAACTTGTTTTTTTAAAAAAACTCCAAAACATAAATCCTTTCTTTTTCAATAATCTGGATTTAATTTTGACATTAAAGTAACACTGAGCCTTTAATCTGCAGGAGTTTGACAGCTGAATTTAATTTTTGTGTGTATATACAGAAGCAAATGAAAAAATGTGTGCATTTGCTTTGGTTCTTGCATTAGCAAAGACTAATGAAGCCCGGGTTGCCTTGTGTGTCAACCACACACCACTCCAATTAAGATGTCAAATGCTACCCTTAGGTCTTAAAACAAAACTCAGATTTTCCTCAGCTTTTCATTATGCTAAGAGTAAAAGATTCAATTCCATATGTCAGCCTTGTCCAATTTGGAGAACCACCAGATGAGAAGAGCCTAATTCCCAGAATTCCCCTGTCAGGGTGGAAGTTACTGAGAATCTGGAATTAAGTCTCATCTCTACAAGGTACCTAGATTGGAGAAGGCTGAGTAATGCCCACAGATGAAGCAGTTAACTTCTACGATAGTATTAAGATGGATAGACTTCAACTATGCAACTAGTAAAGTAGTTGAGGGCTGAGAAATTCAGATCTGAATGCAAGTCATTGTTTCAAATTCAAAACAACTTGATCTGACACAGGGTGGGCTTCAAAAATATCAGCAACCGGTTTTCTGCCTGGTTACTGGGTGGGCATGGCCTAGTTAGCCTTCTGCATCACAGCAGGAGGCCTGTTTCACCCTCCCTGGTCTCTGGAGGCTTTCCTTGGGCCTCCAGGAGAGTGAAAATGGCTTTCTGGCCTTCTGGAACTTCCAGGAGGCCCATTTTTCACTTTCCCAAGCTCCAGAAGCTTTCCTCAAGCCTCTGTGAGGGTGAAAACAGCCTTCCCTGGGCTCTGGAGGCCCTCTGGAGGCCAGAAATGGGCCCGTTTCTGGGAGGTCAATTTTTCACCTTCCACAAGCCTCTATGTGGCCCCTGCATTTACCTGGCATGTAAACGGGCCATGTGGAGACTTCTGAGAGGGGTGGGTGGATCCAACCAGGGGTGTGATTTGCCAGTTCGTCAAGCCGGCCATAAAACTAACTACTGTTTCACCTGAACCAGGAAGAACCCATAGCAGCCCACCCCTGGTTTGATATTTTAAAAATATTCCAGCCAATCCAAGTGTTTTTTACTCAAAATGCCCCATTGTTCTGAATGTGAAATAAGTGTTTTTATCTCAAAATGGGCTTCTGAAAGTATTCTGTTTACTTTTATGAACGATTAAAAAAGACTGCCCTCTCCTTTCCAGGGAATTCCAACAAAAAAGTGGAGACATCAAATTGGTATCTAGAACTCTAGCCCTCAGTAGATTTCATTTCGCTAGACATCATCTGTTTTCTAATTTTTAGGAATTTTAAATGCTTTGCTCACCCCATTTTTCTCTCCCAAAGGGGACAGTTGGAGCACTGGTGAAGAAGGGTGACTTCCATGGAAACTATAGCAGGGTTGGCTGCATCAGTTTCTGCCCACTTTGGTAATAGTGCACCTAAATGTATTTAGTGATGGAGGAGGAGAAAGCAGCTGTGGACAGACATATGGTAATCTTGAAGAATGCTGAAAACAGCATTGGGACACTTTTCTACAAGCTCCACTCTTTGAGTGGTCCTATGACATCACAATGCACATAGGAAAAGAGGCAGAGTTTGTGTTTCAATGCTGCATGTTTCACTCTTATCCCCTCACACCTTTAAAAATAATGCTGGGTTCTTGGTAGATCTTCCATAAGTTAGGTCAAAACTAGATATGAAAGTTCTACATTCTTCCAAGACAAACTATTCAACACATCTGAACATTTGCTTTGCCCATCCTTTGGTGATCCTTCCTTTCTGAAAACACAAAAGGGCTTCTTGTTTTTAGCACCAACAAGCAAGGATAACTTATATGCAGTTTTCTGAAAAACATAAAAGAGATCACCAGGTCAAAATGCTTAACAGTGTCAGTTCAGACTTGTACTGTATATCCAGAGTTTGAAAATATTTTCAAATATTTGATGCAATGGTGGTATTCTACCAGTTCGGCCTGGTTCAGCTGAGCCAGTAGTGGCAATAAGCAGCGGAGACTGAACTGGTTCTCTCCACGCTCTGTGTTGGACCCACCCACGCTCCTGGGCTTCCATACTAATCTTTATGTCCTGCTTTTGAAGGGCAGCTGCTTGACGCAGCACAGCAATTGCTCCGCGGCAGCTGCTTAACATGCTTTTTGTGGATTTTAGTTCTGCATTTAACACAATTCTTCCACATAGACTAGTATCTAAACTTCTGAACCTTGGGCTTTCTAATTCAGTCTGCCTTTGGTTAATGGATTTCCTGTCTGGCTGCTCACAGAGGGTCAGATTAGGTAATCATACCTCTTCAGCCCTTATTCTTAACACTGGTACACCACAGGTTGTGTGTTGAGTCCCTTACTCTGTACTCTTTATGTGCATGACTGCATTATCACTCACGCTAGTAATACTATTGCTAAATTTGCAGATGATACTACAGTGAGGTGGACAGTTTGCTTTAATGGTGTGGAGACAACAACTTGGTCCTCAACACCAATAAGACCAAGGAGCTTATAGTGGATTATAGAAGGAACAGATCAGACATCAGCCCTTGCTTATCAATGGAGATTAAGTGGAGCAAGTGGCCAGTTTTAAGTTTCTGGGTGTTACCCTAAAAAAGGACCTGACCTGGGGTGCCCACATTGCAGCCCTGGTCAAAAGGGCCCAGCAGAGATTATATTACCTGAGACTTCTCAGAAAACAACAACTGAATGAGAAACTGCTGGTGACCTTCTACCACTGCACCATAGCGTGTATTTTAACATACTGCACCTCTGTATGGTTTGCCAATTGCACAGTGGCACATAGGAAAGCACTCCATAGGGTTAAAGTCATAGCCCAGAAGATAATTGGTTGCCCTCTCCCCTCTTTGGAAGAGCTTTATAGCTCCCACTGCCTTAAGAAAGTTCAAAACATTCTCAAAGATCCATCTTATCCTGGGAACCCTTTTTTTTAAACTATTACCATCTGGCAGACGGTACAGAATAATAAAAACAAGGACAAATAGGCTAAAAAACAGCTTCTATCCCAGGGCAGTGGCTCTTTTGAATTCTGCTGTATAGTGCAGTGTTGGTGTGGTGTTGGGGGTTTCTGGTTCATTGTGTGAAGGGTGAAGGATGTGTGTTTGTGTTTATTTTCATGGTCATGATGTGCATTGAAGATGGTATTTGATTTCGTTGTACAAGGTGCAATGACAATAAAGCAGAGGTGGTCAACAGGTTTCAACCAGTTCTAGAGAACTAGTAGCAGAAATTTTGAGTAGTTTGGAGAACCAGAAAATACCACCTCTGACTGGCCATCTGCCTCCTGAGTCCCAGCTGATTGGCTGGATCTTCTTTTGCTGCCTTGCACAGGAGAACAGAGCTAGAAAGCAGGTTAGTGGGGTGGGGAGGGAATGGGGATTTTGTAGTAACTTTCCCCTGCCACACCCATCAAGCTACACCCACAGAACTGGTAATAAAAAAATTTGAATCCCACCACTTCAATAAAGTAAACTAAAACTAAAACTGAAGCATCAGGGAGAGTGCAGGATTGCAGGAGGTGAGTCAAAATGCCTCTGTGCTTGTGCAAAGTTCGCGTTTGGTGCGTGCTCATGCACAAAGTGTGTGCGTGCATGCAAAGGGTGCCCACCAAGCCATGCCTACCGAACCGGTGGTAAAAATATTTGAAACACACCACTGATTTGATGGCATGTAATTTGGATTGAAGTATTTGAAGAAAGGATGCAGGTTAATTGTTGAGGACATGGTTCTGTTCACAAAGTAATGCTGGGCCAATTAGTTGTTATCCCAGGGAAATGCTCTCATGCAATCAAAACATGAGGAAAAGTCATTATTGATGGCTTTCTAGCCACTACAAGGATGGCTAGAAGACTTCTGAACTTTTCTGCCAAAATTTGTTTCAGAAAATGTTCTCAAGATCTTATGAAAAAGATGTTAAGACTCTAGAAAAAGTACAGAGGAGAGCAACCAGGATGATTAGGGGACTGGAGACTAAAACATACAATGAATGGTTGCAGGAACTGGGTTTGGCTAGTCTAGTAAAGAGAAGGGCCAGGGGAGACATGATAGCAATGTTCCAATATTTGAGGGGCTGCCACAGGGAGGAAGGGGTCAAGCTATTCTCCAAAGTGCCTGTAGGCCAAACAAGAAATAATGGATGGAAACTGAACAAGGAGGAGATTTAACCTGGAAATAAGGATAAACTTTCTGACAGTGAGAACAAACAACCAATGGAACAGCTTGCCCTTGGAAGTTGTGGAAGCACCATCACTTGAAACTTTCAAGAAGAGATTGGACTGCCATTTGTCAGAAATGATGTAGGATTTCCTGCTTAGGCGGGGGATTGGACTAGATGACCTACAAGGTTCCTTCCAACTCTGATTATCTGTTATCTGTTATTTTTTTCCCCACTGATGGCAGATAACTTTGCTAGGATATTGTTTGTTGGTCACAGTTTTATTATTGTTACTATAGTTATTGTTAGCTGTCCAGAGGTATGAAAGTACAGTATAATGGACAGTCATATAAATAATTAAATAAATAATGAATTCATACTTAAAAATTCTATTGGGCAATATACACCATCTTATTGAGAAAGGTTCAATTTCTACCCTTTTCCGCACCTCTTTTACCCCTTTAAGTAACCTTGGGGAATAAAAAGAGATACAGACAAGATTAAAAGAGAGATTTCATTTATTTTTTTTTTAAAAATCACTCTGGGACATCTGCCAACAGTAGGACAAGCTAGGAAACTCTGTTAAACTTTTTGCCCTTGTTTTTATGAAACAGTTGATCCTCGGACTGCTTTAGACTAAAGAAAACAAAAATGCTCATTTAATCCCAGAAATGACAGGGTTACTGTGCTTGTAAAATAGAGTACATTAATTCCAGCCAAGACCCATTTAAGAGTGTCATGTGAACAGAGGTTGGAAAGTTCATGTGGAAGAGAACAGTTTCTCTTCTTGGCATCTCCAGCTAGATTAAGAGAAGACTCCTATCTGAATACCCAAATTTTTTCTTGCAGTCAAAGTAATCAGTACTAGAGTTGATCAAGTATGATGCAGTATTTAATGTTCTTGATTTTCTTTTAACTAGATTAATCTATGTCATAGTTTTATGTTCAGAAAGTATTTTTAATCATGATTTGTTTTAATTCTTTATTATGACTGGACTACAGAGAAATAAACAGGAATTTTACTTTTGGCTTAAGTTGTATGTGATTATCTATCTCCATCTTGTGGTTACTTGTGCAAATGGCAGGCATAAAAGTGGAAAGTTTGTATGAGTTAGAAAATTGCATGCCATCTGAGTAAATATATGGATAAAAGTGTGTAAGGGTAACCGGTCTGCATCAAAGCCTTTGAACATAAGTTCAGTACAGTCTTAGTATACTAAAAAGTGCACCTTCAGATCTATAATTAAATAACCAGTTATGTGTTTAACATTCTGTTGTATATTCCTCAGAAACAGACCAAAATCCAGTGATATATTTGTTCTGAACTTCTGCAGTTTCTGAACAACTTTCAATTGCAGTCTTATATGGTTGCATTTCTGTAGCCAGGCCTAGAAATTACTGGTCATTGATACACCCCAACTTTAAAAAGTGCCAGGGAAAAAGGAAAGAACACTTCTCTCACCTTGTAAGATTTTCATCCTACATATTCTGCTCCAGGAAGAAACATTAAAAGCAATGCCTCTTTCAAAATACTAAATTTTTGTAGTAATAAAAATTGATAGATAGATAGATAGATAGATAGATAGATAGATAGATAGATAGATAGATAGA
>BLBF01000002.1:24043924-24065560 GCA_015471245.1 Laticauda colubrina
AGATAGATAGATAGATAGATAGATAGATAGATAGATAGATAGATAGACAGACAGACAAACAGACAAACAGACAGACAAAAGATGAGCAAGTAAGTGAGAGACTGAAAGAGAGAGAAAGAGGGATAGTAGAGAGAGATAAATATAGAGAGATGCTAGACAGCCAACCAGCCAGCCAGCATAAGATTTTGCCAATTGATATTCGGCACAGGAAATAGTTTAGTTAGGATTTATAAGCAAGTTACTAGCCTTTACTACTGCACAATTCAAAAATAACAAAAACAGCCAAAATGTAATAAAGGAAGAACATTCCTCTCCCCCCTATCCCAAGTGTAAGTCTACAATAAGCCAATGTTTTAAGTGCATATTGGGCTGAAGGTTGATTATGTTCTTCCATTTTCTTGGCCATTGTCCACTATCTTGACCTAAGCATTTCCAGTAACTCAGTGAATTTTTCTTAAGGTCATCCTGTTAGTTGGGTGATATTATTTAGCATATGATGAGAACATGAAAGAAGAGAAGTAAACATATACACACATATATACATACCCAACACAATTATAAGTAAAATCTCTATGGAGATATGGCAGTGGCCTCATAATTGGATGTCCAATTCAGCTATCCAGGCAATCATTTCTAGTGCTGCTTTATGCAGACCTTCTAGCAGGGATGGTCAGTCCAGTTCTATAGAACCAGTTGTTATGATTCTTCCCAGTTTGGAGAGCTGGCAAATTGCACCACTGGCTGGCCCCTCCTCTCGTCTCCCTGCCCATTCACTCACCCCACCCTTACCTGGCATGCACACCATCCGACCTGCCTGCATTTGGTAAGCTGATATTTTTCCTCCCCCTCGACCATCAGCTGTTCTACTGTGCCAGGAGATTTAGATTAACTAAAAAGCAGGAAATCATTTTTCAGTGCAGACTCAGGTAGCAGTTTGCAGAATCATACATATCTTCTAAGTGAATCTATGATTCTGTGAGCAACTCAATCTGCCTGCCTTCTTTTTCTGGTTTTGGGTAAAAGTTACTCTTTTTTAAAACAAAAAATTCAATATTTACATAAATATTTAAAATATTTACATAAATATTTATAATATTTACATACAAGCTATGCCAGTCACATGACCACTAAGCCACACCCACAAATTAGGCCATGCCCACAGAACCAGTTGTTCAGAAATTTGAATCCCACCCCTGTCTTCTAGGAACCAGAAAATACAAACTGTGGGCAATCTTACACAATACAGTATGTTTAATAGTTTCCACATCAGTACCACAGTCAGCAATATCGGGTGATGTGATTTTTTTCAAATGGAATGGTACTTTTCATTTTTTAATTCCTTGTTGCCATGATACAAATAGAGAAATGACTTTCTGACAATCCAGCAATGTTCTTTCATTAAGCAAGTGGGAAAAGTGGGTGACCGGGCAAACAGGTGACTGGTCTGGGAGTGTGGCCAGCCAGGGGTCGCCACTGGTTCAGTGACCCATGCCAAATCACCGTTACTGGTTCACCGGTTTACATCCATCTTTTATCTAGGGAACCAGCAAGATGACTCACATTAGAAGCACCCTCATTGAACCCCAGAGGAATAACTCTGCAATGAGCTGGGAAATAGTGACCAGTCCAAAACCATGTAGGAAGCTCTATGGTTGAGAGGAGATTTGTACTATAGCCTAAAAGATCCCAATATAAAACATAAAACAATATTATAACAAATCTTTTCTTCCTCCTTTTTATGCAAGAAATAGTTATACTTGTTGGACTTGGCTAATACTGATTAATTAATTTCATTTAATTCTAAAAAAGAAAAAATAAATAAATGGCAAATTTATTTCAAAAAGAGAACTTGAAGAGAATTGGTGAGTTAATTTTTTAAAAAAGAGAAAATAAAATGGACAGATTTAGAACTGAGAAAATAAAATGGGCAGTGCAGACCTCTGCAGCCTTCATCTGACTCTTGCTCTTCCACAGCATCCAGTCATGTTCACCGTGGATCGTAACAAAGTCCTTTTGGCAGCCACCATCGTTCTACAACAGTGCGAAGCCATCTACAGGCTCTGTGAACTCTACTATGGGAAGAAAAAGAGGCGGCCAAGAAGCCTCTGGGTACGAAGATGGTGCACCAGAAGAGCAGAGGACGGACTGTACAACAAGCTGATGGTGGAGCTCAGGAACGAAGACACTCGGGCATTCCAGAACTTCATGAGGATGCCTCCAGCCATGTTTAACGAAGTTGTGCAGCGGCTGACACCCAGATTACCAAGGTAAACACCAACTTCCGGCTCAGCCTGGACCCTGGGCTCAAGGTGGCACTCACTCTGCGCCACCTGGCCTCAGGGACCACCTACAGGAGCATGCAGTACGGCTAGAGGGTGCCACACAACACCATCAGCATTGTGGTCAGAGAAGTGGTGCAGGCCATCATCGAAGAATACCTGGAGGAGCTCCTCCAGTGTCCCACCACTGAAGAAGCCTGGAAGAAAGTTGCAGAGCAGTGGTATCAGAGGTGGAACTTTTCACACACCGTTGGAGCCATAGATGGCAAGCACGTGGCCTGCAAAGCACCACCCAAGTCGGGGTCCACTTATTTGAACTACAAGGGCTTCTTCAGCATCGTCCTCTTCGCCATGGTCGATGCTGACTACAAGTTCATGTACATCGATGCTTCAGACAACGGGTCAGCTTCAGATGCCCAGGTATACAACGCAAGTTACCTCAAGGGTAGACTGGAACGCAACCTCATCGTGGGCTTCCCAGATCCAGAACCCCTGCCCAACGACATGCAAGATGTGCCCTACTTCATCGTGGGGGATGACGCCTTCTCCCTCACAACCTACCTCATTAAGCCCTACACCTCCAAATACCTCACCCGTGAAAAGAGGATCTTCAACTACAGGCTGTCCAGGGCAAGGCGGGTGGTGGATAACACCTTTGGCATCCTGGTCAACAGGTTCCAGGTACTTCTCACCACCATGCAGCATCGCCCACAGACCATGAAGAGGATCGTGGAAGCTTGCTGCATCTGCACAATCTCATGCGCACCTGCTACCCAGTCTTGCAGAACAGGCTCGTGGACCATCAACAAGGCAATGGGGACATGGAGCCTGGGGAATGGAGGCAAGGGCAAAACCTGATAGACATTGAGGATGTGCAAGGCCCCAACAGAGCCTCACATGAAGGGAAGAAGCAGCGCAACCTCCTGAGACAATGGTGCAACTCCCCAGCAGGAGCAGTGGAGTGGCAAGACAGGATGGTAGATGATTAATAGGTGCTTCCTTCAGCCTGTCTCATCACACAGATGAGATTGGGCCATGTATGTTGGGTTGGCCTACAATGAACAGGGCATTTAATAAAGAGTTGTGTTTATGCTGACATGTGTGGATGATTGATTACATTATTATTGATAAAAAAGGGCCATAGGTATGGCACCTGGGAGGGTGGACCATACAGTCCCACTATGCTTGCCCTGGAGGTTTATCTATCCCACAGCTATTACCCAGCCCAAAGATATCCCTGCCCATCCCACAGGTATCCCTGCCCATCCCACAGGTATCCCTGCCCATCCCACAGGTATCCCTGCCCATCCCAAAGGTATCCCTGCCCATCCCACTGCTATCTTAACCCATCCCACAAGCATGCAAAGGCTTAAACCATGTCTAAAATTTTCCAAGACTTTATTAAAAAAAAGAAATGAAGCAAGTGTGTGAATCAAAAATAGACTTTATTAACAAGAAGCTATAAAACAAAAATGAGTCTCTGGCACTCCTCTTGGTCGCTCAGTCTCATGGGTGAAGGGTCCAGGTGCTGTGGAGGTCGCTGGTGCTGGAGTGCTTGTCATCAGCTCCTCCAGCAGCAGAAGCAGCAGAAGCCCCAGCCCCAGAAGAGCGAGCCCATGCTGCAGAAGCCCCAGCAGAACCAGAGTAAGGGCCAGGGGGTGGGATGGTAGCCCTGTCCCTCTTGCCAGGGCTGGCAGCCGATGGCTGAGGCTTGCTGTTCTTCCGCATGGTTGTGGGGTTGCTGGTTGGCAGGGAGGCTGACAGGAACCAAGGCTGGCAGGAAGGCTGGCAGGGAGGCAGGCACCAAGGCTGCCAGGAAGGATTGCAGGGAGGCAGGCACCAAGGCTGGTAGGAAGGCTGGCAGGCAGGCAGGCACCAAGGCTGGCAGGAAGGCTGGCAGGAAGGCTGGCAGGGAGGCAGTCACCAAGGCTGGCAGGAAGGCTGGCAGGTAGGCAGGCACCAAGGCTGGCAGGCAGACTGGCTGGCAGCAAGGCTGGCAGGCAGACTGGCTGGCAGCAAGGCTGGCAGGGAGGCTCACAGCAAGTCTGGCAGTGAGGCTGGCAGCAAGGCTTGCAGGCAGACATGCAGGCAGGGCAGGCAAGGCAGTCAATCCGTCCGGCAGCAGGTCTTTCCTCTGAATGTCGACCTGCTTCCGAGCTGCTTCCGTTATATCCGCAGGGCTGACGCAATGCATCTCCCCGCATGCGCAATTAATGCTCGGCATCCACTAGGCTTCCGCTGTACATCCGCTAGGCTTCCGCTGTGCATCCGCTTCATCTGTTCGGCGTCCGCTCTGCATCTGCTGTATCCGTTCCGCGTCCACTTTGCTGAGGCCCCCCGGAAGCCTAGCGGATGTGCCATCCGCTTCCATCCGCTGGGCTTCCGTTCCGCATCCACTTTCCATCCGCCCTGCATCCTCCCCCCATCCGTGTTATCCGCTCCGGTTATGCAAATTTTTGCCCCTTCTGAGAGTGGATAACAACGGATGTAACATTTTTCTCATCCGTTGTTAACGTTTTGCATCCGTTGGGCAGTGTGACAGGGCCTTTACAGTCTATTGATATGGATTTTTCCCTTTGTGTTTATCTAGTGTTAATTCTCTGGTGATGTAGGTTTAATATTTTCTGTTCTCTGCAGTTCCCTTCTTGGTATTTAGTCTGATTAAGTGTGATGCATTCTCTTTGTTGAGCAGTAGAGGGGAGTCTTAGTGCAATTAATGATAAAGAAGATTCTTGAAAAACACACATGAGGCCACTGCAGAAAGTGAAGAAAAATTTCCAGATGAAGAAAATCGTCACTAGTTCTGCAGCTCGTAAGCAATTTAAGACAAAGTTGTTAATCTTAACATCTTTTGCTTTTCATGCTTTTTGCAATACTTACTGCTAATAAATAATCTCTCTACGCCATCTCTCTTTTCACTCCAATAAGACCTCCCTGTTCTCCCAATCTTATCATGATGAAAAGTTCTTTATTAACATCCATATTGGTGAAATCTAGGAGAAATTCCTTCATTCCTATACTGACCACTGGACTCAATTTTTTTATGTGATGTATGGTACCTGGACAAATAACCTCATAGCCTTTGAGTAGCACAAATGGTCAAAATCAGCAGGAAGATGAGGTTTTTTAAAATATCACTGTGAAGTAAGACAAATGGAACTATGCCAAAAGAAGAAATAATCATGGAATCAGAAGAAGGGACCCTGGAGTATCTCTAGCAATGAAGCACTCACAACTCTGGGAGGTAAGCTGTTCCACTGATTAATCCTTCTCACTGGCAGTAAATTCCTCCTTGGTTCCTAGTTGGATGACCTTCTCCCTCTGATGACCTTCTACCCATTGCTTCTTCTCCTACCCTTGGGTGCTTTGGAAAAAAAGATGACCCACTCCTCTCAGTGTTGCCCTTTGAGTATTGGAAGATGGCTTTGATGCCAACCCTTTAGCCTTTTCTTCATTAGGCTAAACATGTCTAGTTTCCTTAGCCATTCTTTATACAGTTTAGCCTCCAGACCCATTATCATGTTTGTTGCTCTTTTCTGCACTTTTTATATGCTTCAGCATTTTTTTTGTATCATATGACCAGAAATAGACAAATGTGTCCTTATTAGTGTGATATAGAGCAACACTACCACTTCTCGTGATCTTGATGCAGAGGTGGTATACAGCAGATTCTGACCAGTTCTGGAGAACCTGTTCAGTCCGGAAAAGAAGCACGTGAGACTGGGTTCCAACTAACAACTCTTTATTCGGTTAACAGCAACAGTAACGGGACATTGGCTCAAGCTGTGGCAGCCCTTTATACAGAGGCTTGCCTGCCGGCTTGTAGCCTATGACATCAATTTAATCTTGCCGCCTTTGAGCGGCTTCTTGGATTGGTTCCTAATGAACCAATCAACTACTGGCCTTTTTGGCCAATCAGAATTGACTACTTGGAACCTTCCAAGTTATACAGAACACCCCTCCCCTTTTAGTTCAGTCCTACGTGAGTGACGTAGTCGTGCAGGTATGTGGGGCTTTTTCTGATCCTAGTTGACCTGCGTGGCTCATTCTTGCTTAGGACTTCAAGCGGTTCGGTTGGGATCGTTCTCTCCGGCTTTTCTCCATGGAACCGCCTGGAAGGGTGAGTCAGCACTGCCGTTCCCGCCTGTGTTTCTCAGGCCGGTCGAAGTGGTTCTGCCGCTCCCTCCCGGTTCAACCAGGCTGGTTGAGCCAGCCTGGCTGGCACCTTCCAGGTTGGCTTCCCTTTCGTCAGGACTTCTTCCGATGGTCTCATCTAACCATAAGTGCTCTTTTTGGTTGGTTAGATTTTCTGGTTTTAATGGTTCATTTTCACACCCTTTTTTATTTATTTGTATTTCCCCCCCCTCCTTGGTTTTGTTTTCATTGAAATTTATTATTTGAGGTTGCACGGTTGTTTTGCGCTCGATGTTGTGGGAACGAAGCTGGTCTATGTGCCGCTTCCACTCTCTTCCATCATCCACGGTTAGTCGGTAGCACCAGGGGCCTGTTACTTGTGTGATCATGGCTGGAAGCCAAAGGGGGTCCCCGGTAAAATTATTTGCATAACCAGGTCGCCGATTTCGAAAGTGCGGTATCGGTTGGAAGAGTCGGGGGGTTTCTCGCAAGTATAATTGGGGTGCAACCTATCTAAATGGGATCTGAGTTTTCTCCCCATTAATAATTCTGCCGGGCTCTTGTTTTTTGTGCCACTGGGAGTGATGTGTTGTAGTGTAAGTAAGTGGTTTAGCTTGTCTTGGACATCCCCATGGTCCATTTTCTGAAGCCTTCTTTTGTGAACTGGACCATTCGCTCAGCCCTACCATTCGCCGCTGGGTGAGCCGGCGCGGTTAGTGCATGGCGTATACCCAAAGAGGCTAAGTATTGTTTGAATTGTATTGCTGTTAGTTGTGGCCCATTGTCAGATACCAACAAATCAGGTAAACCATGAGTTGCAAATAATTTGTTTAGCTGTTTTATAACAGCGTCGGTTGTTGTGGATGACATTAAAATGACTTCAAGCCAATTCAAATATGCATCCACAACTATTAAAAACATATTGCCCCTAGTTGGTCCTGCAAAATAAATATGGATTCGAGACCAAGGGCCTCGTGGGGTCTCCCAGTCTCGTATGGGAGCTTGTGGTGGTGTGGGTCTAGCTCTCTGACACTTGTGACATGTTGCAACCCAGCGTTCAATGTCCTTGTCTAAGCCAGGCCACCAGACATAGCTCCTGGCCAGGCTTTTCATTTTAACTATGCCTGGGTGGCCCTCATGCAACATGCCTAACACCTCTTCTTGTAGTTTGGATGGAATCACCACCCAATCTCCCCACAACAAACACCCCTTTTGTATTGACAGTTCAGTTTGTCTAGTCCGGAAAGGTTTAAAGTTTTCAGTCTTTTGGCCTTCCGGCCAGCCTTTACCTACCCAAGTCAAAACGCGGGCAGTCAATGAGTCTTTTGCCATGGCTCTGGCGACATCATCTGCAGTCAATGGAAGTTCAGGGCAGGTTTCTAGTTGTAGGGTGGTGGTGGCTGGAGCCGGGTCATCCTCTAAGATCGGTAATGGTGTTTGGCTTAATGCTTCTGTATGGGTGATTTGTTTCCTGGGTCAATGCAGCAATGTATATGAATAGGCGGCCAGGAATTCTGACCACCTAGTCATCCGTGGGGATAGAATGTTCAGTGTGGGTTTATTCCCAACCAAAATCCCTAGTAATGGTTTATGGTCAGTAACAATGGACAATGTTCTACCGTATAGGTATTCATGAAAGCGTTTTACTCAGGCGACGATTGCCAGGGCTTCTCTGTCTAGTTGGCTATAGTTGCGTTCCGCTTTGGAGAGCATTTTCAAATAAAAAGCGATGGGTGCCTCTCTCCCGTCAGGTAATTGGTGGCTCAGGATAGCACCAACTCTGAATGGTGAGGCGTCGCAGGTGACCGTCAAGGGTAGAGTATTACTAAACTGAATAAGAACAGTGTCTGAGGTTTACAAGTCTTTTATATTTTGAAAGGCTTTTTGTTCTTTGTGACCCCAAGTCCAGACAGTTTTTTTATCTAGCAAACGGTGCAATGGTTCTGCTATCGTTGCTTTGTGGGGGAGGAATACATTATAAAAATTGATCAGACCCAAGAATGCCTGTAAGTCCGTTTTATTTCTAGGTCTGGGTGCGTCTTTAATTTCTTTGACTTTTTTTTCTGTTGGGTGAATACCATGTTTGCCAATCAAATATCTTAACAATTCGATGCGGTCAGTGGCCAGGCAGCATTTTTCTTTTTTAACTTTCAGGCCGGATTCTCTGAATTTTGTTAGCACTTCCCTTAGTCTAGCTTCTAATTGGGTCGCATTTTTTGCTGAAATTAGGACGTCATCAAATTATGGAACGACCCCTTTTATTCGCTTTAATAGGCATTCCATGAGGCTTTGGAAGATGCCTGGGGCAACGCTCACTCCAAATTGAAGTCTGTTACATTTGAACGCCCCTCTATGCGTTAGTATTGTTTGTGCCTCAGCCGTTATGGGGTCTACTGGAAGTTGCTGATACGCCTGGGCCAAATCGAGTTTAGCAAAAAAATTTCCTCCCCCAAGTAAGTGCAGTAAGTGCTGCACGACTGGTACCAGGTAAGCGCTTTGCTGTAGCGCATGGTTCAGGGTAGCCTTGTAGTCTCCACAGATGCGCACAGACCCATCTGGTTTTACAGGTATTACTATTGGTGTCTCCCACCTGGCATGGTCAATTGGTTCTATGACCCCTTGTGCAATCAATTTAATTGCTCATCTATTTTGGGTTTTAATGCAAAGGGGACCCGTCTGGCTTTTAGTCTTCTCGGTGCTATTTGGGGATCTAGGCTAAAGGATATTGGGGTTCCTCGGTACCTGCCTAAAGTGCCATCGAAGACGTCCTGTAATTCATGTAGCAGGTTCACTTCCCAATCGCTCGTGGCTATTCGGCTCACTCCGGTCATCCTGATGCCCAATGGCACGAACCATTCGATGCCCAGAAGGCTGGGACGGTCTCGGTCGACTATAGTCAATGGCAGGACTTCAGCGTGTTGTTTGTAAGTTACTTTGAAGTGCCCCATACCTACCACGGGAATCCTATTTCCCTGGTAGTCTTTGAGAATTAATTTTTGTTTTTTTGAGTTCGTTTTGTCTGATGTTTGGAATCAGACGTCTGATTGTGTTCCAAGACACCATTGATAGAAAAGATCCTGAGTCGACCTCCATCTCACAAGGGCTTTCTTCAATGGACACTACAATTCTGACTTTTTTCTGCTTTCCATCTGTGCACTTCCTATAGTGACAGTCTGATGTGTGTTTTCTCAGTTGCTGGTTCCCTTGCTGCGCTCCCATTTTCTGTCAGCTTGCCTCGAGTCAGTTCTTGGTAGGGAATTACCGTGTCTGCTAGAGCTGCTGTTTCTTCGATTTCGGCAGACTCTTTCAATATGTCCCCTCTTTTTGCAAGCCCGACAGATGGCATCAAGATGGCATCACTCAGCTCGGGGGTGGTTTCCTCTGCAACCAGCACATTCCTGCCAATTTTTCTTCCTTTCGCGCCTTTTTTGGTTTGCGTAAAGGCGGTGGACCTCATCGTCATCTTCATCAGTGTCTGATGACTTTGTGGTATGTGTTTGTGGCAGCTTGCTTTCTCCCTCTGCCTGAGATTTTTTTTTTTTGGAAGGGTTGTCATGTCAGCACTGGCGTTCATCATCTTCATTGTGGCCACTGATTTCTTTGCACTGATTTCTTTGCAGCTTCCGCGGTGGTTGCTTCTGTGATTGCCTCTGCCACCGTTATGTTAGGTCTGTTTAAGAGTTTGCTTTGAAGGGTAGAGTCCCTAAGACCTAACATGACACGCTCTTGCATTGCCTCATCCATATTTTGGAATTCACAGGCTCCTCCAATATGGCGCAGAGGTGCCATGAAATCAGCAATGGTTTTGTCTTCCCTCTGGTCTCTCTTATAAAATTCATGTCTCTTGATGAGGGTTGAGACAACCGGCGTTGTGAGCTTTCAGCATTCGGTTAAGCTCAGACCAGGTCATCTGTTTCACGTCTCTGGGCTTCGCCAATGCATTCGCCATCTTAAATATGGCTGGCCTGCAATGTGTTAGGAAGATAGCCCTCTTTCGCTGATCAGAAATTTCTTCCATTTTGTTGCTCTCCAGAAACATCAGGAAATGATCAATATAAGACTCCCAATTTTCTTCATTGGGATTGAATGGTGTGGGTGGCGCGTTATTACTAGCCATCTCGTCTAGCATGGCTTTTTCTCTCACTACGCGCTCGGTCTCCGCTTCAGGACAATCCCATCCTTGTCGCCAGTGTTCCATCCAGAAAAGAAGAGTGTGAGACTGGGTTCCAACTAACAACTCTTTATTCGGTTAACAGTAACAGTAACGGAACATTGGCTCAAGCTGTGGCAGCCCTTTATATAGAGGCTTGCCTGCTGGCTTGTAGCCAATGACATCAATTTAATCTTGCCACCTTTGAGCGGCTTCTTGGATTGGTTCCTAATGAACCAATCCACTACTGGCCTTTTTGGCCAATCAGAATTGACTACTTGGAACAGAACAGAGTTATACAGAACAGAACCGGTAGTGGAAATTTTGAGTAATTCAGAGAACCGGCAAATACCACCTCTGACTGGAGATTTTACAGTATCCTTCCCCTGCCACGCCCACCCAGCCATGCCCACATAAACAGTAGTAAAAAAAGTTGAATCCCACTACTGTCTTGATGGTATTCCTCTGTTGATGCAGCCTGGACTGCATTGACTTTTTTTTTTGGCTCATACTTAAGCGATGGTCCATCCAGGTACTTATATCCCTCTCAACAGATACTACTGTTGAATCAAATACTGACTGTTCTGTATCTGTCCATTTGTTTTTTCCTTCCTGACCACAGGAACCTACATTTCCCACCACTGAATTCTGAACACTGAAGTCAATCTTGAAGGCTCTTTTTCTGTACTGGGTGGCAGTTTTGGGACAGTTAAAATTGGAAGATAATGGGTCAGACCTTTGCACCCGCTGACATTCTCCCTTTTTTCTGGATTTTGCAATAGGATCCAAGTTTTCTATGATCATGTTATGGAAGTGATTTGCTGCCTTCTTCTGAGACTTACTTTTGTCTTCCCAATCCAGTGTAAAAAATTGGGATTTTCTCATTGTCTTCTAGCCAAGAACTTATGTCCAATACTGCTTAGCTTCCAAGATCAGCCAAAGTCATCTAGGCATTGTTATCTCCCATAACTTCCTTTAATTAGATTATATCATATTGAAGGCCTTTGCAGTGTACCAGTTGTGCCTTTCTGGATCAGCAGGCCCTTCAGACAGATACTCATGCCCTTGTCACTTCAGGACATTAATGCTATATGTGAATATGGGGCTTCCCTTGGGGAAAAAAGGACCCCAAAATTCCAATTGGCTCCAATATGACTAACATAAGCAGTGATGGGCATGCCTCAGTATGTCCATGTGACAACTCTGGTCACAGAGAAGAGGACTCAATCTATTTGTCAAAGCATCTGGAATTACGACAAGAAGTAAGAGATAGAAACTTATTAAGGAGAGATCCAAGCAAGAATTAAGGAGAAATTTCCGGATAGTTATAACAATCTGTGGAATGTATGCTTGTTAATAACTTGACCTAATACCGTAATCCCTTATGGAATAAAATAGTAGCACAGGAGAATAATTCCTGTTTTAAAAGATATAGCATGAGACAATGGAAAACATAACTTTGAAATGAACACAGTTTGCTTCATTCCATGTCATTTTACAGCTTGCAACTTATTCTCAATATATTGAAGATTTTAGCTTATGAAGAACACATTTTCAATCAAAACTGATTAAGTGCTTGTGTATCTTTGACTACGCTATAAATAAAATAAAAACGGGGAAATAATGCATCTTATTATAAAGTGTTTCATCTTCATCTCAGCCTGACAGAATATTGGGATGGTCATTATTGTCATTAAATGAATAAAGTTAGGCTCATCTCCCTGAGAAACCAGATCTACTGCATTGAATTCAGACTGACATTCTGCCTTACATTAGAGGGAACCTGTTACACTAGAAGGGTATTAAGAAGTAATAACATTATTTATGGCTCTTAAAAGAAAACACCTGGAGATTTACCATGTACCCTCAAAGGGGTAACATAGTAGGATTGAATGGTAATAAAATAATATAGCAGTCAGGAGAAATCAGCAGAGCAAACTTATGGGACAACAATTGTTCCACTCATGATTTCTAGCATTTTTTAAAAAAGCACAGCTTAATTAAATAAAAATCTGTGTCTGCATAGGATACATGAAGGCTACTAAAGCAGAATGCTTGAATTTGCTTTAGAAATAGGGCCCTGCAAAATTTAAAAGGGCTTGTTTGTTTTCATTAAAGCTTCCCATCCCCTTCAAAGTGTATTGTCAAAGAAAAGTGAACCTGCATTAACATTTTTAATCAGTATCAAGGCAAAAAGTATAGCCCCACCACCACTTGAGGTACAACACCCCTCCCGCAAGACTGAGAGTGGTTCCTGCATCACATCAGACAGTGCCTGTTTAATACAGACCTGGCAAGAAAAAAGTAATTATGGCAAAATTTACATACTTGTTATTCCTGAAATAATAGGCAGAATAGTAATGGTGATGTTGGAGCCTTAAGCCAGCAAGTTGACTCAAAGCTGCAATTTCAGGGTTCACAATTCTGCCTTACTGCTGGTCTGGATTGGATCTTTATCCATTTACTTTTTTGTGTGTTCTAAAAATGTACTATAAACTATCAGTCAAGAAAACTTTACACCACGATATAAAAAAGATATTGAGATTCTAGAAAGAGCGTAGAAAAGGGCAGCAAAGATGATTTGAGGTCTGGAGACTAAAACATTTAAAGAACAGTTGCTGGAATTGAATATGTCTAGTTTAATGAAAAGTAGGACTAGGGGAGACATGATAGGAGTGTTCCGCTGTCTCAGGGTTGCCTGAAAAGAAGAGGGAGACAAACTATTCTCCAGAGCACCCCAGGGCAGGGCAAGAAGCAATGGGTGGAAACTAATCAAGGAGAGAAGCAACTTATAACTAAGGAGAAATTTCCTGACAGATCAATTAATCAGTGGAACAACTTGCCTCCAGAAGTTGTGAATGCTCCAACACTGGAAGTTTTTAAATAGATAATCATTTGTCTAAAATGGTATAGGGTTTCCTGCCTGAGCACGGGGTTGGATTAGAAGACCTCCAAGGTCCCTTCCAACTCTATTATTCTATTCTATTCTATTCTATTCTATTCTGTTCTGTTCTGTTCTGTTCTGTTCTGTTCTGTTCTGTTCTGCTCTAGTCTAGTCTAGTCTATTAAAACAAAGCAATGGACCATAGAATAAAACAACAGAGTTCTCACTGGAGGTACAAATGTTCAGGCTCAAATTATCGTCCTTCAGACATATTATGGGAAGATCCAGCTGTCTAAAATAGGTTCTGATACTGGGAAAGATGAAAAGAAAAAGAGGACAACCAGCGGCAATGAATAATGGTGATGGAAGACATTGGAAGAGCAAGTTAAGAATAGATCATCATGGAAAAAATATGAAAACCTATGTAGTTGCAAAGAATTGAAAATGACAATGGCACATAATCAATCAAAATTTATAAAGTATTCATTAATATTTAAGATAACCTTTTGGATGACATAACACATCAGTTTTTGAAAAATTAGATTGGTTTCTGGTATTTTCTAGCTTTAGGCAAAACTGGAACAAGTTATAATAACAGTGTAACAGAGTTGAAAGGGATCTTGGAGGTCTTCTAGTCCATCCCTTTGTTCAGACAAGATACCAAAATGGCTTTCCAATCTCTTCTTAAAGTCTATGATACAGGGGTAGAATGCATGTTCCTTGAGAAGATACCAAGCTAAATCCTTGGAAACTTCAGTGAAAATAAAGAGGAAAAAAGTAAGCCAAAACAATTTTGCAAGGGTTCTTGATAGCACATCTTGGAAATGATTATCCATGGCAGTGCTTCTCAACATTGGCATGTTTAAAATACATGCTGGCTGGGGAATTCTGGGAATTGAAGTCCAGGCATCTTAAATTTCCATAGTTTCAAGGTGGAATATTTTCCAGAAATACTAGGAATTCCACTGGTACAAAGCATATGTTCTTTCTGAGCCTTGTAGCTCAGAATTGAAAATCTTAAGTTGATAAGGACAAAAAAGCAAAAAGATGCCAACTCCTTAAATTATGCATGAAAAAGTCTATTTTGAGTCCACCTACAAAAACTGTTGCTATTTTACAACAGCAAAGAATATAATTTGTTGATGTAGGAATAGCAGCCATTCCTGGGTTTTATCTGTAAGCTTGTTTTGCTTGCTGTTTTTTCTTGGGATTTTTCCCTCCTCTTAATTTTGTGGAATAAGATACTGGGCAGACATCACTTTTAATAAAAGTCTACAATGTGTTTGCATTCCTTAGATCTTCCTTCTTAATATAATATTGGCAGAGTCCTATCAACATTCTGGGAATACATTGGCAAAGCATCTGTTGGCATCAATGTTAAAATAATATTGCTCAGAAAAGAGTTGTGTTTAGCAGAGGATTAACAGAGATTAACATAACTTTTTGCTGTAGATTCTTCTCTTTTTGGCTACCAGTATTCATTCTCTTCCTGTCCTATTTAGACAGCAATGTATGTTATTCAAAAATAAATCATATTTCATTCTATGGGGTATTCTCCCTGAGAAATGTTCCTAGAATTGAAGATGTTACCCATAAAAGTATGCTACAAAAATGTGTTACAACACTGTAATTTTTTATCTCTGCAAAAGTTCTCCATTAGGCAATTCTCAAAGGCTATTCCTTAAGAATAAGGGGTCCAAGACTTTCCTGGAAATTCTTTAAACATTAAGTCTTTAATACTGTGAAATTTGTAATGAAAAAAAAAGCCTGTAACTGAATGGACAGAATTTGTCTTACTTCCAATGGATTTATTACTTGAACCCTGGCAGAATGGAATAAATTAGCAATTTAGGTTGTGAGGACTGCATTGTTTCAAGCATTTGTAGATTCCCCTAATTGTATGCCATACATCAAATAAATAAATAATAAAGCTGAGACAAATGGTGACATGTTCTAAACTTTATTTTGATGAGGAATGAATAGGAAACTAAAAGGAAGGTCTTGACTTAATTGACTGGTTAATGAATGATCCTTAGGAGAGGAAGCAGTCTAATATCTCGAGGCTGAAGTTCCCTAGGCAGCCCTTTTTTGTTACCACCAAGTGGCCTCTTTCTTCTATGTGGCCTTGGGCATGGAAACAAAAGATCCTGGGGTGGGGAGGGGCTGGATGAAGAAACATGTGGCACAACATTGCAACCCACACCCTGTGAGTGACATATATGCATATGGTGTAGAGATGTACTGTACATTTGAAAGAATTGTGTTTGCTTTCAGATCTTCTTGTTACATTTTCCAGTGTCATGGAAAACTGTGGACTCCTGGGGTGGAGAAAGAGGTTGCTGCCAACAGGTTGCTGCCAACTTCAGAAAAAAGACAGAGGTAAGCTGAGGTGGTAATAAACATATTGTGTGTATGGCTGGGAAAATTTGTCTTCATATCAATAAATGACCCTGATGGTGTTTATTATTTATTTATTCAATTTATACAACACCCATCTCACTATCAAGTCATTCTGGGTGGATTATCATGTCATAAAAAACAGTGCAAAACAACTTGGTTTAAAACTTTAAAAACTTTGGGCATTAAAATTCAAAACTTTACAATTAATAAGAAGTAGGATAAAAAGTAACCAATACATAAATGGGGTTGAGGTGGGATCTTCTCTTTATCTACTAGCCACCTTCAGACTGGAACCCTTCAGGGCCCCAAGCCAGTTGGCAAAGCCAGGTTTTCAGTCCCTTTCAGAAGACCAAGAGGATTGAGCCAGATTTCACCTTGAAGGGCACAATATTCCAGAAGCCACAGCAGAAAAGGCTAGATTCTTGGACTCATCAGCCAAAATTCCTTGACTGATAAGGTCTGTAGCATACCCCTTCTGCAGAGCAAAGAGGGGCCAGCCAGAGGTGGGATTCATTCGGTTTGTACTGGTTTGGTCGAACCGGTTGTTAAATCCCCTGCTATCAAAGTGGATCCTGGGCGCTGCACTGCAATGGAAAAATGGGAAATGGAGCAGCCAGCATGAGGGAAAGAGGAGGCCACTTTCCCTTTTTCCTCTTCCTGCTCCTCCTCCTTCCCCCATGCCAGCTGCTCTGTTTTCTGTTTCTCCATTGCAGCGCAGCATTGCATCTAGGAACCACTTTGATAGTGGAGGGGGGTGTAATTTAACAACTGGTTCTCCCAGGATCAGATTGGCCATTGCAGGAGGATTGTACCACTTGTGTGGCAGAATTTTAAGATGGAGATGGGCCATGCCTCCTACGACAAGCAACCCGACCCTGGGAGAACTGGTTATTAAATTATTTGAATCCCACCACTGGGGCCAGGCAATCCCACTGGGATAAGAGGGTTCCTCAGATATCACTATTGTGAACAGGCAATCTTCATCAGCTCTATATGGCTTCTGCATCATGAAAATAGCTACCACACATTTTCAGTGTCCCATTTTCCCACCCACTGGAAGAAATGCTTATCCTGGGTGTAACAGATCTTCCTATACCGTATTGGTCTAATGAGAAGTGATTACATTTATATGTTGCTCTGATACAGTCATATTACTTAACTATGAGTCATTTGGTTGGCTGGCCAGGCTATTGCTTCAGCATCTGGTCCCTTCATTATAAAAGGTGTTTCCTCCCTAAATTAATTCATATTTTTCCTCCCCTGTTGTTCTGTATGATATAAACTAATTTAAAATAAAGTACACAAAATTCACTGCAGGACAAGCCTGACAAGTTAAATTACAATAGAAGTCTCCACTTGTGCCAAACTCTGTGTTCAGAGTTTGCCAAAATGTATTGCCAATACTTGGACTTGTTAGAACTTAAAATTAATGCCCAGTGGACCCACCTCTGACAGACTTAATTTTATTAATGCTCCAGATTGTTTCTTAGCTATCCTTGTCTGCCAGGAGAATTCATGGTTCATAGAGCAGAAAGTGGAACTGAAAGGAATATCTTCCATTATCTGTTATGATGTAACAGGATAAAAGAAGGGAAACATAAGAGCTGTATTTTTAGACTTTTTTTTTTTTGCAGTATGGCAGGATTGGGAAAAATTATTTTGTTTCTCTTTCTTTATATAGTCATATTAAGAACCAATATCACAAGTCTTAAGCATTCTGAAAAAAAGGAAACTTTTTTGTTCAGTCTTTCCGCTTCTAATACCTGCTTTATCTCACATTTCAGGAAAACCACTAAACTGCTACTGACAGTTTGGCAAGTCACTTCTATGTTACTTCTCTTGAATGAATGATCGATAGATTGATATTATGATTAGATATGTTGACTTGGATATTATTATTATTTTGGAGCTCATGATTATATTAACCTAGCAATAACAGTAAGGCAGGGTTTTCAAACTTCACAGCTTTAAGACTTGTGGACTTCAGCTCCCAGAATTCCTCCTCCAGTCATGTGAGCTCAGGAATTCTGGGAGTTGAAGTCCACAAGTCTTAAACTTGCCAAGTTTGAAAACTCTTGCACTAAGGGTTGTTTTCTTGGTTTGTTTTTAATGTCCAATATTTTCTTGATATGTTGTTTACTTAAGCAGTAATGACTAAATAAATGAATAAACAAAAAAGAGACTTCACTATCACTGGTAAAGTCTGCCAATTATGGAGAAGAATTACCATTTTACCTTTCTTTTCTATATAACTTACATAATATATATATCACTAATGGAGATTCATCTACTCTGAGACAGTAATATTTCCCTTTTAATTCTTAGCTTGCAAAACACATGGGACATTATCAAAAGATCTTCACCAACAGAAGCAGGATCTATCAGTTTAACAACATATGAAAGTTATAACAGAAAGAAGCATTGCAATTTGAATGGATAAGCTCCATGAAGAAGCTCAATTAAAAAGGCAAGAAATCTCTTTTTGTTTCTTATCTTCACTGTCAAGGAAGAAAAAAATTGTCTTACAGGATGTCAGCCTTATAAGGCATTGATGTCTTTAGTTGACCAAACTTTTTTAAAAAAACCACTATTGTATCCTTAATTTTTGGGGGTAGGGGAAGAAAATGAAATTATCTGCTGAGTCCTTGCATCATAAACTTGATATGCTCTAAGTGTTGACCACTATTATTATTTTAAATAATAACATTTTTGAACAATACACTTTTGAAAAGTGCATCATCATCTCTTTATTTGCATGTGCAAAAGTGAAATGAAAGACTTTCCTGAGTTGAACACAACTGCTAGTCATTAGATGCACATGTAGTGTTCTTGGAAGCATTACATAAGAGGTTATTATTTTCTTTTTCCATTATGTTTTATACACCTTCCATTCCAGTCTATAAACATTAGATTTGTTGATGGGCTCTCATCCAAATGAATTTTTTCTTATATTATTATATTTTTTTAAGATCCATCAAAGTCCTCTAAATGATGTCACCCTTCCTACTTTGATGTTTTGTTTTGCAAGTCATTACCTATATATGGTATCATTTTCCCTTTGGGACATATTAAAAGCTAAGATGTAGCAGTAACATTTGGAAGAGTTCTGGGGCTTACACCTGAAAAGATACAGGTTGTAAAGTTCTGCATCTAAGTTCTCTATCTTTTCACTAATAGGAAATTGATGCATTAGGAGTTTCGAGGGTTCTTGATGTTAAGAAACTGAGCCAAAGACTTCTCAGTGAAGTACAGTCTGACTCCAAGCCAAACCCAGAATTGAAAAGATAAGATCAAAGCACCAAAAGGGGACTAAATTTAAACCATTTTTGCTAATCCCTTTGCATGCTTTAAGACTAAGGCAACCAGTAAAAAGTCATTGGCGTGGAACAGCAAACATGTTCAATTCATGTAAACACATTATTGGCTTGGTTTCATTTGAAGGAATATCATTACAAAAGACACACAGTCTTGTACAAACAATAAACTTGGTGTAGAAGAGGACTGCTTAGCCACATACACTAGAATGAATAATAACATAAAACAGTACATAATTCTCTTCCTGCTGTGCTCTGGAGGTGAACTTGCACAGAGAATTAGGTATTGTTTCTTCCAGATTCAGATGAAAGACCTAAACTGAGTTGCTCCAATAAATTAGAGAGAGACAGAGAAATGAGAGCTATGGATCTGTAATTTAAGATTGCAGTAAGCAGCTAGAATTACTGACCTTTTTTTTTTTTTAGAAGAAGAAAGGTTTTTCTGTGGAAAGAACTTTAGAAATTAAGATTGCACCCTGAGTTTTTTCGCTACTGAAGAGGCTTCACAGAAATCAGTCCTACTGAGTTCAGCAACATTTATTCAGAACTAACAGCATGATCTTGAATTCCCTATTTCCTAGTTGGTTGCGATGGGTATGATGGAGTCAGCATTCTCTCCTGCTAGTGCAGAAATATGGAGTACAATTGGCCAATTACTGATAATTAGTGCAGGCCATAAATAAAATTCTCCATCTGATTCCTGGGTAAAGACATTGATTGGAGAATCTCTTTTGTTTCTTCAGAGAAATGAGATCTTCTTTAGCAAGGACTGTAGAACTATAAGTGAAAAAGCTAGGATGAAGAATTTCCTTATGATGTCTTCATTGGGGGGGGGGGGGAACAGTGGTTAAAATGCAATATTGCAGGTTAACATTGCCCAGTGTCTGATCCAGTTCAAGATTGATTTATCCTTCCAAAATTGGAAAAATAAGGACCCAGATTGTTGGGGTGGGTGGGGGGTGGGGGGAAATGAGCTGACTCTGTAAACTACTTAGAAAGTACTATAAAGCACTATGAAGTGGTATATAAGTCTAAGTGCTATTGCTATTAGGGATTTTGAGCTCAAATCCAATGGATTATATGTAGCTCAGGATTGAATTGTGTAGTCCTTGGTGGTCTCTGAATTTGGTTGTTTGCAGGGGAGGATGTTTCCTACTCTTTTTGTTTCCTTCATAGGAAACATGTTCTTTTAATGGTCTCTTTTGAATGGTGTGTAATTATGGTTTATCTCTATGTGTCTATATATCTCTATTGATGGCTGAGTGCAAATCAGTCAACCAATGGAAAACTGGCATTCAACAAAATTCCTGGCCACCTTACAATGAATAAATGTAAAAATCCCACATTTGTCTTGTATGAGAATTTTTTTTGATACACTCTGCATTGGCTACTTGCTGTCATCTTAAAGCCAAATTTATACTGGCTAGGTGTTGCCTTCATGAAGCCAAACCCAAGTTAGGGCAACACTATAGCTAATGTATTGTCTAATGTGATTTTTTTTCCAAAAAAAAGGCAAAGAGAAAGAAGCTTTATGATCAGGAATAATGGAAACAACTGCTGGCACTAGAAAGAGAGACTAATACTTTACCATTATTCCTGATAGCAATGCTATTTTAGCTAAGTCAACGTACTTAAACTTATATGCTTTTTGAAAAATTATACATGCTTTTATTCATGCTTTGATAACAGCAAATTTTATGCCATGCTGTATGGTCAAGCAATTAGATAGCCCTGACATTTTAAAGTAAAATAAAATGATTATACTATAAATGCATAAAATTAAGAGATGACATCTCTTGACTAGGTTGGAACAAGTGAGTTCAATGCCTGAAAAATGTCAGTTTCTTCTGAATTAAAAAATACCAATGAAATAATCTTATAAAATTGATGTTGCAGCATATACCATTTTAATGGCAAACATTTATTACCAAAGGAAAATAAAAGAGAACTAGGAATGGAAATCTTGGAGTGAGTGTTACTTGAGATAAGGCAGCTCCTATGACTTCAGCCAAATCTGTGTGAGATAGCAGAATTCACCCTCTAGATATGAGCCATGTGAAATTTCACATAAGCCTTAACTTAGCAAATTTAATGATAAGTGTCTCTCCCAGCCAGTCACCAGAATGCATCTTTTGTAGAATGGAAAAGCTCCCAGCTGATGGATAATTGTAATGCTGTATAGTACAATTGTTGCTATTTAAATTACTAAGTAGGAAACAACAAGTTTTTTTAGATGCTGTGTAATCTATATCACCATTCTCCATATTTGGCATCTCTACCTCCCAGATGTTTTGGAAGTACAAATCTGAAGAATTACCATCAGTCATAAAACATTTGGGATCCAGTAGGCCGAGGAAGCTTGATTGGCATGTTGGATATTCACAGTATATTGAAGTCTGCTCTCCCTCCCTCCCTATCTATTATCTACCTATCTATCTATCTATCTATCTATCTATCTATCTATCTATCTATCTA
>BLBF01000002.1:24068065-24096840 GCA_015471245.1 Laticauda colubrina
CTTTCCTTTCCTTTCCTTTCCTTTCCTTTCCTTTCCTTTCCTTTCCTATCCTATATTTTCCTTTCCTATATTTTCCTTTCCTATATTCCTTTATCAATTTATTTTATTTGGAATTAAAATAAATTCAGTTTTAGTGCCCTGACAGTGGTAGGAAGAGGGTAGGGTGAAAAATGTGAAAATGGCAGCTGTAGCTGCACAATTTGAACTCCACCCATAAAAAAATTGCAACCAACCTCTTGATATTTTAAAAAATTCCCTCTTTGGACATGCATATGTCCTGGGGATAATCATCAGAGAATCCATTATCCTGCTAGCTGGATGAATGTCAGTTGAATGTAGAACTGCAAGATAGCAATAGAAATGGATGTTTTCCCTAACTGCCATCTAGGAGTCCATGTTACTTTGGAGAATGCCAGATGGAAGTCATTGGTGGGAAATTTTCCACCCACACTGAGCATCTCATAAACTCTCATGAGCATATTTTGTAACCTGTGGCTCATATATGCACAAACAACCTACATACTGTATATCTATTGCCTTCCGTACTGCCTCGAAATGCCCACTCAATATTGCCAGTGGTACTTTGGGCTGAGGAAGCTCTGTTTAGTTGCCACTAAGACCCAGTCCCACTGCACTTATGGATGCAAAGAGAATGTAAAACGTTAAAAAAAGCTTGCCATCTGTTGGAAAATGCTATGCATCCGTTGTGTATTCATTGCATACATGTTTCATATGCTCTATCCGTCGAGCATCCGTCCACTGCTATTTCATCCGCCCAAGAAGTTTTGAGCTGCACAAAACTTTGTGAACGGATGAACTTTCCGCCGTGTACAATGTAAATCCGTGACATATGAGCAACAAACGTTCTATGTCCATTTATCATCCGTTAAACGTCCACTGTATCCTCTCTGCATCCTCTGGGCATCCTCGCAACTCACATCCACTGCAGCTGAAAATGGAAAGAGGGAGGAAACAAAAGGTACACAGAATGTCTACACAGCATTAGTAGCACGGAAATAGAAAGGATGCGCAGTGAACAGTTTGCATCCAATATACATCCGCGCAGCATCTCCTTTCTTTCCTTTAGGCGTATGTGATGCATCCGCTTCATCCGCTATGCGTCCACTTTGAAATTCTCCCCCGGAACCCTTTCAGAGGTGTCATCCGCTTCCATCCACTTTCATCCACTAGGCTTCCTATGAACATCCGTTTAACATCCCCGCTACATACTACCCACATCCATTCTTTTCCATTCTTTTCTGTCCTGTTTATGCAAATTTTCCCCACTTTTTGGAGTGGATGACAGTGGATGGAGCCACCCCCGAAATTTTGCTCGTCCGCTGTGTCCTTTATGCATACGTTTTGCGTCCGTCGGCCAGTGGGACCGGGCCTTTAGGAAGATTCTGATACTCTGTCCCTTTCTCCTGTTTGTAATTTGGTTGCTACCTTCTTCGGTGCCTTTCCTTTCTGCTGTTGAACTTGCTTTCCATCCAATGGTGTGATTCATATAATTTAACAACTGGTTCTCTGGCCTAATGATTTCTTCCAACAGCTGTTCACCAAACTGCTCAGAAAGTTAACAGCTGCTTCTCCCAAAGTGGTGAGAACTGTCTGAATCTCACCACTGTTTCCATCTCCTGCACCATCCCCTACTAGTGTATTATATTCTGCCCCTTACCGTTCACATAAGGTAACAAAAGATTGAGCCATATTTTGGGGATGGGCAAGGACCACCAAGGCAGCATGGGTAGACATGGTTCTGAAAAAATTTGGAAAAAAATCCTATGATTTACTGGATGATGATTTTTTTCTATAATGTGAGAAGAAAACTGCTTTCTAAACATAGCAAACTTGAGGAAACCTGGATCGATTAAAAAAAATTCCAACTTGATATAATAAGAAAACACATCACTCTATTTTACACTTTTTTTTTTTTAGCATAAAGATGTTGATGTGGAAGATATAAGAGGACTCCTCCCCTCTAATAGCAGGAAAAACAGAACCAAAAAGTGTTTCTTTCAGATAATAATTTCCATGTCTGATCAACCATAGCAAAGTGTTGACTCTTGTCATATTGACAACTGAAGATTCATTCTATGACTAATAATAATAACTTAAACATTCATGCTGTGAATTTTCAGCAATAGATCTGTCAATTAATAGGATTCAATAGAAAATAGTACCACTGGTGTGGCATTCAGCTGCATGCATGTTTTCTTCAAAATCTATGTTTCCCCTTTACTGGGAAAGCAGATTTTTCAAATTAAATGATATCAAGTCAATACACGTAAGCTTACTCTATTGCTGGCTGTACAACATTTTCTGTCAACAAATAGGGAACTTTAGACTTTGAGCCTGTCAAAGCCTGTTCTTTGGGGAACAATAAATACACTTGGAAGGATACACAAAATCCCCATGGACAAACTGAGACAATGCTAGGAATGCTACTTCTCTCTTCTTAATAAAATAAAACCAATTTTCAAAATCAACTGGCAGTAGATTCCAAAGAGGATAAGTTTTGTTTGCAAATTGCCGGTATTTCATCACTTTCTCAAACCCACACATTTTCTACAAAAATGAAGCAATATTTCTCTGAAAAAAAAATGAAGCATTTTATTAAACATAGCAAAGCACATGGGATATTTAGTAGAACATTTCTTTCCTTGTTTTAAAAATGTAATCTCTTTGTAAATATGTCAGGGCATCAGCAAAAGGAATTTAAAATGGAGTCATTTTCTAATAATGGTTTTATTTATTTATTTATTTTTATTTATTTATTTATTTTTATTTAGGGAAATTATATTGCTGCCTATTTACACTTGGTGACTCAAGGCGGCTTACAGAATATAAAACCTTATATAAAAACAATAAAACTAATAAAAGAAGAGTGATATAATACATAAATATAATAAAATCACCCCCCGGGTGACAGCACCTCACACAATTTTTCTTTCTCTTATCACTTTTCCTTTCTTCTTTTATGATTATGTGCATTTATTGTTGAAATAATATAGATTTCATTTTTAGAATTCTACAGAAAAGTCTAGTTTTGTTTTTAAATGACATAAGCAAGGATGTAAGTAAACTGACAATGTCACAGATTTAAATTCCTCTTCTAAAAATCCCCCAAAAATACATTCCTAACTTTCATTATTTAATTTTCCAAATCAAATTGCTAGATTCCAAAAACAGCAGCACTTGAACATTGCTCAGACTAGTTTACTTGAACAAATCAGATTTCAGCTACTGAATATATTTGCCCATACATTTTCTATACAAATGAAAAAGAATGCAAGGCTCTCCAATTCCTGAGCAACCTCCATGTCAGACTGCCAGATAAATATTTACACTACACTCAAGAGTTAACTAAATGTATTTGACTTAAATCAAGAAAACTCTTTCCAGGCACAAGGGTCATGAAACATACTATCAATATCCAGGACCAGCCTTCAGAATTGCATGGAAACTGAAGAACTACACAATTATACCATTCTGTTCAACCTCAGATCAACTTGTGTAAGCTTTACATTGTATGAAGATCAGTTATGCTATCCAAGTGTTTAATACTGACTACAAGGAGATTAGTTTTCTGACTATAAATTCTCTAGCTGAATATACAAAACTTGGAATGACTATGTAATTCTAAGGTTATGGTGATAAGCCTGCTGACAAGGAAATCCTCATTTAATTATTGGGACTTAATAGTTAAATAAACTTGCTTAAAGTCAGTCATGAAATTCATAGGACCTCTGATGCCTGGATACTAATACATGTCTCATATATGTGTACTCAGGATCAGTAGGAAGTTTAAGATTGTAGTGCTAAAATGCACTATTAAATGGCCTTAAATTCGGCAGAACTGAGAGCTTACAATGTAACACATAAATCCAATTCTAACTTCCTAATACTTTTCCACAACTTTTTATCAGACTGAGCAAATGCTTCTTCCTCATGAGAAAGTTTTATTTAATATTTTAAATTGTAAAAACTGAACATATGCTCCCTCCATTCAGAGAATTTTATAAATTAATTAAAGGAGAACCTTCCAATGGTTAACTCTTATTTTAATGTAGATTTAGAAGAAGTACCAGTAAATACAGATTTCATCTGTAAATGTTAATTAAAAATCAGAATCGGGAGGAATTAGATTACTTGAATATAAAGTATCAAATATTCTGAGTGATTCAAGCATTGTATCTTAAAACAAACTCAATGCACAAGACATGGTGATATAGTTCCCTGCCAAAAATTACATAGTATATCTTTAATAGGCATTCTTAATGGCAAAGTCCACTATTTATACTGAAAAGGCATTCATTGTGGAAACAGTATGTACAACTGTATGTTTGAAGGTTTCTTTACTATTCATTAATTAAAAAAAAACATATGAGAACAGTTTTCACCTGATGTTTTAATCAAATTGAATAAGAAATGGTTGAAAAAAACCCAGATCTTTTTCTGGTGACAATAAGGTACCTATACGTTTTCTCCTGTTTCTATTACAGTTGTTTTGAATACACACAGTAATGCAGTCATTGATGGTTTTGGTTACACAATTCTACTATATCTTTTACTTTCACCCCTGTCAAACTGGAGTCACACTCCTGGGTGACTCTATTTGTTTTCACACACACACACACACACACACACATACCCATACTCATACACACACATGCACACACACATCTTCATTCCATCACAGTACTATTTTTACTTGTAGTAGATGTGAACAGAATGGAATGTGATAGTGTGAATTCCCACCACGGTCTCTTACAGGGAGATAATTGATGTAGCAGTAGCTTATCTCCTTGAAGTGTTTAACTGCAAAATGCAAGCTCCATTTTGTAGCAGCTTCATCTGGGTGGCCTGAACAGCTAGCTGGATGTGTTAACAGCCAGATAGCAGCTCCTTTTGTAAAGCACAGAGACAAACCTGATGCAAACCCACAGCTTTGTTATTTCAGTGAAGCTACAGGGCCATCTAGGAAATAGACTGGAAGTTGATACACCTGACAATTTTTTGAACAGGGCTGACTTTTGGGAAGAAAAATGCAAGTTGGTAAGATAAACACACAGAGAAAAAGACTCCAGTTAGAATAGGAACAATTTTGAAAGACAGAAAAAAAAGAGCAAGGATAATATAAATTATAGGTTCATCCTAGCCTTGTCTATTCAGAAGGCTTCCCCTTCTGGATTCAGCAAGGCTTCATGCCAAATTTTTATCCTAGATCCAAGAACTGAAGCATAGCTCTCCTTTTTTGAATTACTCCTGTGCTTCCAAGATTTGGAATATGCTTTTGTCTGGCTCCAAAAACATTTATCAATTGCAAAGCTTGGATGCATGCCTTTCATGGTAAAACCTGAATGAAATAAACTGATAATCATTCAAGGAGTTGGCCATGGAAAGTTCTCCTCAAGAATACCTCAAGTCCTGGAACTGTCTCTGGATCTATAATGGAGAAGCAACAGCTAAATCATTTGTTGCACAAACCTAGTAGTGTATTATTAGACATCATGAATGACAAAAGAACTGGCTTCCCCATACCCTGTCTTTTCTTATAACAATTGAATTTTGTATGGCATCAAGAATCACTCAGGTTTCTATCCTACCCTCCACACCTTTTCAAATTCTCTGCTCATGTCTTCATCCTTGAGAATCGGCTTTGATTTTTAACAAGTCCATTTTGAATCTTTAATGACAGCTGATTGAAGAAGCAACCTTTGATACAAGCTTGTTCTGTTAGACTACTATGTCTGCATATGTTTGAATCAGTTTTTTACTCTTGGAAACTTAAAAATATTGATAATGTTTTGCCACTGCTTCTTTTCTAGGCTTGAGAGAAAGTCATGGGCACAAGATCATCCAGCTGGCTCAGTGCTAGAACTCACAGTCTCCTAGTTCACAGCCTGGTGTGTTAACCACTACACCCAACTATGTTATTTTATCATGATCTAGACATAGTTATTTAAAATTTCTTGTCAATTTAAAGTCTGCTTTGGTTACTATAGTGAAGTGACTGTGCAATATCACAATGACTGTGTAATATATAAAAGTGTCACTTTTAGAAGAGTCAATTGTTACACTTCTGAATTGTAGCAGTACCAACAAAGCAATGTAGGGGTGGAGACAGAAGGACAAGATGCATGATGGAAAATAATTTTAGAACTGATTAATTTGGGGAGATGAAAAACTGTGTCCCTACTAGAGTTCCTATTCCAAATAGTTTTCTTCTGAGATAAGTTCTTTTGATTTTGGTGAAGTTATCTTTCAAGTAACCATGCTTAGTAATTTCAGATAACATTAGGTATCTGAATTTAAGATTAAATTTAACAATTTAAAATTTAATTTAAGATACCATTAGGGTATCTTAATTTCTAGTTTATGATAATGTGATTTAATTTCCATTTGCTGAAAGACATGTAAGAAAGAATGAAAGAAACAATGACATAAACAAACTTGAATAATAGCAATAATTCTCTTTAGTGGTTATAAACTAAAATTAATTTAATTTTCCTTGCAAAGACTGCCAACTTTGTCCCAGCACCTTATTTCCTTGCCCTGGGCAACACTAGGTGTCTTTAGAACCTGGGACAGACATGTATATCATAATGTTGACAGGAATTATGGCACACACATCTTTGGTGTAGGTTGCTACAACACAAGTTATATTTATGATAACATGCTAGTTTTATGATGCCAACTCTGTGATTTATTTCAACGGTAGTTTCAAGTAGTCTCAAATTTGTATTTGGAACATCTTATTACTTTTAAGTTTTTATGCACAGTTGACAGAATGATTCATAAGACTAAACCCTGTGTTTGTATAGAAATGTTAGCATGTTTGTGACATTTGGGTGAACCTGGAGCCCCTCAGAATCCCACTGTTGACATTTAGCAGCAAACTACTGAATCGATTCAATTCAGTACTAATAAGAGCACAACTTCATCCCAATTACATGGCAAATCAAAAACATGGCAACCATCCATATATTATGCCTCTACAAGCTTAGAATGCTCATTCATATTTTAGAATTGGAAAATTCTGGTTGGAAATTCTGGCATTGCCCTCCAGTCCTTGTCAGTCTCTTTTACATGCCTGCACCTACAAGAACTGTTGGCCAAGGAGAATATTATTTACAGCAATATTTTTCCCCTAATCCTATAAATATTCTTCTCTTCTGGCTTACAGGAATTCACAAGAGTAAAAATAACTTATTGGCCTTTATGTACTTCTCTTCTTCTCCTTATCCTTCTTTTTCTTCTTCTTCTTAACTCTGGGTTGCTAACAATGTTTTTTTTAAAATATATATTAAATATATTAATATTACACAGGTAAAACAGCAGCCAGACGAAACAGACCCATCCATAACAACTATGTAATCAATGTGTGGTCTCAACCCTACCCAGACTTGTTGGCAGAGTTTACAAAAATCCACTCTATGTATTTGCTTATTAAATAAATGTATAGCAACCTTTCTAATCACGTTTCAAATTTTGAGATATTGCTTGGATAATTCCTATTTTTTTGGCTGGAATTTGAATTTCCCAAGAACACCAGTCAAAGACGTGATTCTTTTGTTTGTTCTTAGTCATGTGTTATTCTTTGATGAGTCAAAGAATAACAGTCATAATCATACTTTTTCAAGCTACAGGTTTAAGTTGGCCTCTTGTCATAACAGTTGTTGGCTTGAAGAATACAAGGAATATCCATAGTGCAGAAAGGCACAAGAGTGACACTGGATTCTATTAAGGTGGAAACGGAGTGACTGATAGCAGTGTGAGAATTGAGATAGAGTATTCTAAGCAAGGAAGCAGAGGTGTTGTGGGATGTACTTGGAGTAAGAGGATTGATTTCTTTTTTGGAAAAAAGAGAATACATGTTATACCCACCCACTCATATTCTGGAGGTATCCATATTCATCACTTTGCCTCCTCCTCCTCTTCCTGCTCCTCCTCCTCCTTTATCATAATAAACCATCATCTGAAGTTTTAGAGGATTTAATTGCCATTTTACCCACTTATTTTATTGGGTATTATTCTTCCCTACATTCTAACCCCATTCCACTAACACTACAGCTTTGATTTATCAACATTCTGAACAAAAAGAACTTTGGATAACCTCCTTTAAGGGTGGATGCTGAGAAAACCTTCAGACTGCTAGGAACTCTAACTTTCAAATTATATGTTGAATATTCCCAGTGGAATAAGCTTCCTTGCCTGGCAGACATTTCTGACATGTAGAGAAAGGACCTTAAAGCTATATGGATCTGCAGAAACATGTATTAGTTCTTGACAATTTAATAGACATAGCTGTTCTGAAAGTAATAGAAGATAAATAATGGCTCCATTAAAGAGCACTGCTACCTTTACCACTGTTCTCCTTTTTCCTATATTTCTTTTAGGTTGGTGTGGTGATTTCCAGGCTGATATTCTGATATATTAAGGTACATCTCATAATGGTGCAAAGCTGAAAATCAAGATAGGCATTTAATGATATGTCAGTATTAATTTGTACTACTGATTTGCTTGCAGGTGTCAATTTGTGATTATAAAGAATGAATTTCTTTTTTCAATTGAATCAATTTGCGGTCATAGTTGCTTTTTGGACTAAACTGGTTCAGCAAGTAAAAAAGATGGAAACCTATCTTTTCTTATGAAAAGAATCTACATGTCTTTTTTTTTTCAAAGAATTAACTGCACTATATCCATATGTTTGTTACTATTGAAATCTATGTTTGTTAATATTTATATTTTATTTATTTATTTATTATCAGACTCTTACAATATAATAGAAATAAGAATAAACATAAGCTTAAATATATGAAATAGGAACTAATAATTGGGACAATAGGACAGGGGCAGTAGGCATGGTTGTGTGCTTATATATGCATTATTGTATGTTATAGACTGATGGCTTTTGATGGATGTGTCTCAGGATTAGGCAACATGTTGTAGACTACCTGAATCACCTATGTGTTAGTTGGCAACCATATGAAGTACATAAAAATAAATAAATGTGTTTAATAAATAAAATAAATGTGGGGCACATTGAGAATATTAAGAGTTTTTACAAAATGGCTCTCAAAGGCCAATTGCAAAATCTCTGTTACTTAGAAGACAAGGTTGATCCCTACTACTACTTTTGGAGATGTTTTATGGTTTGTGATAGTGTTTACTTTATGCTTTATAAAATGAACAGAGCCGCAGCCGACCGTCATTTTTATTTTTTAAGAATTCCTTCAGGGCTGGGATGAATCTGTTCAGAGGCAGTCTTATAAATAAAGATTAGTGCTTTGTTTTGTTGCATATTACTTTTTGTTTATTTAAATGTAAAGGTTAAGAGACAGCAGAATGTTTGCTGCTCCAGGAGTAGTCTGCTCTCTTATTTATTCTTTATAAATACATCTAGAATTGATGTTTTAGAAATATAATGTGTATCATTACAGAAGAAAAGAATTTGCCTTCAACTAGAATCTGACTTTATGGATGCACTCACACAGTTTTCTTGTTATGATGTAGAAGTTAGTTGTCATTGTTTGGAAGGAAGAATTCATGGTTTATCCTCCATCTGCATTTCAGGTGGTCACCTAATCAAAATTTTAACCTAGGTTAATACGTATTTCATTTATCTTTTGATAGCTGTCAAGGTCTGCCATTTGTTGAGACCATCCTGCTTGTTTTCCAAGAAAAAGAATATAAATATTAATAAATAAATGAATGATATAGTTATTCTAGTATCTTAAAACCACAGCATACTCCATCACCTTCAAAGACCAACTCATGAATGCCCATTTCTTAGGGATATGGTCTGTGATATTCATGGTAGAGGTTGCTCATCTGAAGACTCTATATGAGTTTCTTTCCATCCACATGTGATGACAACTTTGTCCCCATTTTGGTAGTCTTTAAAGGCCCTGTTCTTTTTTAAAAATAATTTTAATTGTTCAAAATAACATTTGGAGTTCTCTGGATTGTTTTCAATTGTTCTGTTCTAATGCTTACTTATAAGCTGTTTTTAATTAGCCTGTTCAGCACTCTGTATGGTTTTTAACTGCTGTTGTCTCCCTAGTTAAGTGAATCAAATGCAGGAATGGATAATGTGTAATCGTCCATATGTTATTGAAATCCAACTCCTATCAACCCTAGCCAACACTGAAAATTGTAAGCAGTCACAACATCTGGAAGACTACTAAGTGACTACTTCACACATATTTTAGTGTGAAATGAGCTTTCTTCATTACTTTAAGATCAATTAAAAAAGAGTCAGCCTTGAAAAATTGTGCTTTGCATGCAAATATTGAAATAATCATGCAACTAAATAAATGTGAGTCTCTGAAAATTGAATCCTGTGTTGGATATGATTATTTTTGTTTTCAGAGCATTTTTTCACCACAAAGTTGCTCTCATGCCTGTATTTTTTTATGACTTCCACAGATCTTCTGTGGGATTGGGGTAAAATAATGGTCCTCACTTCCATGACACATTGACTTTTGACTTTTAGCAATGACCTACTGAATAGAATTGAAATTCAACTATGTCCAAGACAAGAATCAAAACAGGGGACTTCTTGTAATATTGTACAGTTCTCCATATATTGGGAAGTTCAACATAAATTAGAATTTTCACGCTGTTCACTAGGTCCTGCAATTGTCCATTGGGAAAAAGAGCATACTTTATGAAAAGCGGTTCATAAGTTATTTTGCAAGAACTAAGATTTGTACAGTTCAATGATCATATGGGTTTTGGGACAGTAGTAATTTTATAACATCAAAAATTTCAGAAATATAGGTTCAACCCTGGCTTTATGAGATTAATAGAAGCTATTGTAGCATTTTATAATTCAGTATAACTTTTTAAAATTGTGACTAAAGTTATAGGAAGAAAGATCTGTTCTTAAGACTTTGTTCCCCAAATAAGTACAAAAATGATGCATTGTTTCCTATATCCAATATGTAAACTCATCACTGCTGAATCAAAGAAAAATGTTCTAATGGCAATCATCCCAGGGTCTATGGTCATCCTGGGAAACCATGACCTTGATGACTGAGAATCTACATTGACGTTCCAATGGCAAGAATCACTGGATTGTATCAGTGGTGGGATTCATATTTTTTTTTCTACTCCTGGTTCTGTGGCAGTGGCTTGGTGGGCGTGGCAGGGGAAGGATACTGTAAAATCTGCAGTCAGAGCTGGTATTTGCTGGTTCTCCAAACTACTCAAAATTTCTGCTACAGGTTCTCTAGAACTGGTCAGAACCTGCTGAACACCACCTTTGGATTGTATCCATTAGCTTGATTTCAGTGCTCATTAGTCTTGCCAATTTTATTTAGGAATAATTATGTATGAGAATTGTAACTACTTCTGAAAATTATAACTGCTTTCTTCTAAATTCTGAATCACTGAAAGAAGTTACCTTGCAGGTACAGAAGTAATACCTAGTTTTTAGTATCTCTTTAGAAGTCAGATCAAATCCCATCTATTATCTAGAGTTGGGGATGGCCCAATAGTTAAATTGCAGTATTAAAGGCTAACCCTGCCTACTGGCAGCAGTTCAATATGAACTGGCTCAAGGTTGACTCAGCCTTCCATTCTTCCAAGGTCAGTAAAATGAAGACCCAGATTGTTGGTGGCAATATGCTGAATCTGTAAATCACTTAGAGGTAAATGGTAAAACACTATGGAGCAGTCTATAAGTCTAGATGCTGCTGCTGTTGCTATTACTATCTAGTCTGACTTTCTGAATGCAGTCTCAAATAAATATTATTCTTTTGTTCCTTTTTTTGTATATATAAATTTTGTTAAATACCAAATTGTAGCATTATTTCTCACACAGTTTATTTTAATTTTTATTTCTTTATTGATTCTTTTATCTTGCCTTTATTACTCTATAAATAAATCAAAATACTAAACATACATAATACTCATTCCTTCTCTTATTTTTCTCACCATAGCAACAACCTCATGAGATGGGTTGGGCTGGGAAAGTGACAGGCCCAAAGTCACCTTAGGCATGAAAGTTGGCTGGGTGACTTTGGGTCTGTCACTCACAGTCTCCTAGTTTCTAGACCAGCTTCTCAATTACTACACCAAACTAATTGGTTTATACTAAAGCAGGAGTGTCAAACTTTTAGCCCATGGGCCAGATATGTCACATGCTGGCCCCGCCTCCACCCAGTTTAGTGAAGGGGGAAAAAGTCCCAATACGTCATGTGACACTGCTGTGATCATGCCAGTTTGACACCCCTGTACTAAAACTGTAAAATGTCAGAATATGGTGCATATTCTACAAATGCTTACATTTTTTCATTTACAGTTTTGTATATTTCAGCTGGTTTTTGCATTTTTATACATTAGGATTATGAATAAGAAAATTATACATCTAGAGAAATAGTAATGTAGATAGAGACAGGAAGAGACAGGGCAAACAGCATTGCAAAATGTCAAGAATTGTTGATTTGAATTCTTAACCAACATATGGTAAATGAAAAAAGAGGTATATATTTCTATTAAGAGGTGCAGTAAATTTCTCTCCAGCCTTTAGCATTTTCTACAGTACTAGATGATCAATGTTATAAAAGTGCACATTGGAGACAATAGATGGCAGACTTCACCACTGAGAAACCTCAGTTATAATAAGCTAAGGTTCATTATTGTCTATATCAAATATAGATATGACAAATTGCAGTGATATACTCTTACTACTACTCAGTTTCAAAGATAGATAGATAAAGATAGATGACAGATAATAGACAGAGATAGATATATCATAGATATAGATAGATAAAGATAGATAGATAATAGACCGAGATAGATATATGTTAGATAGATAGAGATAGATAGATAATAGACAGATAGATGATAGGTAGGTAAGCAGGTAGATAATTGATACATAGACTCTAATTGTTACTTGCTGTAGTGCAGGGGTATCAAATGGGTAGCCCACAGGCGGGATGCGTCACACATAGGCCACACAAAAACCTGTCATGATATGTCATGTGACATCAATGTAACGTGGTGAGTTTGACACCCATCCTGTAGTGGGATTTAGCCTAGGTGAAAAGTGAAGAAAGAGTTTGGAGTCCAGCCACATATGACTTTGTCATTGTCTAGGCAGCTTGCCCTCAGTCTGAATGGATGAAGAAAGAGAAGTCACATTGCAATGTGGCTCTCAAAGACATCCCAAGCTTCCAAAATTTCCCTGATTAAAGACTTTCTAATGATGACATCCAAAGTTGATAGAATTAGGGAGCTGATTCTGCTGCCATTAACATGATGGTATCTGACTTCAGAGAACAAAGCAAGCTATTATTATTTTAGGAGATGAGTTATGAAGTCAAAATAGGAGATGAGTGTAGTCACAATGTATAATTATTATGTCTATTTGAATAATCCAGCCAATGGTTTCACTGAGGGTGTATTTTACTCCACTGCACCTCAAAGGCTAGTTTTTGAGAAAGAGGCTGAACTTCCAACCATTGAAAAAGATATGTGCTTCAATTTATGTCTGTATATATGAATACATGTATATAAACTGTCACATTGTACAAGAAGAGAGTTTGATCTCAGACTGTTTAAAGTTAAAATCTGTCATTTTGGCATTTATTTTTCCTGCTTCAAACTCTGAAGACAGTTCAAACTGCCCCAGTGCTACTCCCAGATGACATTTTCAGTTTATATAATAGTAGGAATAAATAGACTGAATAAATTTCCTCAGCCTTTTCATTGACCTCTAGGCTTAATTCAAGCAGCAAGACCTTCAGAACAGAGTTGGTAATGGGAATTTTGGGAACTGAAGTCCACGCATCTAAAAGCTGCCAGAGTTGAGAAACACTAATTTAGAATGATGTCAGCTGTTTATTACAATGTAAAGTTAACAGTGCCAGTTATGAGAGAAGAATCAACCTCTGAGGTGAGTCAGAAAAATGCAGTGATGCATCTGAAACAAGGATGTCCATATCTTACTATATATGGACCAGCTTTGTGATTATACCATTTGAAGGTAGCCATATCCTTATAGCTCAGGGCCTAATAGGGTTTTCTGACTTACGTGCACTCAGAAGTAAGAGCCAGACACTTAACTTAGGCATGGACAGATTCAACACCAAGAAAATAACCAGTGGAACAGCTTGCTTTCAGAAATTGTGGGTGTTTCATCACTGGAGATTTTTAAGAAGAGACTGGACAGACACTTGTCTGAAGTGTTTATAGAGTCTCCTGCTTGAGTAGATGGTTTAACTAGAAGACCTTCAAGTCCTTTCCAGCTCTATTCTGATTGCAAATGGGTATTATTATTATTATTTTCCCTTTAACATTGTTGCTATTTTAAAACCAAATCTTTGGATTGGGTTCCATTGATAGTGTAACTTTCAATTCCATTTCACTTGATTATTGCAACACCAAAAGAGAAGGATTGCCTCAAATCAAATGCCCATGCTAAGGAACGTCATGTCATTAAGTTACAGTGCCTGCAAGGCAGACTTTGTTCTGCTTAACTTAATTCTGATTGAGGGATAAAAATAAGAATGGAAAGTTTGTGCTGAGCCTTTTTGAAAGGTTTTCCTTCCTAGCACAGTTACTTCTTTGAAAACAATAGAAAAATATCTATGCCATTATTTTATTGCTGCTGTTGCTATATGACTGTAGAACTGTAATATAAATAAAAGCACATCTGAAATATCCCCAAAGCAAGATGAAAAGGTATGAAGAAGCTGCAGAGAAAACTAACTTAAGACATGGAATGGTATGAAATAAATATTTGCTTTAGCCAAAAGGATCACGTTAATCTCTTTCATGCTAGAAGAGAGAATGGAGATTTTTCTTGGCCCGAAGCAGTGAATTTGGAAAAAGAGAGAGAAAGAAATAGATAACTGACTGCTATGGCATCCAAGTTTGGATCGAGCTATCAGACCACGGACTAGTAAGAGCAAATAGAAATAATTTCAATGACTCTATGTTTAGATTATTCCCTGATAAAACCCTTAGTATTACCTCAGTTACACAAAAAAACAAAAAATAACTCTTTGTGGTTAATAGAGAAAAATGATAACATTAATCCCTCTATCCTAATATAGACCAAAATTTGATCTTGGAAGGAAGGGAAATGAAAAGGAATTCGTTTCAATAAATGAAAAAGGAAAGGGAAAAGAGATTTTGAAGAACAAATTCTTCATTTGTTGCCAAAGAAACTTCTATCCTTGTCTCTTTGACTCTCATATCTTTTCATGTGAGTTTTTCATTTGCTTCTTTTATCCTCTTGGTTATGGATAAGGGAACGTTGCTTTTATATTTTGGTATTGTCATTTGCAATTATGAAAAATTAGGTTTTTCAGAACCTTGTATTCTTATGATTTATATTGCCTGTTTCCTAGTATGATTTGATTGCTTATTGTACCCTATGACTATCATTAAGTTGTACCTTATGATTGTTGACGAATGTATCTTTTCTTTTACATATACTGAGAGTATTTGCACCAAGACAAATTCCTTGTGTGTCTAACCACACTTGGCCAATAAAGAGTTCTATTCTATACCTAGTTTCCTACACACACCATGAACAAATATATTTTATGTTTCGGTAGACTTTAAGTCTGATTATATATAACTGTTCATGTGATGATTCACATGAAACTTTTTCTTGCATTAATTTTTTTTCCTGCAATAAATGTAGATTTTAAACCTTCCATCTCTTTCTACCATCCTGTACTTTCTAACAAGATTCAGACTTTTGGGTTCACTGGTTAATACACTTTAAACTTTGGGGCTTTCAAGGCACAAAAGAACAACAGTTTGATAACTACAATGCACTATAATGTAAAGTAAGAAGCAACATGGACAAAGAAATGATTTAAAAAGGAGGGATGTGTCTCATAGACATTGTTAAGGTTAGGATTTTCTACTTTTCCCCCTCAACTGTGTTTTCTGAGGGATTAAGGAAGTATTGAGGTTATGTTAAAGTTTTGTGTTATTTCCATTTGCAAATAATTCATTGCAGTCAAGTGGAGAGTTTTAAGTTCTTGTTCAGCAATTTTCAGAGGAAAATGTTACAGACAAATAGGAGATAGGTGAAAGACTCCAATGAAGAATTCCATATATATGTGTGCTCACAAACATACGCTCGCATGCCAGCACCCAGAAAGCAATGTGCATGCCCCCCTTGCCCCCTGTGCATGCGCATGTGATCCCCCCACACCCTTACCTGCACTGTGCCTCCCAGCTGATTTTTGGCCCATGTGAGGCCTTTTTCTGCTTGTCAGAGGCTTGAAGGAAGTCTCTGCAGGCTTTGCAGGCTGAAAAATGGGCCCATTTCATCACTTTTGGTATTTCTGGAAATACCAAAAGTGATGAAATGGGCCTATTTTTTGGATTGCAGAGGCTTCTCTCAAGCCTCTAGCAGGCCGAAAAAGGTCTGAAAATCATCTGGGAAGTATACACATGTGCAATGAGGTAAGTTTGCCTGGGGCTCGCATGCCCACACAAATGGCTCCACATGCCACCTGTGGCACACGTGCCATAGGTTCGCAATCATATATGGAGTATATATTGTGATAGTATGTGGGAATGACCTTGGGGGATGGGGAAGGAGAGGGAAGGAGGGAGGGAGAGAGAGACAGAGAAAGAAAAGGATACTGCCTAGGAAGTAGTCAGATAAGAGCTGGGAAGCACACAGCAGCATAAATTCAAAGAAAGAAACTCAGAAGGAGTTTTAAAATTTTTTGTCTGGCAGCAGGATGGAAGTGATATAGAGTTGTAATTGCAGGAATGTTCCAATCTTGGATGGCATAAAGAATGTTTCCAAGCAAATACAATTCAGGCAAACAAAGTCACTAATCTAAAGGAGGATTAGAGAGGGGAAGTAAACATAAGTTAGACTTTAACTAGAGATAATTAATTGTATGGGTTACTGTACTAAAACCCATGTCACACTGGCCAACGGATTCAAAAAGGACACAGCAGACGAGCAAAATGTTCCATCCATTGTTATCTGCTCTTAAAAGGGGCAAAAATTTGTATAACCGGAGCGGATAACACGGACGCGGGGAGGATGCAGGGTGGATGCAAAGCAGATGCGGAACGGAAGCCCAGTGGATGGAAGCGGATGGGAGCGGATTGCACAACCGCAGGGCTTCCGGGGGGCCTCAGCAAAGCAGATGCGGAACGGAAAGAGCGGATGCAGAGCGGACGCCGAACGGATGAAGCGGATGCACAGCGGATGCACAAACGGATAAAGCGGATGCACAGCGGAAGCCTAGCAGATGCACAGCGGAAGCGGAACGGATGCCGACCGTTAATTGCGCATGTGGGGGGGAAGTATTACGTAAGCCCCCCGGATATAAAGGGAAGCAGCTCGCAGGTGGCCAGCATTCCAAGGAAAGACCTGCTGCTGGACACTTCGAGTTCCTTGCCTGCCCTGCCAGCCTGCCTTCCAGCCAGCCTTGGTGCCTGCCTACCTGCCTGCCTTCCTGCCAGGCTTTCTGCCAGCCTTCCTGCCAGGCTTCCTGCCAGCCTTGTTGCCTGCCAGCCTCCCTGCCAGCCAGCAACCCCACAATCATGGGGAGGAAGCGAAAGCCTCAGCAACCTGCCGCCATCCCTGGCAAGAGGGACAGGGCCAACCTCCCGCCCCCTGCCCCTGACTATGCTTCTGCTAGGGCTTCTGCTGAAGCTGCTCCTGGCGGTGGTGCTTCTGCTGGTGCTTACTCTGTTGAAGCTGTTCCTGGTCCTGCTGGTCCTGCTCGACCTGCTCGTGCTCCTGGACTTGCTCGTCCTGCTCGTGCTCCTGGTCTTGCTCGTCCTGCTCGTCCTGCTCGTGCTCCTGGTCCTGCTCCTGGTCCTGTTCCTGGACTTGCTGGCCCTGCTGGTGCTTACTCTACAGCTGCTGATCCTGGTCCTGCTGGTCATGTTGCTGCTGATGATCCTGCTGCCGCTGCTGCTGCTGATTATGATCTTGCTGGTGAGGATGATGATGCTGATTATGATCATGCTGGTGAGGATGATGATGATGTTGATGATGATGATGATGATTCTGCTGGTGCTGCTGCTGCTCCTGGTGGTGTGGAGGAGCAGCTCCTACTACCTGGGAGCCCCTCTGATGAGGGCCCATCTGATCCAGCCAAAGGGAGGAAGGGGCATATGTGACAACGGGAGAGGAGGCAATACTATATTGAGGAGGCGCACGAGGATGAGGTGCTGGAGTGGCTGAGAGAGAACGACTATCTGTGGCGGAAGGGACACCGGCTGTACAGGGACACCAAGCGGAAGCAGGCTGCTTGGAGAGAGAGGGCAGAGAGTATGGGTTACACTTAGGAGGTGCTCCTCAGCTGGTGGAAGCACATGGACACCTGGTACGGGAAGCTGCACCTGAAGAAATCTGGCCAGGCCACTGTGAAGCTGACAGACAGAGGACCTACGTCATGACCAGGTGCAGCTTCCTGGAGAGTGAGTTCCACCACCGAGGAGCACCAGCAGCCCCTTTCATGACCCTCTCTCTCCGGCAGCCTGCTGCGACCCAGTCCTCTTCCAGCCGAGAGTCAGTCCCTGTCTCCAGGCAGGTTTCTGTGGAGCGTGCCAGGGCAGAGAACCCGCGGACAGGTGTGGTAAGCATGGTGGAGTGCGTAGAGGACTCCCTGGTGCGGTGGGAGAAAGGAGACATTGAGTCCACCACACTCCTAGCCGCATCCACCCCCCCCAGCTCAGCCTCTGCAGAAAGGCAGAGAGCTGGACAGCTGGAGGGGCAGAGCCACACTGTCCTGCTGGAGATCAGGGACACCATCCACACTAGCATAGATCTCCTCTCTCAGCTGGTCCACACCGACTCCTCATCCTCCAACCGCAAGCCCTTCCTCACCTATGTCAACCAGACCCTCAAGGAAATGGCGGATCCACAGTACCAGCTGGTGAAGGACTGGATCACCAAGCTGCTTCACAACCCTCCAGACCCAGAGGAACCTGCTCCCACCCAGTCCAGGTCTGCTCCTCCACCCCAGGTGATGTCCCTCCCATTCCAAGGCTTCCTACAGGCCCTCACCTACCAGGGCTACGGCTACCAGGCGGTTCAGCAGCACAGGCAACAGCCCTTCCATCTCAATTTAAAGGTCCTCTTCCTTCAGGATTAGTTGGCTTAATTTTGCCTCATTCTTCTGCATACAAAAAGGGCTGTTTTGTTGTGCCTGGGGGAATAGATTCAGATTACACTGGTATCCTCATGATTCAGATTTGGGTGAATCTTCCTCAAGTTCTTCCTTGTAATTCCTCTGTTGCTCAATTCCATCTCCTGGTATAGGTAATTGTGGGGATGCAGGATTTGGATCAACTTCTTTATCTGTAGGCTTACTTCATCAGCTGAACTCCTCTCGTCCTTTGTTAATGCTCTTCCTTAATAAACAACCATTTCAAGGGTTATTGGATACTGGAGCCGATGTTACTGTCATCTCCTCTTTACAGTGGCCAGTACAGTGGCCAAAAATGACAGTTTTGTAACTGTGGGGAATAGGAGGTTCTACAGCTGCTTGGCAGAGTGTTCAAGAAATTAATGTTACAACATCTGCTGGTAAGTCCTTTTTCCTACAACCATACATTCTAGATATTCATACTAATATTTGGGGCCCTGATATCAAATGCCCATTTGATTCTTGATGATGGCTCTTCCTCTGAAATTGTTCTGTTCTACGCTGCTTTACCAACAATTGGTTCAAGAACAATTGGCTGCTGGTCATATAGAACCTTCTACTAGTCCTTGGAATACTCCTGTTTTTGTTATAAAAAAGAAAAATGGGAAATGGCATTTACAATGTGGTCTACCAAATCCTAACTTAATTCCTAATTTTTATAAATTATTGGTAGTTGATCTTAAAGACTACTTTTTTAATATATCTTTGCAGCTGCAAGACAAAGAAAAATTTACATTTACTGTCCCAGTTTTTAATAATAGCATGCCCACAAAACGATATAATTGGTGAGTGTTGCCTCAGGGAATGCTTAATTCCCCTACACTTTGTCAATATTTCATGAATAATGCCCTTCAACCCTTTAACCCTTTTGGAATAAATTTCCTTCCTATTTAGTCTATCATTGATGATATATTGATAGCAACCCCGGATTTTGATGAATCTAAGTTGTTAAAAGAGTTAACGGATATTGTGGCACAACAGGAATTGTATATAGCCTCAGACAAAATTCAAAAGGTAAAACATTATACCTATTTAGGACATAGAATGTTGCACAATTCCTCCATTCCAATTCTTTCTGAATTACAAGTACAGAAATCACATACATTAGTACAATGGCAAAAATTACTTGGCATTATTCATTGGGCAAGCCCATTTTTCTACATTACAACTGGTGATATGTTGCCCTTATTTCTCTCCTCAGAAGGGAGCACAATCACCAGGAGATCTAGTTGTATTAACTGATCTTCAAAGAACATGCCTTCAAGAAATATTGAATAAGCTTAAGCATCGATATGTGGACAGGATAACATCCTTCACAATTGGACTTTGCTTCGCTGTTCTTCCTACTACACCCTTACCCAGGGGATGTCTTTATTCTTATACATCCCCACAAGTGGTCAACATTCATGAATAGATTAATTTGTCAGCTACTCCACCTAGAAACATTTATCCTTATCAATCAGCATTAGAGGATTTGATTATTAAAGGTCGTAAACGAGCCTTACATCTTACAGGACAGGATCTCATCAGCATAGCTTTCACTTGTACAAAAGTTGAACATGAGCATTTGATGATGATTTCAGAATCATATCAGATAGCCTTTTCTCAATATATGGGAAACTTGTATTCTTTACCCAAGGATCCGAGAATAGTGGTTACTACTATTTTAAATCTGGTCTTTTCTTCCATTTTTGTGTGAAATCCTATTTCTAAAGCTCTTACAGTCTTTACTGATGGATCACCTACAAGGGATATGGTTGTCTGGCAGATTCAACAACAATGGTATTCTAAATTTACTGCCACGCAGACTTCAGCTCAATGTGCTGAGCTGGCTGCTGTGATTTTGGCTTTATGGTTGTTCGATGACCAATCTATTAACTTGATCATTGATACTCAATATGTGTGTTTAGCTATGCAATATCTTCCCTTTTCTTATTGTGCTCTCTCTTTGGATAAGAATTTGTTATTGTTTTTGTCTTTAAAGAATAGTTTGGAAACTCGCTTGTATTCTTTGTATATAGAACACATTCAAAGTCATACTCCTTTTACTAATGCCTCGTCTGAAGGAAATCGGAAGGCAGATGAATCCTTCAAGGATGTTGCATCTTTGTTTGCTGATCCTGTTGCTAGCCATTCTTATTTTCATCAAAATGCCAAATCGCTTGCAAAGCAATTTAAAATTTCATTATCTCAAGCCCTGGATATTGTCTGTGCTTGTCCAGCTTGTCAGCAACTGGGTATCCCTTGTCAGCAACTGGGTATCCCTATTCCATTTCCAGTGGGTATCAACCCACGAGGAACCCAAACTAATCAAATTTGGCAAATGGGTGTAACTCAATTTTCAACCTTTAAGCCATACTGTTATCTTCATATATCTATTGACACTTATTCACACTTCATTTGGGTTTCTGCTTCAAAACATGAACGTACTTCAGATGTTATTTCTCATTGCCTATCCTCTTTTGCTGTAATGGGTCGGCCTTCTCAGTTTAAAACTGACAATGGCCCCGCTTATATTAGTAAGGAATTTCAAACCTTTTGTCAGAAATGGAATATTACTTTAGTGCACAGAATTCCTCTCAGAGTCAAGCTACAGTTGAGCGAGCTCATCGTACTTTTAAGGCATTGCTTCAGAAACAATTACAAACTGAGTCTGGCCCTTACCATCTGAGAAAGATTCAAAATCTCACTGCTGTAGCATTATAAATTTCAAATTATTTAACCTTTTTAGATTCTCTTGCAGACTCACCTGTTAATTTGCATTTTCGAACTACTGAATCTTTAGCAAGGTAAAGTATCACCAAACTCCAGATCCAACCTGGAAAGGCCCTACACTGCTGATCATCTGGCGTCACAGTTATGCTGCTGTGGAAGATCCTTCTACTCAACAAGCAATGTGGGTTCCAGCACGCTGTATTCGTGTATTCATGGCATCAGGGCCTTCACAACCCGATTCTAGATTTTAATCTTCATCTGAACACAGAAGTCCATCTTCCAAGGTCGACGCGCCTGCAACCCATCACTTGGGGCCAGGTTAAATCTACTACATATCAAGCTCAACAACAACTGCAGCAGGCCTTATTGCCTCAGACTCCTGAAAATCTTGTTGCTGCTGTTTTTGCTATTATTACTGCTGACTCTGTTACCATTTTACTTTGTATTTTCTTGTTTATGGTTAATGATGTTTCTGCTCAAAATGACACTTCTGTGGTTCGTCTTAACCCTAATTTGTGGGCTCGTCATGCCCAATAGATGTTTATGACCCATGGCACTTTATACTATGAGCCCCCAATGGCATTTGGTCAAATTTCTTTTACTCCTAACTTGATCATATCTTCTACATTTATTGTCTTACAACTACAATCTATTTCACACTCCTGGCTATTTTCTACACCCCCTCCCTTAATCCTTTACAATTGCGATACATTCATAAATCTTTGAATCCTCCATTTAAAATAAAAAACGAGGATATGTAGAGTTGTAAAAGGAATGTTCCAATCTTGGATGGCAAACCTCAGATAAAGAATGTTTCCAAGCAAATACAACTCAGGCAAACAAAGTCACTAATCTAAAGGAGGATTAGAGAGGGGAAGTAAACATATGTTAGACTTTAACTAGAGATAATTAATTGTATGGATTGCTGTATTAAACAGTAATGAAAGTTAAGCAGGAACCAAAGTTAACCAATGATGGAGGATCACTAGAAATGTGTATAAATGCAAGACTATACTCCAATAAAGATCATCATGATTCAGTTATTCATGATCAAACAACTTGACTGCCTCGTCATTACAACAAAGTGGTTAGCCTTAACATGAATGATTTTTTTAATTTCTAAATCTTTAATCTGGCAATTTTTTGAGTCCAAACAACTGTTGCCATTTGTTGTTATATCTATGGAGATTCTCAATCATCCAGATCATGGTTATCCTAAATATGTTTTTCTGGAAGGCAATTGGACTTTCTTGTTTTTTTTTCTTGAAAACATTTCACTTCTCATCCAAAAAGCTTTTTCAATTCTTCAAAAGGAAAAAAAACACAAGAAAGTCCAGTTGACTTTTGGGAAGGGTCTTTGGGACCATCTATTGACAACAACTATTACATTGTAGACAGCTTAAATATATTTAGCAAAGATTTGAGTGTGAAGGAAACCAAATGAGTACCCTGAGAACTAAAGTTGCAAGTGTGTTTTTAATAAATATGGATATCAACACGAATTGCAAAAATTATGTTGAAATGAGACAGCTTTTCCTTTTAAAGCAGTCCCAATTTGTAAGTTGTGGGATTTTCAGCCTTGGCTGCAGACATGTGTTGCACAACTCCATGTAGCTCCCTATAATCCAAAATTCTGAATATAAGATCACAACTGCCAGAAATTCTTACTGTGCTAGTATCTATGGTCTCAACATATTTGAATGGTTGGAATAAATTGGTTAATAGCAATAAATAACCACTTAACCAGAGACCTTGTCACTTATAGAACGTGAAAAGGTTATTAATGAGGACTGTTCTTCTTCCAGCAGTAGGGCATGTTTGATTCATCTTTCTATACAATTAAACTCTTTTGAGGTTAGCAGAAGACCCATTAGATTGGATGAACATTCCTGAAAGTGATTGCTGCCTTTTCTTGCTTGAGGTTGAACCGCTTTTCTGAAATAAATACATTATAAACTCTGTCACTCCATATTAACATTGGGCTTGGGTTAGATATTTTCCCAAGACCTTCTAGAAATAAAAGTTTTAATGTCAGGGGATTGCTTATCATCAAACAGCTTCAAATATTGGAAATATATGGTACTTCATGACTGCATGCTTTGAGATCTCACCATTACTATCTAACAGATGGTCTAGTAAAATAGAACAGAATAGAATTATTTATTGGCCAAGTGTGACACATAAGGAATTTGTTTTTGGTGCATGTACTCTCAATGTACATAAAAAGGGGAAAATACATTCATCAAGAATCATAAGATACAACACTTAAATTTAACCTTAGACTGTCTACTATTGAACTCACCCCTTTCCTAAGAGGTCTGTAGGGGGCGTGCATAAGTGCACCAACGTGCCTACCATCCCTGGTCTATTGTTTCTTTTTTTCTTTTTCGTATCTATTTCATGTATTCATAACCGTGTTTATATTTATACCTGTTATCTAATAATTGCTTGACAATATAAATAAATAAATAAAATAGTGATAGTCATAGTTTACTAATAAGCAATCAAATCCTAGTAGGAAACAAATGAAACAATATAAAATGTAAAGATACAAGCAACACTGTTATAGTCATAAGTGGGAAGAGATAGGTACTAGGAAATGTTATTATTATCTATAGTGGAGAAATAATAATAATACAGTCTTAGTAAATAAGTTGAGAGTGTTGTGGGAATTAGTTGTTCAGCAGAGCGATAGCATTCAGGAAAACACTGTCCTTGTGTCTAGTTGTTGAGATGTGCAGTGCCCTGTAGCATCATTTTGGGGGTAGAAATTGAAACAATATAAGTTAAGGATGTGAGGGATCTGTAGATATTTTCACAGCCCTCTTTTTGACTCATGCAGTATACAGGTCCTCAGTGGAAGGCAGGTTGGTAGCAATTGTTTTTTCTACAGTTCTGTAAAACTGAGATATTTTGCTGTGTAGCGATCTGTCCACCTCCATAAGCTGCAGTTACTTACAATAAATTCTGGACAAGTTATTTCAGAATAGGGGCACTTTGCTAATTACTAAAGTGTCTTACAGTTGAAATTAAAGTGTAAGGGAGAAAACTTTCTAGCTTGGCATGCCTTTACTTTCCTGAGGCTATTGACTTCTTCCAAACTAATAACTAAGGATGCCTTTTGAAGCATGTGGAAGACCTACTGTTGATTGCCACTTTTTGTGGTTTGTGAAGTATGTGGGAAAGTATGTTATGAAAAGTACATTGTATGTCTTGTAAAGATGGATCACCAAGGCATAGTCCTACACATTGAAGGTTGATCTTATTTGAGGGCTGGGAAGATCTAACATCTGTTTTTAGGCAAGCTTTGCAGGACTTCCAAATTGGCCAAGAGTTGAATGTAAAGTAATGATAAACATTTCAGCAGATACAGAAGCTACAAGTAGTGCTTGCATATCATTATAACTTATCAAATCTCAGCAGCTTCTTTGTTTGTATTATCTATTGGAAAGACTATGATATAATCCAGTTCCCTAGAATTCAGTCAGTTCTCCTTCCCCAAATTGGTAATCATATTATGTTTAAGGATTTCTATGTGGGGTAAAGCTATATTATTAACTTAATATTTTTATTGATTTTTTTTAAAAAAGTTAAATAGTTCTTAAAATATTAAAGTCAACAAATGCAGGAAGCTCATATGTGCTAAAAGAGAAACCATTATCTGTCATATCAACTTCTGCTTCAGAAGTATTGAGATTTGTTTGAACTATCTCTTTCTTTTTGTTTGTAAATTTAGGACATTATTTCCGAATCCTCAATAGCTATGACCATTCTTGGTAGACATCTATATTCTCTTGTGCATAGCCCATTGCACACACCCTGATTTAAGGATCAGCTAATGAATGTCCTTGTAGGAGTCCTTTCTCACCAGCTTGAGCTCATTAATCACATCTGATATCAAAATAAAAAAATCAATGTATTTTGCTGGTATTATGAAAACAGAATTACTGCACAAAGCCTTTTGATTTCTCCTCTCAGCCATTTTTTTTAGCAGCTCGCTCTTCATAGAAGCTTCCTGTTTTCCAGATCTTATTCATCCTCAGTTTCACACAGTTTCTCCTTTTCATGGGCTGCATTCCTCAAAGCTCCCTTGCAGCTTCTATAAATCAAGGGTCACCCATGACATGCATTGTGCTAGTCACTCTGAATTTCAGACCTGCATGAAGAATAATGAAGCTTAGAAATGATGAGAATCTAAGCAGTTATCAGACCCACTGCTATCTCCTTGGGAGTGATGGAAACTAATAAATGAAAACTGTCTTCACTAAGTTTCATATATGGAAGTTTTAATTTGCCCAAAAAGACTTATATTGGGATTTTGCTAATCCCTTTAGAAATGAAACCATCTCCTCCCTTTCTGCTAACTTGAAACTATTAATGGAATGAATCCACTATTACAGTTTTCATGTCTCTGAAAGTCCAGAAATTTCTGGAGTCTTTCTTTTAATTAGATGAACCAGTTATTTCTCATCTGAGTTATCCCTTTCTCCTTTATTAAACAAAAAAGAGGGTTATATAATTTACAATTGTAAAAATATAAAATTGGAAAAAACTATTGAACGTGCCCAAATTAAATCTGGGCATGTTAAGGAGACAATTATGAAGTATGAAGTATAACTTTATTTAAATTATATACTATGGTGAACTAGATGTGTCATTTTGCTGGGTAGAGCATAAAATGACACATATGTCCAACAATCCTATTATTTCACAGCAAATAATTGTGTATGACAATGCCAAAGGTGGCAAAAGTCAGATCTGGTCAACAAGATTTCCTTCTTCAATCTGGTAAGTGGCTCCAGGCATAACTATTTTTTCTCTATACAATAAGGTAACCAAATATCTGAAAATGTAAAAGAGCATATACTAGTGAAAATCTAAAATTGATGACAATGCACTTTTCAAATTTTACCACATAAATGTACAGTGAGTCAGGTGATCAACAGATTAGAGTAACCATAAATTTGAAGGGAACAAATTGCTGGAATCTCACAGGTTTATTGAGAAAATAGGAGAAGGAAGGAACATTAGATAGTATTTGCTACCTTGAGTTACTTATAAAGCAATGAAGATGGGGTTAAATAAATCCAAATAAATGAGGTAGCTAGATGATAGATAGATAGATGGATGGATGGATAGATAGATAGATAGATAGATAGATAGATAGATAGATAGATAGATGAGTGAGTGGGTGGGTGGGTGGATGGATAGATGGATGAATGGATAGATGATAGACAGACAGGCAGGCAGATAGATGATAGTTTCAGTCTAGAATTTCAATCTATTATTAAGCAATTTTATCTTGCCACAAGATCTTGAGTAAGTTGAGCAATCAACTTTTCCCTTCATCTTGAACATTTTCATGATGTAATATTGTGATAACAGCTGCCTTTTTTCCCCAGGGCGGAAAACTATCCAAAACAAAATCCATGTCATCTTCAAGCAAATTTGCAAATCAGCAAATGTGAAAAAGAATGGATGTCTCAGAAACACCCCAAAATTAAAAAAAAAAATGTTTCCCAAATGTGAGACTAAAAAAAAAGCATCATCAGAATTAAAACCATAATACTTTGTGACCCTTTAGGAAAATATTTAACAGACTTCTTTTCTGGTATTCAGCTAGAATTCTGGACAGATATCTCTAAAGAATACAGACACATAAAGAGGAAAAATCTATTCAAATAAATCTGGGAAATGACTCTTTCCAAGGCCAAATCTAAAGTAGACTGAAGAACTCCACTCAAAAATTTGACTCATTCCTTTAAGCAAATTGAAATTCAGGCAGAGATATTTTTGGGCATTTCATGCAGAGGTAGTAAATACACTACCGGTTTGGCCTGGTTTGGCCAAACCAGTCATAAAAATCACCACCAGAAAGCCTCCAATCAGCTGAGAGGAGGAAAAAAAAACCTCTGACAATCAGCTGAGAGGATAAAAGACCAAAAAGCGCATGGCAGGGTGGGAAGTTGCTTCTAGCTTTTTGTTTCTTCATCATCTCAGCTGATTGGCTTGTTAGGTGCGGGCACATGCGATCATTCACCAAACCAGTAACGATTAAGGTAGGATTACATTATTGATGTTGTATATTTTTCTTTGGGGGATCATTTCTGATCCTACACCTGTCAGTCATGCTTCATGCCTTTATTTTCATCATGTATGGTTTATAAAAGAAATATTTTCAGTCTTTTCAGTCAGTCTTTTCTGTTACAACTCTTGGGCTGTTTTCAACTTTCTTTGAAATTATAATATCCTTAGATATTCTGCAACCTAGTCTGAACCAACACAACTACAGATAACAAATAAACCTGAATTCAATTAGACCATCAAAACAAAAATAGAACTTTTTCTAGTCTACTCCTACTGTACATGTGACCAGAAGAAAAACCCTTCTACCTACAATGGATTCAGTAAAAACTAAACTTAAGGTGAACACTGAACCAATGCAAATTGTACACAGGGTAAGAATCTAGCATCTTCCCTTTATCCACTCTATCCATTAGAAAATTCCCGATTGACTATCCTGCTGACATTATACCCAACCAGTAGTCCTAGTTTAGCAATTGTTTCAGGAAGTGGCTGTTTTGGTTACGACAATTGTGAAAAAGAGAAAATTCAACTATGGTGCTTTAGGGAAGGACAGGCTTCTGCTAAATTTCTGCTAAAGTTGAATATGTTTTTGTTTGGTCTTTGGTTGTAAATAAAGATGATGTATGTATCTTTGAAGTTGATGTTTCTTATAAGCGTGCACTTTCAACTTTTTTTACTCAGGTATTTTAAGTTTAACATCCTGTCCACCATCATACAACATATACAAGAAGAGACCTTACCAGTGGTGGAATTCAGTCAGTTCACACCAGTTCAAGAAAAGTGGTTATTAAATTACACACACCCCTCCCC
>BLBF01000002.1:24111840-24141848 GCA_015471245.1 Laticauda colubrina
CAAAACTGACATTTTAATTGCTGACCTGCTTGGCTGCCTATGGATGAGCCCATAACTGAAAGAATACATTCTCAAAAGTCATGAAAAACTCTAGTTAGGATTAAATAAATGCATGCTGCTTACACACAAAAGTAATGTATCCCTCCACTTCAAATGTAGCACAACACTTGAAGTACATCAAATACCTTGTTGCAGTTGAATGGATATATATTTCATAGCTATTCTCTCTCTAAAACATGTATAGACATACATACCCATAAGCATATCTGCAATATTGGCTTGCCTTTGACTGTCCTCCTATTGGAAAGCAAAATGTCATAAAATAAATCAGTCAGTCCTGAATCCTTTAAAACTGAAAATTCTACTTTAGGGACTCTAATATTTCAAAAAGGTCCTGGAACACAGTTTTACATAGGTGTGCAAATTCCCCTTCTGTATATTTATTCACAATGGGCTTCTACAAAGGAAACGGAATGTAGTCCCATCATTCCTTGGGACTTTTTATGGAGGTTATGGAGTTAATCCTCTTAAATCCCACTGAAAATGTCTGGGTTGTAAGCATCTGTCAAGACCATATAATGAGGAAATTTATATTGATTGATGACTCTCCAAAGACTTGGGATTTGGGTGAGTTTTTAATAAGAATCTAAAAGTATAGATTCTTATCACAGTACATAATATCTACAGAATTCTACTAGAAATCTTACAGAACTGGGCTTCTTCTGGGAAAATTCATAATTATTAGGTCATACTGCAACCCTCTCCATTTCTCCCAAGTAGTTTGGCTTCCAGTCCTTATTGCATCTGGAAAATAGGAGAGTAAATTTGTTTATAATTTACTAGCCTTATAACAAAATCCATGCACCCTCATTTCCATATAAAGATAAAAAATATTGTTTCATCTACAGCATAAATAATGTTGAATCTGTTTTTATTCCTCCATTCCAAACTCTTGTATTTGGAAAATAGAAATTAAATGATTATGTTTATGGTATACAAAAATATAAATCAACTGATATAATATAGAAGGTCTGTTTTTCAAGGCTATAAATAAACATCTTAAAAATATTGTTTATTCATATTGCATTAGGCCTTCTACAATGTTGCTTCTTTTATTGAGGCAGATTGTAGAAATAAATCACAGTGTAATGAAAGAAGCTGATGTACCTGTTTTTTATTTTGTTTTTGTTTTATCTCGCTCCTACATTATTTTGATGAATAACTTAAGGTGGCAAACAAGGCTAGTATTCCTCCTCCTATTTTCCCACAACAGCAGTCTCTGTGAGATGGTTTGGCCCAAAGTCACCCAGCTGGCTTTCATTTCCAAGATGGGACTAGAATTCACAGGGTCCTGGTTTGTAGCCTGCTGCCTTAACAACTAGACCAAAATGATATTTGTTGCTTTGTACTATGTTGGTACTCTAGAAATATATTTATGAAATTTGCAGTCACAAAATATGTGTTCATTATTGTCCAATTACAAAAACCCTGAGCAGTTTACAAAATCACTAATAAAATGTAATAAAACCATGTTCTGGTTTAAACCAGATTTAAACCAGATTTAAAATGCAATACATCTACTGGTTAAGGTGGAATGAAAGTATACTCTTCTCCAAAAGCTTGTCTAATAAACTAAGTTTTAAATTTAGATGGCCAGCGTGGAACCATCTGGATCTTAGGAGGGAACTAATTCCAAAATTAATGATGGAAAACATAGCCCACAAGTGCCAACCCCTTCACCTCCCATTTCCCACCTGCAGTGCAGATGGCTTTCATTCTGATGGCATTCTGGAGGGCTTGAAAATCTGGCACTTTTCCCAGATTTTAGGCTGTGAAGAGCAGATGGAGAGTAGAGCCCTTTGCATGGTGTATGCATTTTGACTGGATTTGTTATTTTGCTCAGTTGGATTGTATATTGATGTTTGTTTTTATTCTGTGAGCAACTCAAAGTCAGTTGGAGTCAGGTGATGTCCAGTTCAAATAAATAAGAAGAAGAACCAGGTGTCACAAGTCAACACACAGGCTGGTACATTCTGCACAAACTTCTGAGTATCTTCAAGAACACCTCTGTGTAAAGCAAATTTCAGTAAACCAATAGAGAGGGAATGGGTGTGTATAATAAAGGTTTCCTCAATCCTATTCCAAGAAAGGCTGCAATTGGTATACCAGATGTAGTTGGGCAATGGCATTCCTGGCCATACCTCCACCAGGTACATTTATAAGTCGAAGAGTGTTGATCTCTTGATAGCTGACTCAATTGATAATAAGATTTTTGCAGGGTTTTCTTTACAGGGATAATATTAAGGAAATTTCAGCAACGGGATTACTCTTACTTGAGAACCTAATTTGTCTTTCAGTTCATTAAGGAGCTCTTCAGTTTCTTGGAAATGGCTTTTCTAGGAAATGAAAAGCTGACTTCACTGAAAACTGAGGAATTTGTTGGTGACTGTTGCTCCCCCCACCAAACTATCTCCTGAATCTCTACCAGGCTGTGAACAGATCATTATGAAAAGTTGTTCTGAGCTGTAGTTTGATCCTTTTGGGAGACTGATGCTCTCTGCAGAGCCAACCAAGGGATCACTAAATCATCATACAGAGCTGGATGAACAACTATTCTGCCTTTTGGGGATTTAATTTCAACTTGTTTCATCTCATCTAGTCTCGTACAGCCACAGATATCAGCGAAGGGCTGTCCTATTAACTTACATTCAACTTCAGATGAAGGATATAACTGAGTATCATTGATGATTGTCCTCTCCCATGTCTTTACATAGAAATTATATAACATGAAGTACTAAGTCCTTTAACACACTGAACAGAAGAAACCAGAGACTTCACTGCTTATTTCCCAACATTTTTATTACCATTGTTCTCAAGAATCTTTCTAATAAGTGCTTCCAATTCTCAATCCTCATAGATAATTCAAGAGGATAGTATAGATGAAGATTTTAGAGCCCCTGAAAGTTATAAGGGCCAGAAAAGACACATTCACATTGTCCAGGACCTAGTGAAGAGAATTCACAAGGGGTACTTGTGCTATTTCCATCCAGGGCCTGAATCTAAAAGCCACCTAGAAAGGATCTAGATACTGTGACATGCTTCATGCAGAATTATGGTGGTTTGTGGTTGAAGTCCACTGCCTTCTTCAGAAAACTTCTTTAAAAGGAAGGAATGGCATTTCCTACACTGGAGGCTGACCTCTCTTGCTTCAACATAAAGTCCTGGACAATGTTCTATTGACAGAATATGATTCCAACAATTGTCGGTTATTTTTCCTTCATCTACTGCTCATGAATTTTCTGAAGACAGACTTGGTCAATGTGGACAACATGGTAGTGAAATCAGACAGACCTTTGATCTGATCCATTTGGGTCTTTCCATGGCTGTGTATTAGGCAATCATTACATTACAGTAATTTGAAATAATTGCATAGCTTGCTATTGTCCTTGGAATTATAGAGATCAGAAATATCCTTTGGCATCTATCATAACCAGCTCTTTTTTGTAGACTTTCAAAATCAGGGAAAAAAAAAAATCAAATCATGGGCTATAGTTTATACCTCGGAGATTAAAATTCTACTATATTCAAAAGATTCTCATTCCAAATTGTGACTTTAGATCATTGAAATCAAAACGAATATTTCCATTCCTTGTTTGGGTGGGATTTTAATTTTAATAGAGTACCAAGAACAAAGAAGCAGTGAAGATATTTTTTCTTTCCCAACTTCTTCATTTCTAGACTTCTTTGCCATTTATGTCAAATAATCTACATAAATAATTCTGCAGAAAAATTTAAATTAGCATTTTTGATTCCTAAAATTTGATTTCCCACTCTTTCAAATGTCAACTTTCAAATTCCTTGCTCTGCCTGGGTAATTTTTATGAATTGATGTACTGCTATAAAACATGCATCAACTACATATCCCATTCAAAAACTGTTAGTGGTTTCATTTTTAGCAGGTTATTCTTCCCAAACCATTTCCTGTTCTGAGGTTTGCTGCACTCGGACAAACTAACTAAAATCAAAACTGTGAAAATGCATAAACTGAATTCATCTCAGATCTCAGGCTATAAGGTATCATTCCTAAGGGAATGTACGCAGTGCTTCATTGTTCCATGTCAAAGAGCAGTTCTGAGTTTGCCCATTCAAAGTATAACACAGCTGACACACTGAAGCAAAAAGCTGATCAAAGATTTGAAAAAAAATTGCTTCCTATTCTAGTTTGTCTAAAGGAGAAGAGATAAAGAAGTATTTCTGGCACGGCTTACATATCTTGAATCAGGTGCCTTTTGCAGAAATATTTGTCATCCCACCCACAGAAGGATTTACAGGTCTTACAATGCAAAGAGCATCAAAGACGGCTGTGAGGCCTGATTCAAGCAGAATATTCTTCAGAGGGCCATTCCATCTGCTGAAAGCTTTCTTGGCTGGAACCTCTTATCACCCCAAGGTGTTCTAAGAAAGAAACTGATCTGGCAAACTGTGATGAAACTTTCAGTCTCTGTATGCTTTTGATTAAACCTGTTCAATAGTTCAGTGGATCAAGAAGTGCTACAATGAATGAATACACTTACCCATTGCTCTCTTCTCAGGTGGCCAAAAACAGAACAAATCAAATTACAGGCTATAGTTTGCACTTGACTGATTATCAGCGGTATCAAGGGGCAAGGCTAGAGTTGAATTTAGACAGGAGCAAGCATTCCCAAGACAGAACAAAGGCACTTTGGGATGTGGGGAGTCCTGAAATAACATTACTCATGTAAGAGCAATTACTTATTAGGAACTTCCTGCTGCTGCCATATTGGCAGGATGAATTGTGTAGGCTACTTTGCACATCTGGAATCATCAAAAAATATTTTATTGCCTGATAGTGCTGGAACATATGTTTTTGTTTCTTCTCTTTGTGGGTATTTCCAAGGCTGGCCGGAGAAAGATCTAGGCAAAACATGGATCCTTTTTATAATCAGACCAGAAGTGGTATTCAGTAGGTTCTGACCAGATCTGGAGAACTGGTAGCAGAATTTTTGAGTAGTTTGGAGAACAGGCAAAAACCACCTCTGACTGGTCCCACCCCCATCTATTCTCTGCCTCCCAAGTCCCAGCTAATCAGATGGGTTTTCTTTTGTTGCCCTGCACAGGAGAATGGAGGTGGAAAGCAGGTTAGTGTGGTGTGGAGGGAATGGGATTTTGCAGTAATCTTCCCCCAGGAGTGAGGACGTAATGGAGATTTTGCAGTATCATTCCCCTGCCACGTCCGCCAAGCCACACCCACCAAGCCATGCCTTGCCCACCAAGCCATGCCTTGCCCACCAAGCCATGCCCACAGAACCAGTAGTAAATTTTTTTGAATCCCACCACTGAATCAGACCCTCATTGTAGAAGCATACAGATAGTCCTTGCCTTATGACAACAACTGGGATGGGAATTTTCATTATTAAGCAAGCAATTTTTAAGTGACTCACGCTCAATTTTTTAACCTTTTTGGCATGGTAAGTGAATCACTGTAATTGTTACTTGAATTACATGGTTATTAAGTGGATTTGGCTTTCCCTAATGACTTTGTCAGAACCTGACTGAGAAGCTAACTAATGGTGAGCCCATGACTGTAATTAGGGTAAGTACTTTGCTAAGTATTTGCTAAGTGCTTGAATGTTGATCATGAAACTGGTTGTAAATGTGAAGATTGTTCTAAATGTGAAGATTGTTTCAAGTCACCTTTTCAGTGTTGCTATAACTTTGAGCTGTTGATAAGCAAATAATTTCAGTCAAGGACTATCTCAAGAGTAGAATACTACCGGTTCGGCCCAGTTCTATAGAACCGGTAGCTCCAAAGAGCACTGACACTGAATCGATTCACTGTGATAACCACCTGCCTACCCAGGCTCTAGGCTGTCCTTTATCCTAGGCTTTTATCTTCTCAGCTGCTTTGCATGGCACTGCTGAGTGCCGCTCATCAATTGAAGAAGATAAATGCTCACTGGAGCCGGAAGCACGCACATGTGTGCAGCACACATTTGGCACGCATGCGCCCACTCCCCAAATCAGTTGTAATGCTGGTAGGATCCCACCCCTAGACTACCTGTATGGTTGGACTACTCCTTTAATTACTGTTAAAGCTTTTCCATAAAAATGTTGGCATTACGGGAAATTATATGATACTGCTTTGCTACTAAGAGTGTGAGGTCCATATAGATCAGTGGTGGCTAACCTTTTTGGGGTCCTGTGCCAAAAATTGTGCGTGTGCCAGCACCCAGAAGGCAATATATGCCTCCCCCATGCCCCCATGCATGCGTGCATAATCCCCACCCCCACCACCCCCTTATCTGCACTGTACCTCACAGCTGATTTTCAGCTGGTTTGAGGCCTTTTTCGGCTTCCCAGAAGCTTGAGGAAGGCTTCTGCAGGCTTTGCAGGCCGATAACTAGGCCCATTTTGTCACTTCTGGTATTTTCACAGTGAGGTAAGTTTGCCTGCAGCTCATGTGCCGGCACTAATGGATCTGTGTGCCATCTGTGGCATCTGTGCCAGAGGTTCATCATCACGGATATAAATAGTCCTTTACTTACAAATTTTACTTAAAAATTTTAAACCATTTGAAGTTACAATAGCACTGAAAAAGTGACTTATGACCATTTTTCACACTTACAATCATTGCAGCATACCCATGGTCACCTGATCCAAATTCAAACACTTGGCAACTGACTCAGATTTATGATAGTCATGGTGTCCTGAGATCACCTTTGGTCACCTTTTGCAAGCTTCTGACAAGCAAAGTGAATGGGGAAGCCAGTTTCAAGTAACAACTGTGTTACTAGCTTCACAACTGCAGTGATTCACTGAACAACTGAGGCAAGAAAGATCATGATATGGGGCAAAATTCACTTAACAAATGTCTCGCTTAGCAAGATAAATTTTGGTTCAATTGTGATCGCAAGTCGAGGACTACCTGTAAAAAAATAGCTGGAGGGGGGTGAAAGACTTGGATGAGATCTTATCAAGGGACTGGAACTTGGCTAACAGTCCAAAAATCTGAGATGTCAACCCCAATTCTGCTCCTAGTTTGGAACCGTTTATTTGTTATTCCACTGAGTATCAATTATGAGACAGACACTGATTATTTGGATGAACTTTACTTATATAAACTCAAACCACATAGAAGGATTATTCTGGAAATTAATTTTAGAGAACCTTATCCTGGTTTGATAAATAAAAACCAATAACTTTTAAAGAAGCAGATGTTCAATTTGTGGATAAAGGCAATGATTTATCCAAGCAGAAGATATGGGGGAACTAAAGGCTGTTTCAGATGAAGCATGTACTGTAAGTAAACCCTTCTTTAAAGCCCATGTCACACTGCACCAACGGATGGAAAGAGGATGTAAATGGAGAGAAACACTTGCCATCTGTTGGTTAACGCGATGCTTCCATTCTGTACTCACTGCGTCCGTTTTTCATCCTCTCTATCCGTCCAGCATCCATCGACTGAGATTCCATCCGCTCAAAAAATTTTGAGCTGCTCAAAACTTTTTGAGCGGAAAATGTATCCAACGCATCCATTATGCATCTGCAACGCATACGGGGAATATCTGTTCTACATCCGTTGTCATCTGTTACGCATCTGCTATATCCGCTAGGCATCCGCTGCGCATCCGCGCAACTCGCATCCGCTCCAGGGAAAACAGACACAGGGAGGAAGCGAAACGGACGTGGAACGGACAGAAAGAGTTAGTAGCATGGACGGAGAAAGGATGAAAGCAGATGCAGCTCGCGAACAAAGCATTAAAACGGAAAAAACATTTGCAGAGGGGACCTATCTCAGATATTTAGGATGTCTGCAGGATGTCTAGAGGATGCAAAAGGACATCTAGCGGAAAACCTATATTTCCTATAAAAAGGGGAAGGAACTCACCTGGATCTCACTTTCAGTCCAGCAGCCCTGTGGTGCAGACCTCTTCAGCCTTCATCTGGCTCTTGCTCTTCCACAACATCCAGTCATCTCCTCCATGGATCATCACACACTCCTTTTGGTAGCCACCATCGTTCTACAACAGTGCAAAGCCATCTACAGGCTCTTTCACCGGTTCTACGGGAAGAAAAGGAGGCGGCCAAGAAGTGTTTGAGTCCGAAGATGGATCAGGAGAAGAGCAGAGTACGGACTGTACAACAAGCTGATGGTGGAGCTGAGGAACGAAGACACTCGTGCATTCCAGAACTTCATGAGGATGCCTCCAGCCATGTTTGATGAAGTAGTGGAGCGGCCGAGACCCAGGTTGACCAAGCAGAGCACCAACTTCTGGCCCAGCCTGGACCCTGGGCTCAAGGTGGCACTGACTCTGCACCACCTGGCCTCAGGGAGCACGTACAGGAGCATGCAGTACGGCTGGAGGGTGCCACACAACACCATCAGCATTGTGGTCAGAGAAGTGGTGCAGGCCATCATCGAAGAATACCTGGAGGAGCTCCTCCAGTGCCCCTCCACTGAAGAAGGCTGTAAGAAATTTGCAGAGCAGTGGTATCAGAAGTGGAACTTCCCCCACACCGTTGGAGCCATAGATGGGAAGCACGTGGCCTGCAAAGCTCCAGCCAAGTTGGGGTCCACTGATTTCAACTACAAGGGCTTCTTCAGCTTCATCCTCTTCGCCATGGTCTATGTTGACTACAAGTTCATGTACATCGATGCTTCAGGCAACGGGTCAGCTTCAGATGCCCAGGTATACAACGCCAGTGACCTCAAGGAGGGGCTGGAATGCAACCTCATCATGGGCTTCCCAGATCAAGACCCCTTGCCCAACAACACACAAAATGTGCCCTACTTCATCGTGGGGGATGACACCTTCTGCCTCAGAACCTACCTCATGAAGCCTTACACCTCCAGATGCCTCACCCATGAAGAGAGGATCTTCAACTACAGGCTGTCCAGGGCAGGGCGGGTGGTGGAGAACGCCTTTGGCATCCTGGCCAACAGGTTCCAGGTACTTCTCACCACCATGCAGCATCACCCAGAGACTGTGAGGAGGATCGTGGAAGCTTGCTGCATCCTGTACAATCTCATGTGCACCCGCTACTCAGTATTGCAGAACAGGCTCATGGACCTCCAACAAGGCAATGGGGACATGGAGCCTGGTGAATGGAGGCAAGGGCGAAACCTGATAGACACTGTGGATGTGCAGGGCCCCAACAGAGCCTCACGTGAAGGGAAGAAGCAGCGCAACCTCCTGAAACACTGGTGCAACTCCCCAGCTGGAGCAATGGAGTGGCAAGACAGGATGATAGATGCTTAATGGATGCTTCCTTCAGCCTGTCTCATCACACTGATGATATTGGGTCATGTATGTTGAGTGGCCCTACAATGAACAGGGCATTTAATAAAGAGTTGTGTTTATGTTGAAATATGTGGATCAATGATTACATTGTTATTGATAATGAAGGGCCATAGGTGTGGCACCTGGGAAGGTGGACCATACAGTCCCACTATGCTTGCACTGGAGGCTTATCTATTCCACTGCTATCCTTACCCATCCCACAGGTATCCTAACCCATCCCACAGCTATTACCCATTCCAAAGGTATCCCTGCCCATCCCGCAGCTGTTGGCCATCCCAAAGGTATCCCTGCCCATCCCACAGCTATTACCCATTCCAAAGGTATCCCTGCCCATCCCACTGCTATCCTTACCCATCCCACAAGCATGCAAAGGCTTAAACCATTTCTAAAAGTTTCCACCAAGACTTTATTTAATAAAATAAATGAAGCAAGTGTGTGTAGCAAAGATAATCTTTATTAATAGCAAGCTGTAAAAGCAAAATGACCCAAGTCAAGTGTCCAAAGCAAAGATAAAGTCAACAGGTAGCCACCCAGTCTCTGGCACTCTTCTTAGTCACTCTGAGGCATGCCCAGTCTCAGGGGTGAAGGGTCCAGGTGCTGTGGAGGTGGCTGCTGCTGGAGTGCTGGTCTGAGGCGTCATTGGGGTGCCTGGCCCCGAGAGGACAACAAGGGATGGTGTGTGGAGGAAGCTCTCAGAGAGCTGGCTCAGTCCTGTGATGTTGAGAACCCCTTCCTCCAGGACATGGGATGTCAGCCCCAATACTGATGACAGATGTTCTGAGGCCGGGCTTGGCTGTGGGGTGGAGGAAGGAGCAGTGTAGTGGGAATGTCTGGTCTGCAGCTGAGCGAGGTGAGGCGTGGGTGGCATCTGTAACATGGGTGGCATCGGTGGCGTCGGTGGCATCAGTGGCATCAGTGGCATCAGTGGCATTGGTGGCACCGGTGGCATACGATGTACCTGTGCCTGGACTGGGAAGGGCTGCCTGTGCTGCTGGACCTTCTGGTAGCCATAGCCTTGGTAGGTGAGGGGCTGTGGAAAACCTTGGAAGGGCAGTGACATCACCTGGGATGGAGGAGCAAGCCTGGACTGGGTGGGAGCAGGTTCATCTGGATCTGGAGGGTTGTGAAGCAGCTCGGTGATCCTGTCCTTCACCACCTGGTACTGGGGTTCCGCCATGTCCACGAGGGTCTGGTTCACATAGGTGAGGAAGGGCTTGCGATTGGAGGATGGGGCGTTGGTGTGTACCAGCTGAGAGAGGAGATCTACGCTGCTCCTGATGGTGTCTCTTATCTCCAGCAGGACAGTGTGGCTCTGCCCCTCTGGTCTGTCTCTCTGCCTTTCTGTGGAGGTGGAGCTGGGGGTGGATGTGGGTTGGCCTGTGGTGGAAGTACCCTCTCCTTGCTCCCACTGTGTCAGGGGGTCCTCCATGCACTCCACCATGGGTAGTGCAGCTGTCGGGGGGGGGGTTCTCTGTTGTGGGACGCTCCACAGATACCTGCCTGGACACAGGAGCTGACTCTTGGCCAGAAGAGGACTGGCTGTCAGCGGGCTGCCTGAGAGAGAAGGTTGTGAGAGGGGCTGCTCCTTGGTGGCGGATCTCACCTTCCAAGAAGCTGCACTTGGCCATCACAGATTTCTTTAGGTGCAGCTTCCCATACCAGGTGTGCATATGCTTCCACCAGCCAAGGATCACCTCCGAAGTGTAGCCCAGGCTCTCCACCTTATCTCTCCAAGCAGCCTGCTTCCTTTTGGTGTCTCGATAGAGCCTGTGTCCCTTCCGCCATAGATACTCATTCTCCCTCAGCCATTCCAGCACCTCATCCTCATGTTCCTCTTCAATGGAGTATTGCCTCCTCTCCCGTTCACGCGTATGCCTCTTCCTCCCTCTGGCAGGCCTATATGGGCCCTCATCAGAGGGGCTTCGAGGTTGTAGGGGCTGCTCCTCCACACCACCACCACCAGGAGCAGCAACAACAACAGTAGCAGCAAAAGCAGGACCAGCAGGACCAGCAGCAGCACCAGCAGAGTAAGCACCAGCAGTGCCAGCAGGACCAGCAGGACCAGGAGCACCAGCAGGACCAGCAGGACCAGGAGACCAGCAAGACCAGCAGGACCAGGAGCACCAGCAGGACCAGGAGCACCAGGAGCACCAGCAGGACCAGGAGCACCAGCAGGACCAGCAGGACCAGGAGCAGCACCAGCAGAGCAAGCACCAGCAGAAGCCCCAGCACCAGGAGCAGCACCAGCAGAGTAAGCACCAGCAGAAGCACTAGCACCAGGAGCAGCACCAGCAGAGTAATCACCAGCAGAAGCCCCAGCACCAGGAGCAGCGCCAGCAGAAGCTCCAGCACCAGAAGAGTCAGTCCCAGCAGCAGAAGCCCCAGCAGAAGCAGAGTCAGGGCCAGGGGGTGGGAGGGTGGCCCTGTCCCTCTTGCCAGGGCTGGCAGCAGATGGCAGAGGCTTTCTCTTCTTCCCCATGGTTGTTAGGTTGTTGGCTTGCTGGTTGGCTGGCTGGCTGGCTGGAGCTGTGTCTGGCAGCAGGTCTTTCCTCTGAATGGTGACCTGCTTGCGAGCTGCTTCTCTTTATATCCACGGGGCTGACACAATGCATCCTCCCCGCATGCACAGTGAACGCTGTGCATCCGCTAGGCTTCCTGTAGGCTTCCGCTCTGCATCCGCTTCATCCGCTCGGCGTCCACTCTGCATCTGCTCTTTCCACTGCGCGTCTGCTTCGCTGTGCTCTCCCGGAAGCCCCACGGATGTGCCATCCGCTCCCATCCGCTTCCATCCGCTAGGCTTCCGTGAAGCATCCACTTTCCATCCCCTCTACATCCTCCCCCCGTCTGTTCTTTTCCGTTGTTGTCCGCTCTGGTTATGCAAATTCGGGGCACTTTTGAGAGCGGATAACAACGGATGGAACATTTTCTCATTCGCTGTGTCCTTTTTAACAAACGTTTTGTATCCATCGGCCAATGTGGCAGGCCCTTAAAATAAGCTTGAGTCATACTGACTTTGTGGACCAATCCTTGAAGTTTCTTATCAATTTTACAAAAGTAGTTTTTCACTGCCTTATGCTAAGGTAATTTTTGGATTTCCAGTTTAGCCTGAAGCTCTGGAATTTCATATCAAACTTTCATGAAAGTGCTAACTGCAGAAAAAAATAAAGGTAGTCCTCCACATGACCACAATTGAACCCAAAGTTTCTGTTGCTAAACAGGACAGTTGTTAAGTGAGTTTTGCCCCATTTTACAAACTTTCTTGCCACGGTTGTTAAATTCGTAACACAGTTGTACATAAATCTGGCTTCCCCGTTGACTTTGCTTGTCATAATGTTGCAAAAGATGATCACATGAACCTGGGACACTGCAACCATCATAAATATGAATCAGTCGCTAAATTTTGATGACGTGAGCATTGGGATGCTGCAATGGCCATAAGAGTGAAAAATGGTCATAAGTCACTTTTCCAGTGCTGTTGTAAATTCAAACAGTCATTAAACTAAATCAAGGACTATTTGTAACAAAAAAATGGTGACAAGAAAAGTGTTCTTAACCATCATATGACAAAACATTCTTTCCTTATCAATAACTAATATAAGATGACTGTTGCTTTACTAAATTGGCAAAGTTGCATATCCCAATTCAAATTGGGAGTGAGTGCAAGGCACGTATGCCTCAAATGCCTTATATATTGAAAATCTCAACAGGCATCTCTGTTTATAAAATGTGTGGTGAGTTATTTAAATAGTAAGGATTGTGTATATGCTGTGTAGATTCAGTGGATCTGCTGTTTTTTTCTTTTTTGTGGGCTCCTGCAGATGTTTTCTGCAGCTTCAGATGCCAGACAAATAGATTCCAGCCTCAGCAGGAATTCATAGATTTGACAAATAAAACAATTTTCCAGGTTGGGATAGAATGGATATAAGATTTCTATATTCTCATTCTGTCAAAAGAAGGTCATTCATCTTTGTAAATGTCAAATTTGATTAAATGCATTAAAATTGTTGAGGTCAATGTGAAGACAAACCCATTATAATTTTCTTTATCTTCATAGTTTACAATTGTTTAGTAGCTTCATAATCCAGATTTTTTTTAAAGAAATAATGATCTCAGAATTGCTGTAAAGCTCTTAACCAGTTATCAATAGAAGCGTTGGTATTATTTTTGCAAGTATTTTAGTGACAATAATGTATTGAATTCTAGACTTTTATATTAAATCAAATGCTTGTTTTTCTTACTTGGTTACCTTATTAATAATCACATTTTTAAAAATGTATTCATGGTGCTTAAATAATAAAAATACAGTTGTTAAATGATACTCTTCAAAACAAACTAATTAAGAAAACTGTAAAAAAAAAGACTAATTGAAATATTAAATGGAACTGTTCATTCAGCGCCTACAAAATAAGACAATAAGAATAAGGAATCATAATATTTGAAAGGCAAACACAGAGGACATATTAATGTAACAATAACCTTTCAGAGTTGATGTAAAGCAGGATCTTCAAACTTGACAGCTTTAAGACTTGTGGACTTCAGTTCCCAGAATTCCTCCTCCAGTCATGGTAGCTGGGGAATTCTGAGAGTTGAAGTCCACAGATCTTAAACTTGCCAAGTTTGAAGACCCTTGATATAAAGTAACATTCTCAGGCAAGAGGGATACCATTGAAAAGCTCAGGTGTACAATTTCCACATTTTTTGCTTGAAGTAGATTTTAAAAATGGAAAGATTATACTAAATTGGACTCTTTATTTCTCAACAAAATACCCTTGTGAATTATGAGGTTAACTGTGGGGCCTCGATAAATGTCAGCACCTGGCTGATTCTACCTGGGTTTGAAACTAATAAGATTTGAACCTGAGTAATTCTTGGACAGAGAACAATTAGGTTGTAGAACAGATTGGGAAATCAGAGTAATTCCTAGAATAACAATGGCAAATTGCTTATGGGTAGCATCTTGTTTCAGCTTTTAATTACACACTCAGTTGCTCTGGAGATAAGCAATTTATTCAAGATTTAAGAGATAATTTCAGGCAAAGAAAGAAATGTAAATTAAATCATAGTCTGGGGGGGGGGGGGAGCTTGCTTGAATGGTTTCACTTTCAACAGGAGCATGCAGAAGAATAGTCAAAATCCAGTCCAAAATTCAGAGAGCCAGTTCAGGTTTGTTAGTCAGTGGGTCAGAATTTGAGGAGCAGAATGCACAAGGACATCACTCAGGAGCCAGAGGTCAGAGTTGTTTCCAATGAAAGGACAAGGGTCAGGGCTGTCTCTTAAACCAGGCTGCAGTCAGTTGTCTTCAATTACAAAGACTTCTTATTCTGTTTAGCAAGAAGTCTCATTGAGTATTGTTGTTCTGCTCTCTATTCTACTTGTATGAGAACTTGAAAATGTCAATCTAAAGCAGGGGTGTCAAATTCTCGGCCTGTGGGCTGGATGTGTCATGCACTGGCCATGCCCATGCCTAGTTTAGCAAAGGGGGGGGGGGAAATCCCGATACATCACATGATAACGCCATGATGCTGTGAGTTTGACACTCCTGATCTAAAGTGTTGCTTCCAAATCACCTGCTTCTCCTTGAGGGATAATTTAGAGCCTCCGCCAAAGAACACAGTGGCTTGGCTATTGCAGCCCAGACTGTTCTGCATTCTTCACACAAGTGATATCTAGCCATAAAATCTCTTTATGCCTCTTTGGCCACATGAATATATGTGAAGAGTTGACTTAAAATATGGTCAAGAAAAAATAAGTGGCTGTACTTCAGAATACAACAGAAACAGGAGAAAATAGATTCTGATCAGGTTGGAAGTGGTAGTGAACCTTCATGGGCTAAGGAATAATAAACATATTATTTTGAACATGTGCCTAACCAAACTACAACTTGATGGCTCCATTTCCACTTTCTGTTTTTTGTCAGTATACTATGCCTCATATCCAAAGGGCAATGTACTTCATATATATATATATTCTTTCTTCATGCCATTCTTGTTTTGAAATCCTTATGAAGGGTATCACTTTACTCAGCCCCTAGTCTCTAAGGTTCTGCAGAATAGTCTCTAAGGCTAATACAGCAATATTTCTATGTAGGAAATGTTTATTACTGTTGTCATATAACATGTGCATGCCTGTTCCTGGTACCCCTGCTATTCTTTCCTTTTTCACGGAAGGCTGCTTCTGTGAGTTGGTTCTGGCTTTATTGTTTACATGGATAAAACATGTGCTTGCTCACTTTTTTCCTTTCATTAGTGAGTCCAGTCATGCAGCTTTTTACAGGAAGAGTTTTTCAGTCACGTGGTTTTGCAGGTGCTGCATTGATAAATAACAGACAATGAACACAATGCTAGTGTGGCCTGTGATGTGAGATGAATAAATCCTCATGCAATGCCATTATCTTGTAGAGCAGAACCTGAAATTATTTGTGGGCTGTTATTTGGTCATTTTAGGAACGGTAAGACAGTCCTTGCTTCGATCTGTTTTCTGCAATACAAATCACCAACTGAAGGAAAAAATAATATGTTTTTACTAGAGGTCATTTTTCAAGAAATGCCAAAAATACCATTCTATTCCGATTTTAATACAAGGCTTTTGGATACATTATTTATTTCAGTAATGCAATTTAAAAGGTGAAACTAATATATGAGATAGACTCATTACATGCAAAGCAAGATAGTTCAAGCCATGATGTGTCATAACTGAGATGATTATGGCTTACTGCTCATGAAAACCCAAAATCCACAATCTCAGAAAATTAGAATATTGTGAAAAGGTTCAATATTCTAGGCTCAAAGTGTCCCACTCTAATCAGCTAATTAAGCCATAACAGCTGCAAAGGGTTCCTGAGCCTTTAAATGGTCTCTCAGTCTGGTTCATTAGGAATCACAATCATGAGAAAGATGGCTGACCTGACAGTTGTGCAGAAAACCATCATTGACCCCCTCCATAAGGAGGGAAGGCCTCAAAAGGTAATTGCAAACAAAGTTGGATGTTCCCAAAGTGCTGTATCAAAGCACATTTATAGAAAGTTATGTGGAAGGGAAAAGTGTGGAAGAAAAAGGTGCACAAACAGCAGGAATGACCTCAGCCTGGAGAGGATTGTCAGGAAAAGGCCATTCAAAACTGTTGAGGACTTTCACAAGGAGTGGACTGAGGCTGGAGTCAGTAAATCAAGAGCCACCACACACAAATGGATCCTGGACAGGGGCTTCAAATGTCGTATTCCTCTTGTTATGGCTCCTGAACAACATATGTCAGAAGAATCTTACCTGGGATAAAAAAAAAACAGAACTGGTCTGTTGCTCAGTGGTCCAAAGTCCTCTTTTCTGATGAGAGCAACTTTTGCATCTCATTTGGAAACCAAGGACCCAGAGTCTGGAGGAAGAACGGAGAGGCACACACTGCAAGATGCTTGCAGTCCAATGTGAAGTTTCCACAGTCTGTGTTGATTTGGGGAGCCATGTCATCTGCTGGTGTTGGTCCACTGTGCTTCATTAAGTCCAGGGTCAACACAGCTATCTACCAGGAGATTTTGGAACACTTCATGCATCCTTCCGCAGACGAGCTTTATGGGAATGCTGACTTCATTTTCCAGCAGGACTTGGCACCTGCCCACACTGCCAAAAGCACCAAAACCTGGTTCAGTGACCATGGGATTACTGTGCTTGATTGGCCAGCAAACTCGCCAAGAGAAAGATGAGAGACATGAGACCGAACATTGCAGAACAGCTGAAGGCCGCTATTGAAGAATACTGGTCTTCCATAACACCTCAGCAGTTCCAAAGGCTGATAGCTTTCATGCTACACCACATTGAGGCAGTAATTCCTGCAAAAGGGGCCCAAACCAAGTACTGAGTACATATGCATGCTTATACTTTTCCGAGGTCCAATATTATTCTTTGTACAATCCTTATTTTATTGATTGCATGTAATATTCTAATTTTCTGAGATTGTGGATTTGGGGTTTTCATGAGCTGTAAGCCATAATCATCACAATTATGATAAATCATGGCTTGAACTATCTTGCTTTGCATGTAAAGAGTCTATCTCGAATATTAGTTTCACCTTTTAAGTTGCATTATTGAACTAAATGAACTTTTGCACAATATTCTAGTTTTTCAAGTTTCACATGGACACAGATCCTCAATTGAAGGCAGGTTGGTAGCAATTGTTTTTTTTTTTTTTCAGTCCTATTTATCCTCTGAAGTCTTTGTCTGTCCTGTTGGGTTGCAAAACCAAACCAGACAATTATAGAGGTGCAGTTGATGGACTCAATAATTCCTCTGTGGAGCTGTATCAACAGCTCATTGGGCAGTTTGAGCTTTCTGAGTTGGTGCAGAAAGAACATTCTTTGTTGTGCTTTTTTGATGACATTTTTGATCTTAGGCATCCATTTTAGGTCATGTGATATAATAGAACCTAAAATGTTGATTTTTGACCTACACTGCAACAGTGCGAAGCCATCTGCAGGCTCTGTGAACTCTACTGCGAGAAGAAAAGGAGGCGGCCAAGAAGCGTCTGGGTCTGAAGATGGATCGCCGGAAGAGCAGAGTACGGACTGTACAACAAGCTGATGGTGGAGCTGAAGAATGAAGACCCTCGTGTATTCCAGAACTTCATGAGGATGCCTCCAGCCATGTTTGACGAAGTTGTGCAGCGCCTGACACCCAGGTTGACCAAGGCAAACACCAACTTCTGGCCCAGCCTGGACCCTGGGCTCAAGGTGGCACTGACTCTGCGCCACCTGGCCTCAGGGACCACTTACAGGAGCATGCAGTACGGCTGGAGGGTGCCATACAACACCATCAGCATTGTGGTCAGAGAAGTGGTGCAGGCCATCATCGAAGAATACCTAGAGGAGCTCCTCCAGTGCCCCTTCACTGAAGAAGGCTGGAAGAAAGTTGCAGAGCAGTGATATCAGAAGTGGAACTTCCCCCACACCGTTGGAGCCATAGACGGCAAGCACGTGGCCTGCAAAGCTCCAGCCGAGTCGGGGTCCACTTATTTCAACTACAAGGGCTTCTTCAGCTTCATCCTCTTCGCCATGGTCGATGCTGACTACAAGTTGATGTACATCGATACTTCAGGCAACGGGTCAGCTTCAGATGCCCAGGTATACAACGCCAGTGACCTCAAGGAGGGGCTGGAACGCAACCTCATCATGGGCTTCCCAGATCCAGACCCCCTGCCCAACGACACACAAAATGTGCCCTACTTCATCGTGGGGGATGACGCCTTCTCCCTCACAACCTACCTCATGAAGCCCTACACTTCCAGACTCCTCACCCGTGAAGAGAGGATCTTCAACTACAGGCTGTCCAGGGCAAGGCGGGTGGTGGAGAACGCCTTTGGCATCCTGGCCAACAGGTTCCAGGTACTTCTCACCACCATGCAGCATTGGCCAGAGACCGTGAGGAGGATCATGGAAGCTTGCTGCATCCTGCACAATCTCATGTGCACCCGCTACCCAGTCTTGCAGAACTGGCTCGTGGACCTCCAGCAAGGCAATGGGGACATGGAGCCTGGGGAATGGAGGCAAGAGCGAAACCTGATAGACACTGAGGATGTGCAAGGCCCCAACAGAGCCTCACATGAAGCGAAGAAGCAGCGCAACCTCCTGAGACAATGGTGCAACTCCCCAGCTGGAGCAGTGGAGTGGCAAGACAGGATGGTAGATGCTTCCTTCAGCCTGTCTCATCACATGGATGAGATTGGGCCATGTATGTTTGGTTGGCCTACAATGAACAGGGCATTTAATAAAGAGTTGTGTTTATGTTGACATGTGTGGATAATTATTACATTATTATTGATAATAAAGGGTCGTAGGTGTGGCACCTGGGAGGGTGGACCATACAGTCCCATTATGCTTGCACTGGAGGTTTATCTATCCCACAGCTATTACCCATTCCACAGGTATCCCTGCCCACCCCACAGCTATCTCAACCCATCCCACAGCTATCTTAACCCATTCCACAAGCATGCAAAGGCTTAAACCATTTCTAAAAGTTTCCACCAAGACTTTATTAAAAAAAAGAAATGAAGCAAGTGTGTGAATCAAAAATAGACTTTATTAACAACAAGCTATAAGACAAAAATGAGTCTCTGGCACTCCTCTTGGTCGCTCAGTCTCAGGGGTTAAGGGTCCAGGTGCTGTGGAGGTGGCTGCTGCTGGAGTGCTTGTCATCAGCTCCTCCAGAAGCAGAAGCAGCAGAAGCCCCAGCCCCAGAAGAGCGAGCCCGTGCTGCAGAAGCCCCAGCAGAACCAGAGTGAGGGCCAGGGGGCGGGATGGTAGCCCTGTCCCTCTTGCCAGGGCTGGCAGCAGATGGCTGAGGCTTGCTGTGCTTCTGCATGGTTGTGGGGTTGCTGGCTGGCAGGGAGGCTGGCAGGAACCAAGGCTGGCAGGGAGGCTGGCACCAAGGCAGGCACCAAGGCTGGCAGGAAGGCTGGCTGGCAGGCAGGCAGGCAGGCAGGCAGGCACCAAGGCTGGCAGGAAGGCTGGCAGGGAGGCAGGCACCAAGGCTGGCAGGAAGGCTGGCAGGCATGCAGGCAGGCAGGCACCAAGGCTGGCAGGAAGGCTGGCACCAAGGCAGGCACCAAGGCTGGCAGGGAGGCAGGCACCAAGGCTTGCAGGAAGGCTGGCAGGCAGGCAGGCACCAAGGCTGGCAGGCAGACATGAACCAAGGCTGGCAACAAGGCTGGCAACGAGGTTGGCAATGAGGCTGGCAGCAAGGCTGGTAGCAAGGCTGGCAACAAGGCTGGTAGCAAGGCTGGCAGCAAGGCTGGCAGGCAGACATGCAGGCAGGGCAGGCAAGGCAGCCAATCTGTCTGGCAGCAGGTCTTTCCTCTGAATGGTGACCTGCTTCCGAGCTGCTTCCGTTATATCTGCGGGGCTGACGCAATGCATTCTCCCCGCATGCGCAATTAACGGCAGGCATCCATTAGGCTTCCGCTGTGCATCCGCTAGGCTTCCGCTGTGCATCCTCTTCATCTGTTCGGCGTCCGCTCTGCATCCGCTGTATCCGTTCCACGTCCACTTTGCTGAGGTCCCCCGGAAGCCTAGCAGATGCACCATCCGCTCTCATCCGCTTCCATCCGCTGGGCTTCCGTTCCGCATCCGCTTTGCATCCGCCCTGAGTCCTCCCCGCGTCCGTGTTATCCGCTCCGGTTATGCAAATTTTTGCCCCTTTTGAGAGCGGATAACAATGGATGGAACATTTTGCTCGTCCGCTGTGTCCTTTTTGCATCCGTTGGGCAGTGTGACATGGGCTTAAAGAACAAATTTTTGGCTCACCAAGCAGCTACTGTGACTCAGTCTAAACGACTTCCTGGTGAGCTGAAACTATCCCAGCCAGCTTTTCTGCCCCCTCTTGAAGACTGTTAAATCTATAAATCATGCCTTGACTTTAATTTACAATTTGACTACTATTTCATTTGCCGAGTTTTAGAATGTTAGGCTATTTTTGAAGGGGTGTTAACTATATCTTGTCATCAGCTGCTGTCATCCATGAACTCCTGGTAAGAGACTTTAAATTTACAGAACCTTGGAGTATATGATCTTAAAACCGTGTTGACTGAGTGGAGCAACCATTTAAATTGTGAATAACTGTGGCAATAGGTGTGAAAATACAAAGTAGGCATACAGTAACATGTGTTAACTGCACTATGTGGGCAGTTCCAAAATCTGTTGTTTCATGACTTTCCTATTGTTTGATGAATCAACCTTTTGTGCCAATTTGTTTTATTAACATTATGTGATAGGAACATTTTGAGTGTGCTGAATAATTTACAATTGTGTTACTGGTTGAAAACCATCAGGTTTCAGAAGCTGAACCAAGTCAGATCTGTTTAATGCTTGGAGGGGATATTGCCTGGACTGTAAAACTGAATTTGAGAAGAAAATATTTATCACAAAATACTGTTTTTAAGAAAACTACTTGGTTACATCCTTTCAATCACAAATTTATAAAGGCTGGTAAATCCCATACTCATAAAATATTGAACTGTCGTTCACCCCAAATAATATTTTCATGGTAAAAATAACTTTTCATGAATGTTCCCAGTTTTGCTCATGATGAAATAGCTGAAAACTATCAGGGGACATAAATGCACCATTTCTTCTCTGTCCAAAGAGAGAAATGAGCTAGGTGCAGATCAGTCAAAAAAGGCTGTATATTGACAGGATGAATTTCATGAATTGGTGATTTCCAGATACAGGCACTAAATAAGTACTCTGCCTGGAATGAAATTGAATTCTAATTGAAAAGGTAGCTTGAGAGCACTCTAAACTTCATGTCTGTGAATAGTTTGGGCTGAATTAGGCTTTGATTCATTAGCTCTTTATGAATATTCCTCGACAGTGATGGACAAGTTCTGATGATATTATAAGTGAGCCAATTGGGTGTAGTGATTCAAGACACCAGACTAGAAACTAAGGAACTGTGCCTTTTAATCCTTTCTAAGCTATGAGGCTTGCTGAGTAACTTTGGGTCAATCATTCTCTCTCAGTGCTAGGAAGAAGGCAATAGCAAACTACTTCTGAAAAGCCATGGATGGAAACTCATGAACGAGAGAACCAATCTAGAACTAAGAAGGAGTTTCTTGATAGCTAGAATAATTAATCAGTGGAACAACTTGCCTCCACAGGCTGTCGGTGCTCCAACACTTGAGGTTTTAAAGAAAAGATTAGACAACCATTTTTCTGAAATGTTATAAGGTTCTCTATCTGAGCAAGTGGTTGGACTAGAATACTACCAAGGGCCTTTTCAATTCTGTTATTCTGTTATAATGCACTGAAAAAAAAAGCAGTAGACTTGTCCAGGGAGTCATCAAAATAATGATTCAAATGCATGCAGCAACACACACACAACATACACAAGGCATCCTAAGTGAATTATTTTCAGTCTCAGTTATTTAGCTTATTGAGTTATTGCTTTGATTCATTATGGCTTTCATAAAGACTTCTGAATCTAGGATTATCAGGAGAAAGCTCTTGATGGCTACTAATCTTCAAACATTTTTATTACATTATAAAGTACTTTAAAATGCAAAATACAAAAGTCAATAAAAGAACAGTGAGGGGGAGGGAAAGGGGAGAGAAAAATGAGGGAAAGGTAGGAAAAGAAAAAGAAGCATTGACTTCTGACTCTCTGTGGCAATAGAACAGGGCATTAACCTCAAATCACAGCTTATTGTTTTTCCATAAGAATAACAAGTCATTTCGATAAAGATCTATCAGTGTAATCTGTAAAACCCAAAGTCAAAATTGCATTCTTTTCCATATCAAGCACAAAATTCAGAAGTGGTTTCCACGTGGAAAGAAAAGTACTTACGTTCTTTTCTTTAATCAGAGTAGTCAGTTTTGCCATTTCAGCCAACTCCATCAACTTTTGCATTCATTCTTTTATAGCTATCAAAGCTATCAAAGTGACTTTCCATTTTTGCACATACAATAGTCTTGTTATTGTCAACATATGCAGAGTTCTAAACTTTTTCTCATGTTCTTTATCCATTACTCCCAAAAGGAAAAGTTCTGGTTTCATTTCTATCTCCATTTTCAGAATTTTCTGTATTAGAATGTGAACCATACTCCAAAATGTTTTTGTTTTATCACATGTCCACAATAAATGATAAAAAGTCTCTTCTTTATTTTTACACTTCCAACATTCATTTGACATACCTTTATACATCTTAGATAGCTTATCTGGTCTTAAATACCAATGATACATCATCTTATAAAAATTCTCTTTTAAATTATAATTTAAGTGTAAATTTTAAACCTTCCCTCCACATATTTTCCCATTGTTCAAGCATCACATTATATCCAAAATTCCTTGCTCACTGGATCATAAAATGTTTTACATGTTCATTTTCTAAGTTTAGTTTCAATAACATTTTATAAATCTCAGCAGATGTCTACTAATCTTGATAGATGCTTGTTCTCTCCATAGTCAAAGAAGGTATGGTTTAAATGCAAACTTCTGGGAACAAAGGAATAGAAGGCTACTGTTTTTATATCTGCATTTGAGAATTTCTTCAGTGCATTTTGTTAACCACAGTGTGATCAAAATCCTAAACTAGTTTGACTAAAAGAGCTAACCTGGACATTGTGTACTGATAAACACATATGTCATTAAGAATTAATGATTATTTTTTAAAAATGCAATGGCATTTAGTAAAGTCACAATGTTGTTTTAGTGAAGTGCAATAAATTGATTCTTGCAAACATCATTGTGACATCTCATGACAGGTCAGTAGTTGATTTTCTGCTGAAATATAGTAACAGTAAGAGAACATCATTTTGGGGCTGATTGCAACACTCTGAAGCTTGAGATGATTCATATTAATACTGAATGAGAACTATTTCTTTGAAGGGAACCTAAAAAATGCATTGCCTCACCCAACCTTTCTCATTTGTTACATCACGTGACTTTTCAATGTAATTGATTATGTGAATTGCAATAATTATTTGCGGTCCATATCAGAGTACACTAGCAAAGGGTTGTCATTTCCTAAGTTGAGAAAATAATTTTTCGAAAGAAAATAATTTATAGAAAGAAAAAAAAATTATAGAAAGAGCTACAATGTTCATGTGGGCAAAATTATGAATTGTTTTGTGGGCTTCATAAAAACAATAAAAAGCATATTAAAAAGAATGGAAATGTCTGTATTATATTAATGGAAAACATTAAACTAAGCATTTTTTGGAGTAAATATATTGGTGAAACACACAATCGTATTTCTCTTGTTCTTAGGAAGTTTTGATTTGAAAGTTGTTGATGTTTCATCTAGTGGTTTCCTTTTGTAATATAAAATATTTCTGTCTGGCCAAATATCTCCATTGTCTGAGTTTTCTTTGTTTTGATGACAACTTGGTTATTCAAAATGAATAATTCCTACTACTTTTCTTCAGATGCTTCATCTTTATGGTTTATTCTTGAAAGTATAAGCAAAAGCTTATTGAAATTATCAAACAAAGGAAAGGGACCCCCTATAGGGCCCCACATTTTTTTGGGTAAGACGTACATTGTTATACCATTCTAATGATCATTTATACAAATCATTCTATGTTTCTTATCATTCTAGACATAACCGTATCAATCCTATCATCCTATAAAAAGTATTTCAATAATTATGTAGTTGTTTGATAGTTACCCATCCAATGCAAGAAATAGATTTCCATCCTCTGGAGACTCTGGAAAAACAAACTCAATTTCCCTTTCCAAGCTCCACAATCAATCTTTTTCTCAAAATCCAAATCTTACAAACTTCTGAATGATTATGTAATAGAACTGATGTAGAGTTGTGACAAGGTGTGTGATGTATTATCATTTACTTCTAAAAAGTATCTCACAATATCTTGAACAAACTATAAAACTAAAGATGGTAATAGGAAACATTACTATGTCAGCTATTTTACCACATGCCTCTGACAAAATAAACCACTTTATCTACGAAAGCCAGTCATGTGTCTTCCATCACTCTGTTTTTTCAAAGAAACATCATCCAACTTCTTTACCTGAGTATTTCAGGATTATCTGATTGTTCCAGAGTGAGGTGATCACTCTTGGAAAAAAAAAACATAATAAAGCACTTTTTTTTGCTTGTGCTTTAAGTTTTAGAAAAAGTTTGGGAAGAAAATTTGTCTCACCCATCATCACTGGCAAGTCCACTTCTTTTAGTCTCATTCATGCCAGAAGGAATTAATATATCTCCTTTTTGTTAATTCTGTTTGAATTTCTTTCTCAGCTTTTATGAATAGAGTGAGCTAACAGTGGAAAGTCTGTAGCAACATTTCAGTAATAAAAATGATTTAATGAATCAATTATGGTGGGGTGGAAATGTGTGGTAGAATAACCCACATGTGGCTCAACCTGGAAGAGGAAAGTTCTTAGCAGCACAAAATCACAAAGAAGTAATGTTTCTTCTCTGGATAGACATTTTGAGGTCTTTCATAAAACACAAATAGAGTTTTGAAAGTCCAGATGTGTATCTCATTAGTTTTACCACCAGCTATATGATGTACAGTCTCTCAAGATAGCAAAACAGTTTCCCCAAGTTCTAAGCTTAAAGCAATCTTAAGTTTTTTCTTCCCAGATGACTTTCTATGTGGATGGAAGTTGGGGGCCTGGGAATTAGTGGTAGGTGTAAGTAAACATAGGTGGACATTTTTCTTTTCCTAGAATGTTTAAGGAATTTGACGTTCTTGTTGGTGCACATAAAAAAAGTCCTCAATTGTTTCTAACTCACATGAACTTAATTCAATGGTTCCTATGCTTAGAATGGCAGAAAATAACAGCATCATTTTATAATAATTATGGTGAGACAGGGTTCCCAAATGTTTCAAATGGGGTATGGGATCTGCATGTGCCTTGGGGCCACAAGCTAAATACGCAACTAACATGGGCAGTATCCTGTCCACACGCTTTTATCTTTCTCGGTGACTTCAATCTACCTCATATTAACTGGACCCTTAACGAATGTAAAACTGAACTCACACATGCAACCTTCTACAATGCAGTAACAAATCTGGGACTAGAACAACTAGTAACCAACAACACTAGACTTAACAACTGCCTCAATCTCATCTTCTGCAATAGTTTGGATTCAATTTACGGAATATAAATTAAAGAACCCTTTCTCAACAGTGACCACAACATGATTGACTTTGTCTCAACATATGTCCACACAAAAATCATAACAATGACGATATCCCCAATTATAACTTCAAAAAAGTTATGATCTTATAAACAATGATCTTTCATCCCTTGATTGGCAATTTCTATTCTCTGGATGCTATACTGTAGAAGACCATTACAACATATTTTTACTTGAAGTCAAAAGAGTCATCAAACTATATGTATCATTAACAACTCCCAAAACCAGAAAAAACAAATTACCCAAAATAATAAGGAAGCTTAAATCCAAAAAGAAATCACTTTGGCAGAAAAACAAATCTGGTCACGTTGCCGATACAAGGCAGATGCAAAAATTTATGCCACCAGATTAAAAACTGAATGCACCAAATATCACATTAAACAAGAAGAAAACATTCTCAGCACCATTTCCACCCATGCTTTCTACAATTTTATAAACAACAAACTGAGAGACTCAAGGTCCATCCCACCCCTGAAAGGACCTAATGGTAAAGACTGCAACGATGACACTATTAAAACCAGCCTCTTTAACACATTCTTTGGCTCAGTATTTGTAAACAACAATGGATCATGCCCAATATTTCCTAGTCAAACCACAGACAACTATAATGATCTAATACATATCAATTTTACAGAAGACAATGTTGAAAAAGCACTATGCAATCAAAGATCATCTCTATCTATTGGACCGGACGGAATATGTGCCTACTTTTTAAAAAAGCTACCCACTGCCATAACCGAACCTCTAAGCATTATCTTTGAAAAATCTTTCAGGACCAGCTCCCTGCCAAAACTATGGTCACAAGCCACGGTCATTCCCATCTTCAAAAAGGGAGACCTCAGCTTTGTTGAAAATTACAGAACAATCTCTTCATGCTGCGTTACCTGTAAAGTCATGGAATCAATTATTAACCAATCTATCATCCTCCACTTAGAAACAAACAACCTACTCTCTAATAAACAATTTAGTTTTAGGAAAAAACTATCAGGTAATCTGCAACTCTTACACTGCATATGGACTACACAACTCAATCAGGGCAAAGCAATAGATGCAATCTACATAGACTTCTGTAAAGCCTTTGATTCAGTTATACATGGCAAACTACTCCTATAACTAAAATCTTACGGTATCTCTGGACGCCTGCATAACTGGATAGAAGCATTCTTGTCAAACAGACAACAAATGGTCAAAATTGGGAGCGTCCAATCAAATTCTGTACCTTTCAACAATGGTGTTCCCCAATGACCAACTCTTTCAATACTCTTCATAAATGACTCTGTGATCATATCAAGAGCAACTGCATTCTCTTTGCTGATGATGTACAGCTATTCAACACTGAATAATACTGCTACCCTTCAAAAAGACCTCGACAATGTATCAGAATGGTCAAACAAATGGCAACTTCAAATCTCAACAAATAAATGCTCTGTCCTACATATTGGCAAGAAAAAAATCAGAAAATAAAATACAGGCTGAATAATCAAGACCTTGTTGATGATCCAAACTCTGTCAAGGATCTTGGAGTACTCATCTCAAATGACCTACGTGCTAGAGCCCACTGTAACTACATAGCCAAAAAGACATTAAGAGTTGTTAACCTAATCTTACATAGCTTTTTGTCTGGTAATATTACACTAATAACAAGAGCATACAAAACATTTGCTAGACCAACACTCGAATACAGCTCATCCGTCTGGAACCCACATTACATATCTGATATTAACACAGTTGAGAAAGTTCAAAAATATTTCACAGGAAGAGTTCTCCACTCCTTTACTCATTGCAGACTCGAAATTCTAGACCTAGAAAATCTAGAACTACGCCACCTTTGGTCCGATCTAAGTGTGGTATATAAAATCATACATTGCAATGTCCTACCTGTCAATGAATACTTCAGCTTCAACCATAACAACACAAGAGGAAGCAATAGATACAAACTCAAGGTTAATCGCACCAAACTTGATTATAGGAAATATGACTTCAGCAACAGAGAGGTCAATGTCTGGAAAACTCTACCTGATTCTGTGTTTTTTTTCTCCCAACCCCGACAACTTTAACCTTAGACTGTGTATTATTGACTGTCTGCTATTGAGGTCTGTAGGGGGCATGCATAAGCGTATCGTGTCCCTGTCCTATTGTTTGTTTTATATATATTTTTATTTTTCTTATATGTATCCATATATTCATAACTATGTTTTTACTTATACCTATTATCTTGTAAGCAATTGACAAATAAAAATAAAATAAAAAAAATAAAAAAAACTTTCTGATTCCAGTATACTATATCCAGTTCTATGAACTTAGAATATGACCTTGCACTTATTGATAGTTTTTTTTTCTGATACCAATCCTTGATCAAGCATATTAAGTAATTTATTATTTGTGGCATGAGAACCTCTTGTCATCCTGAACCTGCCCAATGACATTTCTTAGCTTCTCACACTTTCCTGATCCCAGCTAGGAGTACTGAAAGTTATAATTCAGCAACATCTGGAAAGGGACAGGTTCCACATTTCTGAATTATTATTTAAGATTGCTTTAACCCCTCTTTATTCTTTTGGGCCATTTCTCAGTTTTGTATTCATGAAGCATCCATATAATAACCTTGAAAATTTATGGTCCTTAAGGAGGGTTAAGGGATTTGGAAAGTTTGCTCCCCCTGCTGGGTACAAGAGTGGTTGAATGATTCCAGCTGTTGTAGGATTCTTGGAAGACCCCTTCAAACTGCTATACTTGTAGCATGTTGCCAAACTGGCACTGTTGTCTTTGCACTGAATGCCAGGCCCTAGTTATTTAGCTAAGACTGTGTACTATATATAATTTCAAGCTGTTGGGAAGAATGTTTGTGGAAGATGTTATCGACTAGAGACCTACTACTAGCAGCATATGGAGTAGGTTTTTCATATCCGTTTTTGGACAAAATTTAAAATGCAAAATTTAAAGCATTCCTCCAACAAAGGCTTGTGAGAATTAGCTCTTTAATGAAAGTTTGTGTTAAGTACTTGTTCAGTGAAGACTTGCATAAATTTCATAAAGCAAACACTTTCTGCTATCATAATCTTGTCTGTCTATCATATCACTTGTCTGGCATTTCCAGCTGAAAGAAGACACTTTTGCCTAGGTAGGTAAAGTATCTTCTAATTCTTCCAATTCTTCCAATAGGCTACTGGAAGCACTAGAAAAGGCTTTGGTGTGAAACAAGTTGACTTAGTAAAGCAAATTAAACCACATTTGGAGCTTAATGAACCAAATTACAACTTTTTCATGATGTGAAATAACTTGCCCAGTTCCTGTAACCATTCTTCATATGTTTTAGTCCCCAGTCGCCTAATCATCCTGGTTGCTATTCTCCGTACTTTTTCTAGAGTCATAACATCTTTTATAATGTGGTGATCAAAACTGGATGCAGTATTCTAGATGTGGTCTAACTTAAGGCCCTGTCACACTGGCTGATGGATGCAAAACGTTTGTAAAAAGGACACAGCGGATGAGAAAAATGTTCCATCCGTTGTTATCCACTCTCAAAAGGGGCAAAAATTTGCATAACCAGAGCGGACAACACGGAAAGGAACGGACGGGGGGAGGACGTAGGGCGGATGGAAAGCGGATGCTCCATGGAAGCCTAGCGGAAGGAAGCGAATGGGAGCAGATGGCACATCCGCAAGGCTTTCGGGGGAGCACAGCAAAGTGGACGCGGAACGGAAAGAGCGGATGCAGAGTGGACGCCAAGCGGATGAAGTGGATGCACAGCGGACGCCGAGTGGATGAAGCGGATGCACAGCGGAAGCCTAGCGGATGCCTACCGGATGCCTAGTGTTCACTGCGCATGCAGGGAGAATGCATTGCGTCAGCCCCGCAGATATAAAGGGAAGCAGCTCCCAAGCAGGTCAACATTCAGAGGAAAGACCTGCTTCCAGACACATCGCCTGCCTGCCTGCCTGCCTGCCTGCCTGCCTGCCAGCCTGCCAGCCTGCCAGCCTGCCAGCCTGCCAGCCTGCCAGCCTGCCAGCCTGCCAGCCTGCCAGCCTGCCAGCCTGC
>BLBF01000002.1:24141858-24153141 GCA_015471245.1 Laticauda colubrina
AGCCTGCCAGCCTGCCAGCCTGCCAGCCTGCCAGCCTGCCAGCCTGCAAGTCTGCCTGCCAGCCTGCCTGCCAACCTGCCTGCCTGCCTGCCTTGGTGCCTGCCTGCCTGCATGCCTGCCAGCCTGCCAGCCTGCCTGCCAGCCAGCAACCCCACAACCATGGGGAAGAAGAGAAAGCCTCAGCCATCTGCTGCCAGCCCTGGCAAGAGGGACAGGGCCACCCTCCCACCCCCTCGCCCTCACTCTGCTTCTGCTGGGGCTTCTGTAGCACGGGCTCACTCTTCTGGGGCTGGGGCTTTTGCTGCTTCTGTTTCTGGAGGAGCTGATGATGATGCTTATGGCGGTGCTGCTTCTGCTGGTGCTTATTCAGCTGATGCTGCTTCTGGCGGTGGTGCTTCTGCTGGTGCTTACTCTGCTGAAGCTGCTTCTGGCGGTGGTGCTTCTGCTGGTGCTTACTCTGCTGATGCTGCTTCTGGCGGTGGTGCTTCTGCTGGTGCTTACTCTGCTGAAGCTGCTTCTGGTGATGCTTCTGCTGGTGCTTACTCTGCTGGAGCTGCTCCTCGTCCTGCTGGTCCTCTCATGCTCCTGGTCCTGCTTGTGCTCCTGGTCCTGCTTGTGCTCCTGGTCCTGCTCATGCTCCTGGTCCTGCTGGTCCTGCTCGTGCTCCTGGTCCTGCTGGTGCTGCTGGTGCTGCTGGCACTGCTGGTGCTTATTCTGCTGCTGCTGATCCTGGTCCTGCTGGTCCTGCTCGTGCTCCTGGTCCTCCTGGTGCTGCTGGTCCTGCTGCTGCTGATGCTGCTGGTGGTGTGGAGGAGCAGCCCCTACAACCTGGAAGCCCCTCTGATGAGGGCCCATGTGGTCCTGCCAAATGGAGGAAGAGGCAGACGTGAGAACGAGAGAGGAGGCAATACAACATCGAGGGGGAACATGAGGATGAGGTGCTGGACTGGCTGAGAGAGAATGAGTATCTATGGCAGAAGGGACACAGGCTCTATAGGGACACCAAAAGGAAGCAGGCTGCTTGGAGAGAGAAGGCGGAGAGCCTGGAGTACACTTTGGAGGTGCTACTCGGCTGGTGGAAGCACATGCACACCTGGTATGGGAAACTGCACTTCAAGAAATCTGGCCAGGCCGCGGTCAAGCTGACAGACCGAGAGACCTACGTGATGGTCAAGTGCAGCTTCTTGGAGGGTGAGATCCACCACCGAGGAGCAGCCCCTCTCACAACCCTCTCTCTCAGGCAGCCTGCTGAGAGCCAGTCCTCTTCCGGCAGCGAGTCAGCTTCTGTCTCCAGGCAGGTGTCTGTGGAGTGTGCCATGACGGAGACCCCCTCGACAGCTGTACTAACCGTGGCGGAGCACCTGGAGGACCCCCTGATGAAGTGGGAGAAAGGAGACGGCACTTCCACCACAGTCCAACCTGCATCCACCCCCAGCTCCACCTCCACAGAAAGGCAGAGAGCCAGACAAGAGGGGCAGAGCCACACTGTCCTGATGGAGATAAGAGACACCATCAGGAGTAGTGTAGATCTCCTCTCTCAGCTGGAACACACCGACTCCTCATCCTCCAACCGCAAACCCTTCCTCACCTATGTGAACCAGACCCTCATGGACATGGCGGAACCCCAGTACCCGGTGGTGAAGGACAGGATCACCGATCTTCTTCACAACCCTCCAGATCCAGATGAACCTTCTCCCACCCAGTCCAGGTTTGCTCCTCCACCCCAGGTGATGTCACTCCCATTCCAAATCTTTCCACAGACCCTCACCTACCAGGGCTACGGCTACCAGGAGGTCCAGCAGCACAGGCAGCAGCCCTTCCCAGTCCAGGCACAGGTTCATCGGACACCACCATTGCCACCGGTTCCACTGATGCCATCGATGCCACCCACGCCACTGATGCCACCGACACCACCGATGCCACCAACGCCACCAATGCTACCGACGCCAGCCCTCACCCAGCTGCAGACCAGACAGCCCCATTACACTGCTCCTCTCTCCTCCCCACAGCCAAGCCTGGCCTCAGTACATATGACATCAGTACTGGGGCGGACACCCCAAGGCATGGAGGAAGGAGCTCTCAACATCACAGGGCTGAGCCAGCTGTCTGAGATCTTCCTCAACACACCGTCACCTGTTGTCCTCTCGGGGCCAGGCACTCCAATGACGCCACAGACCAGCACTCCAGCAGCAGCCAACTCCATGGCACCTGGACCCTTCACCCCTGAGACTGGGCACGCCTCCGAGTGACCAAGAGGAGTGCCAGAGACTGGGTGGTTACCTGTTGACTTTATTTGGACACTTGACTTGGGTCATTTTTCTTTTACAGCTTGTTATTAATAAAGATTCTTTGCTTCACACACTTGCTTCATTTCTTTTTTTTAATAAAGTCTTGGTGGAAACTTTTAGAAATGGTTTAAGCCTTTGCATGCTTGTGGGATGGGTTAAGATAGCAGTGGGATGGGCAGGAATACCTTTGGGATGGGTTAAGATAGCAGTGGGATGGGCAGATATACCTTTGGGATGGGTAATAGCTGTGGGATAGATAAACCTCCAGTGCAAGCATAGTGGGACTGTATGGTTCCCCCCTCCCTGGTGCCACACCTTTGGCCCTTCATTATCAATAACAGTGTAAGCATTGATTGACACATTTGAACATAAACACAACTCTTTATTAAATGCCCTGTTCATTGTAGGCCCACCCAACATGAATGGCCCAATCTCATCAGTGTGATGAGACAGGCTGAAGGAAGCATCCATTAATCATCTATCATCCTGTCTTGCTACTCAACTGCTACAGCTGGGGAGTTGCACCAGTGTTTGAGGAGGTTGCGCTGCTTCTTCCCTTCACATGAGGCTCAGTTGGGGCCTTGCACATCCTCAGTGTCTATCAGGTTTCGCTCTTGCCTCCATTCACCAGGCTCCATGTCCCCATTGCCTTGTTGGAGGTCCATGAGCCTGTTCTGCAACACTGGGTAGCGGGTGTGCATGAGATTGTACAGGATGCAGCAAGCTTCCACGATCCTCCTCACGGTCTCTGGGCGATGCTGCATGGTGGTGAAAAGTACCTGGAACCTGTTGGCCAGGATGCCAAAGGCGTTCTCCACCACCCGCCTTGCCCTGGACAGCCTGTAGTTGAAGATCCTCTCTTCACGGGTGAGGAGTCTGAAAGTGTAGGGCTTCATGAGGTAGGTTGTGAGGGAGAAGGCGTCATCCCCCACGATGAAGTAGGGCACATCTTGCGTGTCGTTGGGCAGGGGGTCTGGATCTGGGAAGCCCATGATGAGGTTGCGTTCCAGCCCCTCCTTGAGTCACTGGCGTTGTATACCTGGGCATCTGAAGCTGACCCGTTGCCTGAAGCATCGATGTACATGAACTTGTAGTCAGCATCGACCATGGCGAAGAGGATGCTGCTGAAGAAGCCCTTGTAGTTGAAATAATTGGACCCCGACTTGGCTGGAGCTTTGCAGGCCACGTGCTTGCCATCTATGGCTCCAACAGTGTGGGGGAAGTTCCACTTCTGATATCACTGCTCTGCAACTTTCTTCCAGCCTTCTTCAGTGGAGGGGCACTGGAGGAGCTCCTCTAGGTATTCTTCGATGATGGCCTGCACCACTTCTCTGACCACAATGCTGATGGTGTTGTGTGGCACCCTCCAGCCGTACTGCATGCTCCTGTATGTGATCCCTGAGGCCAGGTAGCGCAGAGTCAGTGCCACCTTGAGGCTGGGCCAGAAGTTGGTGCTCTGCTTGGTCAATCTGGGTGTCAGCCGCTCCACAACTTCATCAAACATGACTGGAGGCATCCTCATGAAGTTCTGGAATACACGAGGGTCTTCATTCTTCAGCTCCACCATCAGCTTGTTGTACAGTCCGTACTCTGCCCTTCTGGCGATCCATCTTCGGACCCAGATGCTTCTTGGCCGCCTCCTTTTCTTCCCGTAGTAGAGTTGAAAGAGCCTGTAGATGGCTTCGCACTGTTGCAGAATGATGGTGGCTACCAAAAGGACTGTGTTACGATCCATGGTGGACATGACTGGATGCTGTGGAAGAGCAAGAGCCAGATGAAGGCTGCAGAGGTCTGCACAGCAGGGCTGCTGGACTGAAAGTGAGATCCAGGTGAGTTGCTCCCCCTTTTTATAGGCAATATAGATTTTCCACTATGTGTCCTTTGCATCCTCTAGACATCCTCTAGACATCCTTAATATCTGAGATAGGTCCCCTCTGCGAACGTTTTTTCCCTTTTTAAATGCTTTCTTTGTGAGCTGCATCTGCTTTCATCCTTTCTCCGTCCGTGCTACTAACGCTGCATGTCCATTCCGCATCCGTTTTGCTTCCTCCCTGTGTCTGTTTTCCGCTTGAGCGGATTTGAGTTGCGCGGATGCGCAATGGATGCCTAGCGGATGTAGTGGATGTGTAACGGATGCCAACGTATGCAGAATGGATGTTCCCCGTATGCGTTGCGAATGCAGAACGGACAGGTTGGATACATTTTCCGCTCAAAAAGTTTTGAGCAGCTCAAAACATTTTGAGCAGATGGAACCTCAGTCGACGGATGCTGGATGGATAGAGAGGAAGAGAAACGGACGCAGTGAGTACAGAACGGATGCATCGCATTAACCAACGGATGGCAAGTGTTTCTCTCCGTTTTACATCCTCTTTCCATCCGTTGGTGCAGTGTGACATGGGCTTAAGGCTTTATAGAGAGGTATTAGTACCTCACTTGATCTCAATTGTATCCCTCTGTTAATGCAGTTTAGGATTGCATTAGGATTTTTTGACTGCTGTTGCACACTGATGGCTCATATTTCACTGGTTGTCCACTTATACTCCAAGATCCCTCTCACAGTTACTGCTATTGAGCCTGGTTTCATCCAGTCTATATATGTACTTTTGATTTTTCTTGCCGAAGTGTAGGACATTGAATTTTTCTACACTGAATTTCATTTTGTTAGATACAGCCCAGCGTTTGAGTCTGTCACGATCCATCAGGATCTTGAGCCTATCTTCTTGGGTGTTAGCTGTTCCTGCCAGCTTAGTATCATCTGCAGATTTGGTTCGTTCCCCTTCTATTCCCTCATCTTAGTCATTAATGAAGATATTGAAGAGTACTTGGACTAAGACACAACCTTGTGGCACCCCACTGCTTATTTCCCTCCATGTAGACTTAGACCCATCAAGGACTACTTGTTGAGTACGGTTTGTCAGCCAGTTGCGAATCCATCTCCTGATGGTGCTATCTATTCCACTTTTTTCTAGCTTACTAAGAAGTAGGTTGTGGTCTACTTTATCAAATGCCTTGCTGAAATCTAAGTATATAATGTCCACAGTATTTCACTGGTCTACTAATTTAGTCACTATGTTGAAGAATGAAATAAGATTGGTCTGGTATGATCTGTTTTTAACAAACCTGTGCTGACTGCTAGTTATTACTATACTTGTTAACTAGATGTTGTCAGATCTGTTTTTATTATCTTTTCTGTTTTTTTCCTTTTTTGAAAATGGGAAACACATCAGCTTCAGTCCGATCTACGTATAGTATATAAAATCATACATTGCAATGTCCTACCAGTCAATGAATACTTCAGCTTCAATCATAACAACACAAGAAGAAACAATAGATACAAACTCAAGGTTAATCGCACCAAATTTGATTGCAGGAAATACAACTTCAGTAACAGAGTGGTCAGTGTCTGGAATACTCTACTTGACTGTGTTTTTTTTCCTTGAACCCCAAAAAGTTTAACATTAGACTATCTACTATTGATCTCAATCCTTTCCTAAGAGGTCTGTAGGGGGCATGCATACGCGCAACAACATGCCTACTGTCCCTGTCCTATTTTTTCTTTTATATTTTTTTTTTATTTTTCTTATATGTATCCATGTATTCATAACTATGTTTTTACTTATGCCTATTATCTTTTAAGCAATTGACAAATAAAAAAAATAAAATTACTGAATTTAAGAGATGTCTTGGGGCATCTTAGACACAGCTGGTGGATCATTGGATGTGGATAAAGTAGATTTGTGGTCTAATTCAGCAATTATGTTCTTAGATTTCAGTGAAAATTTTACATTTGGAAACATTATTTGATAGAATACATTATAATTTTGCACAATTTTCACTTATGGTCTTTAATTTTGGTACATTTTTGCTTGTTTTTGTGCATTTAAACAAATAGATGTATTTATTTTATGTGGAGTCATGGGATATAATTTGATGAAAAGGGAAAGTACTATTAATCACACATATTATAATATCACAGCAACCTGAACATGTACTATAAATATATGGAACAAAATGAATGGCAAAAAAGTACGAGAGAATGCGACACATCTGGCATACATTTTTACATTTATTTTTTACAGTCCCTGGGCCAGATACAACAAAATATCTAAGAACAGAAGTATTACATCTTTTAGTATATATGTATAACAGAAAAACAATGACAGAAGAATCTAAAAATAATTCATCAATGATCCTAAAATAAATCAAAATAAAACACTAAAGAATTCCAAATCTAGCTGGCTATTGTACAAATTGTACAATAAAACTGAAAGATTTGAGATGTTATTTTCAAGTCTTTGTCTGAATGAAGTAACATTAAATAGAAATCACAATCTCTACCTGGACATTTCTTTAATACAGTATATATGGTATAGTACAAGGGTCTGTCTAACATCCTTATATATGGGGAACAGTTGGTAATGAAAAAAGCACTTAAGAATTAGCTTTATTTTGCATAGGACATAAACTATCAATACATTATCAGAAAACCAATATTTTACTTTCTGCCCAATATTATTATAAAATTCACAAATGGCAAATAAATGGAATGCCTATGGAAAAGGTGCACACCTACAAATACCTTGGAGTGCAATTCCTTATTTTGGAATGCTCACTTTTCTTATAGAACAAGTGTGTCACAGCTTAACTCTACAGCTGTTGTGAGATTTTACTATTGCAAGGGAGCCCATTATATTATTGCAGTCTGCTAAGTCTTCCAAATTAAAATAGTCCCTCAGCTTCTTTATGGCTTCCAAATTGGCTCATTTGCAAAGCTTAATATTGTTGAAATAAAATTTTTCTTTCAAAATAATTCAAAATAATTTTATTAGAGCCATATTGATGGTGCCAAACTATATCAAAAATTCCATTTTATGTGTTGAAACATTTTCTTGGATGGTAGAGTACGATTTCTTCTTCTTACCCTCTGGTTAAAATTAATTCTTTTTTTTTTTAGGTTTGAGCCCATTAGTACTTAGAGATTTTTTAAAAAAATCATCATGGATTTAAAAAGCCAATGCAATTGCTGAGTTTCTGAATGGAAAGCTTATGCTTGTTAGGTTTGATAATGCAAGAAAAATAAATTTGGGATATAGATCATCCAATAAGTGTAAGTAAGATATCACATCCCAGTATTTATCAATTTCTTCCAAAAGGGTTCATTCCAGCTAGAGGTGGTATTCCGTAGGTTCTGACTAATTCTGGCGAAATGGTTGTGGAAATTTTGAATAGTTCGGAGGACCGGCAAATACCACTTCTGACTGGCCCTGCTCCCATCTATTCTCTGCTTCCCAAGTCCCAGCTGATTAGCTGGGTCTTCTTTTGCCCTGCACAGGAGAATGGAGCTGGAAAGCAGGTTAGTGGGATGGGGAGGGAATGGGATATTGCAGTAACCTTCCCCCAGGAGTGGGGAGAGAATGGGTACTTTACAGTATTCTTCCCCTGCCATGCCCACCATGCCATGCCCACAGAACCAGTAGTAAAACATTTTTGAATCCCACCACTGATTCCAGTGTTCTATATTTCGTCTCTTCCAAATCTGAAGTTTTGTAAGACCTTTATCCAGATTGGATACTTTCTCTTCAGCAGCACTTTTAGGATGTGTTAAGGATATTGCTATGCACAGTTATGTCCATGTAGCAATGGGTTAATAATAACTCTAGGCCATATGCTACCATTTTGCAAATCAAAGAAGTGATCTTTATCATTAATTTTTAAAGCCAAAAAGAGATAGATAAACTGTAAATCCCCAAATTGCTTTTTCAAGAGGCAACTGGAATTTCTTGTTTTTTTTTGGAGACATTTTGCTTCTCATTCAAGAAGCTTCTTCAGCTCTGATGGATTGGAGCTGAGGAAGCTTCTTGAATGAGAAGCAAAACATCTTCAAAGAAAGACAAGAAATTCAATTTGCATCTTGAAAAAAACACCTTTGGGACAACCATGATCTGGATGACTGAGAAGCATCATAGACATAAACTGTAAATGTTTGGTTTAAGAATACACAAGAGGACTTCTATGGATGTCAAGAATATACCCTGGCTCCTGAACCATTGTCCATGCTTCTAATTAATGGTAATAAAAAGAATAGTATAATGATGTTGCTTAGGAGGTGGTGTGCAATATTTTCTGAGATTTGATGAACTCAAGAGATAATTGGAGATGGGGTTCAAGATATGATCCTGGGTCTATAACATGGTTGTCATTTTAGTTCATCAACACATGGTAGATCTTAGTCAAACTGAACAAAAAGAACGTATAATACATTCCATAAAGGAGAAATGCACATCCTGAAGCTACTGGAAAATGAAATCCATTTTTCTCTGGAATGTTGTGCGTTTTAAAATGCCAGTTTTCTTTGTTTTTCTGTTTTGCTTTTCCTTAACCCAAGGCTGTATAAAGCTGTGGAAGATGACCCTGTTGGTCCTGTTTGATTTAGAGTTTTGATAAGTGAAACTGTGCCCAGCTTTAGCTAATGAAAAGAAGATATTTTAATCTTTGTTAAGCATTTATCAATTGCAAGCTAGTAAGTAAGGATGATGAGTCAGGATCATCATCATATTTTTTGTTTGGAAGACAAAAAATAATTGTACTGGTATATTTATTTTCATGGGCATGTGCCCTGTATGATTTTTTGGCAGCCATGATGTCCCTGGGTTATGTTTCCACTGACTGATAATAACACTGGCCCACTGCAGTTTCAAGAGGCCTAAGTCTAAGCAGATAATGCCTTTCCCACTCACCCCACACTTCGCTGCTGCCAAGGAATGGCACAAACTCTTATGGCATGCACAGACTTTAAGAGAGCTCTAGTGAGGGCATACCTGAGTAGATCTTCTACAAAGTTACTTCTTCTGTTTTTTTGTTTTTAAATTTTCACAGCCATTTTTGCTTAGACATCTGGTGAAATGCTCTTTCTAGGATATTAAAGATTTTTTTAAAATTAGACTTACAGCACATTTATATGACCACCACAGCTATTTGTGAATTCCCTGCTATTTACATGTGGTTTGGATAGCTGAGAGTTTCATTTTGGACAACCACTCATCCAAAGTGAAGAAATGTATTAGAGCAATAACAATAACTTTCACACAAATATTTGTCTACTTTAACCATCTAACAAGTACCTTTTATAGCCTCTTTCTCCCTTCCTCAATTTTTCTCTCTCTCTTTCACACACACACACACACACACACACACACACACCTCAAGCATACAACCAATCTTCACTACATTATTTGTTCTTTATAAATCTGTAATGTCATCCTTGGAATTTTCTTCCCAAAATGTATTGTCTCTCAGTAGTACACCTGCTGTGTCTTGTTATTTTAGAGAATATATTCAATATAACATGGATATTGCTGAAAGGAAACAAAATATGATGAATGTATGACTAAAAATACTTCACATGAAGGGGGAAAGGAAGCCTTGAATCAGCTTTTAAAATCCCAGTCTGGTTCTATATCAATGGCCAGAAAAAATATTTTACATTTGCAATTGAGCCAAAGATCAGTTTACCCTTGACTTTTGTGGCATTTTTAATTTCCAGAAAAGTGTGTATGGGACTCTTTGGGAAAATGAGAAATGGCTGAATTTTAACCATTTTCATTGTCAAATGCTTGGCTTGGCTTTCTGCTCTTTTTTGTCTTTTTAAAATAATGTATTATGTGTTATAATGTGTTCTATTTTTTTTGAAAGATCACATAAAATACAGACTGTTCTAAAAACCACACATCATTAGAAAATAATATGCTAATGTTGTAGGTGTATGCACCTTTAATGGGCAATTAAAATACAGTTATGAGTTTCTGTGTGATATCAAAGGGTTTCTACACAGGCAGTAAGTAGAAATCCAGATAACATTTTTTTTTCCAAATTAGAGTTCCTTGCTTGCCACATTTTCTGGCTAATTCAACCTCCCATATTGAAATAAATCTGTTTAGATGGTTGTCATGGTGACAAATAGCCATTTCCATATTGCTATAGAATGAGAGAAACATTTTCCAAGAAGAATTCTGAGATAAAAATTGCAGCTTTTTGACAAAGTTTACATTAAGCATAGTTCTCATTAGCCTATATCAGAGGTCACCAAATTTGGCAATTTTACTGCTTGTGGACTTCAACTCCCAGAATTCTGGGTTGAAAAAGTTGAAAAATTCTGGGAGTTGAAGTCCACAAGTCATAAAGCTGCCAAATTTGGAGACCTGGATATATGTATGATCCATGAGGATGGATCATAGCTAGATCCAGAAACATAATATTCCAGTCTTAGCTTTGGTTCGCAGCTTAGTCTTTACAATGTCTTCTACTAAGGGTGGACAATATACAGTATAGACCTGTAAACTACAGCTGCCATTATGGAACACTATTGTTTATGGTATCTCAAGCTGTAGTAAATATTTGGAAAGTCACAGAGTTCTCAAAAAGCCGCCTCAGAAGTTTGGTGCATAGGGCACGCAAGCTAGTCATTGCTGTATGTTTTTATATTTTGAATATTGTATTATTACATATTGAATCTTTAATATGAATCAGAACATTGATAGTATCTCCTTTTCCTGAAAATTATGCCCTAACTGAAAAAGATGAGGAAAATGTCAGCAACTTAAAGCTCATGTGTTGTCTGATTGCTTTTCTTAATCAATTGTCTACATTTTTCTTTTACAGAGAACATCTTTATATAATTCCACAGATGTTATCTTCTTCCTCAAACCCTCCATCCATTTTCAAAACTTGGTAAGTATTTACCACATCCCACCAATTTGCTAACCCACTTGCACACATTTCTTTTAAATTATTTTAAATGTTCTTTCTTTTAACTCCCTCCAGCTTCTTATCTTTTTAATAATATGGCTTCCAGACTTGTGTATAACATTTGTAAGGCAGTCTTGGAAGAATGTAGACAAAACAGCCTGCTTCTTCCTCATTTAATATCTCACACATTTCCCACAACAGAATAGAATAGAATAGAATAGAATAGAATAGAATAGAATAGAATAGAATA
>BLBF01000002.1:24162273-24178679 GCA_015471245.1 Laticauda colubrina
TGAGACAGGCAAGAAATCCAAATAGAAATGATTGCATTGTTGATATGAGAAGCTTTGGCTATGAATAATGTTCAGCACAGAAGAATTTAACAGATTTTTTAAAAACAGATTTAATACATTTTCAGTTTTAACAACTCAGATGGCCCTGCTGAAATTCTTTGTCTTTCAATTATTTTTGAAGCTAACATTTGTCTGGCCTGTCATCTACTGCATGCAATATGTCCCTTGACACTCATTGAAAAAAAAAATCCCTGACAAAGAACACTTTATGTAAGTTCACAACCAGAATATCTTTGCCAACACTTCAGAGCTATTTTGAGGTGATAGACTGTAATTATCTAATTCCGCTTAGATTTGATAACAATGTATTAAACTAGAAAGGCCATGACTTAGCAACACCTGGCTTCTGGGAACATGATTAAGTCCATGCTGTTCTGGTTTTATATGCTGCAAAACGTTTGTGGGACACATCCACACTACACTGAGTTCTTCAAAACAGACAAACAGGAGTCCAATCCAAAGTTTAAACAATTTATAATATTGCAGTTTTTTGCTCTCCAGGAAGAAAATACTCTGTCACCTATTACAGTGGAAACAAATAGCTTTTGAAACCGACATATATGTTTACAGTTAGATACATAAGAAACCCATCATATATTTTCACTGGAGATGAATAACCCAGTCTGTCCAATGACAGCATGAGCAGAAAAAGAACATGGAATTTGTTAGCTTTTTATCCACTGCTTAAAACCTTGCAGAATAACAACAATATACAAAAAAGATGCTGCTTTAAAAAGTCCAATATATTTAAATGTACATTAGGATCAAATTAAAAATGTATACATTAGGACACCAAAATGCAGGAATCTTGGTGCTCTCTCAGCCTAGTTGTTTTCTTGCAGACATTTCATTACCCAACTAGGTAACATCTTCAGTGTTAAAAGGGAGTGAGGTCCGCTCTCTGTTTGTCTAGAAGTGGTTTGCCCTGACTGTGTTGGTGGGTGGGTGGTTTTCTACTTGATAGTTCCTTGATTAGAACATTGTTTACTGATTGACTGTTTATCTGAGTTTGTAGAGCCTTGAGATGATAGACCTATGCCCATCGCATGATTTCCATTATGAGATAAATAGTCTGTGCAGAATGCAGAAAAAGAGATAAAGCAAAAGCAAGTTCAGATACAAAATATGACACAAGAAAAGAAAATGTAACTGAATCTGGTTTACTCCAAAGTTATTCTTAAAGCCTTTGATAGCTTTATAACCTTGCAAGGAAGGATAGGAAGAAAACTAAACCATTACATTAATTAGGAAAATTGCCTATAATATCTCAAATATTAAAAGCATCTCAAATATTAAACAGCATTATAACTGGGATTGCTCCATCTCATTTCTTTTTTTTAAACAATGATTAATATTTGACAGTGTTTGAAATCATAACTAAAGACAGTCAAATACATGTTGTAGAGTTCTTCAACATCTTCAAAATCTGCTCTTGGGTTTCTATTTCAGATGGGACATTTTATCAATTTGTCTTGTTTAGGTTGAGTCCCACTTTGTCAATTTATATTCACTGCCTCACCAGGATTTAATATGGCAAAACAGTGATAGAATCATTGCATGTTTTAGAAAGGGAGCTAAAGCCCCTGTCACACTGCACCAACAGATGCAAAGAGGATGTAAAACGGACAAAAAAGCTTGCCATCCGTTGGTTAACGCGATGTATCCATTCTGTACTCACTGCCTCCGTTTTGCTTCCTCCCTATCTGTCCAGCATCCATTTATGGACGTTTCATCCGCTCTGAAAGTTTTGAGCTGCTCAAAACTTTTGAGCGGAAAATGTATCCAATTCGTCCATTCTGCATCCACTAGGCATCCGTTCTGCATCCATTATGCATCCGCTATATCCGCTAGGCATCCGCTGCGCATCCGCGCAACTCGCATCCGCTCGGACGCAGGGAGGAAGCGGAACAGACGCAGAACGGATGCAGAACGGATGCCTACCAGATGCAGCATGGAAACAAAGCATTTTAAACGGAAAAAACGTTCGCACAGGAGACTTATCTCGGATATTAAGGATGTCTAGAGGATGTCTAGAGGATGCAAAGGGACACATAAGAGAAAACCTATACTGCCTATAAAAAGGGGGAGCAACTCATCTGGATCTCACTTTCAGAACAGCAACCCTGTGGTGCAGACCTCTGCAGCCTTCATCTGACTCTTCCTCTTCCACAGCATCCAGTCACGTCCACCGTGGATCATAACAAAGTCCTTTAGGCAGCCACCGTCCTTCTGCAACAGTGCGAAACCATCTACAGGCTCTATGAACTCTACTATGGGAAGAAAAAGAGGTGGCCAAGAAGCGTCTGGGTATGAAGATGTTCGCCAGAAGAGCAGAGGACGGACTGTACAACAAGCTGATGGTGGAGCTCAAGAACGAAGACACTTGGGCATTCCAGAACTTCATGAGGATGCCTCCAGCCATGTTTGACGAAGTTCTGCAGCAGCTGACACCCAGGTTGACCAAGACAAACACCAACTTCCGGCCCAGCCTAGACCCTGGGCTCAAGGTGGCACTCACTCTGCACCACCTGGCCTCAGGGACCACATACAGGAGCATGCAGTACGGCTGGAGGGTGCCACACAACACCATCAGCATTGTGGTCAGAGAAGTGGTGCAGGCCATCATCGAAGAATACATGGATGAGCTCCTCCAGTGCCGCTCCACTGAAGAAGGCTGGAAGAAAGTTGCAGAGCAGTGGTATCAGAGGTGGAACTTCCCACACACCGTTGGAGCCATCGATGGCAAGCACGTGGCCTGCAAAGCTCCAGCCAACTCAGGGTCCTCTTATCACAACTACAAGGGCTTCTTCAGCTTCATCCTGTTCGCCATGGTCGATGCTGACTACAAGTTCATGTACATCGATGCTTCAGGCAACGGCTCATCTTCAGATGCCCAGGTATACAACGCCAGTCACCTCAAGGAGGGGCTGGAATGCAACCTCATCATGGGCTTCCCAGATCCAGCCCCCCTGCCCAACGACACGCAAGATGTGCCCTACTTCATCATGGGGGATGATGCCTTCTCCCTCACAACCTACCTCATGAAGCCCTACACCTCCAAATGCCTCACCCGTGAAGAGAGGATCTTCAACTACAGGCTGTCCAGGGCAAGGCGGGTGGTGGAGAACGCCTTTGGCATCCTGGCCAACAGGTTCCAGGTACTTCTCACCACCATGCAGCATCATCCAGAGACCATGAGGAGGATCGTGAAAGCTTGCTGCATCCTGCACAATCTCATGCGCACCCGCTACCCAGTCTTGCAGAACAGGCTCATGGACCTCCAACAAGGCAATGGGGACATGGAGCCTGGGGAATGGAGGCAAGGGCGAAACCTGATAGACACTGAGGATGTGCAAGGCCCCAACAGAACCTCACGTGAAGGGAAGAAGCAGCGCAACCTCCTCAAACACTGGTGCAACTCACCAGCTGGAGCAATGGAGTGGCAAGACAGGATGATAGATGCTTAATGGATGCATCCTTCAGCCTGTCTCATCACACTGATGAGATTGGGCCATGTATGTTGGGTGGGTCTACAATGAACAGGGCATTTAATAAAGAGTTGTGTTTATGCTGACATGTGTGGATGATTGATTACATTGTTATTGATAATGAAGGGCCATAGGTGTGGCACCTGGGAGGGTGGACCATACAGTCCTACTATGCTTGCACTGGAGGTCTATCTATCCCACAGCTATTACCCATCCCAAAGATATCCCTGCCCATCCCACAACTATTACCCATCCCAAAGGTATCCCTGCCCATCCCACTGCTATCTCAACCCATCCCACTGCTATCTCAACCCATCCCACTGCGATCTCAACCCATCCCACTGCTATCTCAACCCATCCCACTGCTATCTTAACCCATCCCACAAGCATGCAAAGGCTTAAACCATTTGTAAAAGTTTCCACCAAGACTTTATTGAAAAAAAGAAATGAAGCAAGTGTGTGAATCAAAAATAGACTTTATTAACAACAAGCTATAAAACAAAAATGAGTCTCTGGCACTCCTCTTGGTCACTCAGTCTCAGGGGTGAAGGGTCCAGGTGCTGTGGAGGTGGCTGGTGCTGGAGTGCTTGTCTAATCCCCCGCATCATCAGCTCCTCCAGAAGCAGAAGCGGCAGAAGCCCCAGCCCCAGAAGAGCGAGCCTGTGCTGCAGAAGCCCCAGCAGAACCAGAGTGAGGGCCAGGGGGCGGGATGGTAGCCCTGTCCCTCTTGTAAGGGCTGGCAGCAGATGGCTGAGGCTTTCCGTTCTTCCCCATGGTTGTGGGGTTGCTGGCTGGCAGGGAGGCTGGCAGGCACCAAGGCTGGCAGGAAGGCTGGCAGGCAGGCAGGCACCAAGGCTGGCAGGCAGGCTTGCAGGCAGGCTGGCAGGCAGGCTGGCAGGCAGGCTGGCAGGCAGGCAGACAGCAAGGCTGGCAGGAAGGCTGGCAGGAAGGCTGGCAGGGAGGCAGGCACCAAGGCAGGCACCAAGGCTGTCAGGAAGGCAGGCACCAAGGCTGTCAGGAAGGCAGCCACCAAGGCTGGCAGGGAGGCTGGCAGGGAGGCTGGCAGGCAGGCAGACAGCAAGGCTGGCAGGGAGGCTGGCAGCAAGGCTTGCAGCAAGGCTGGCAGCAAGGCTTGCAGGCAGGCATGCAGGCAGGGCAGGCAAGGCTGTCAATCCGTCCGGCATTCCCCTGAATGGTGACCTGCTTCCGAGCTGCTTCCCTTATATCCGCGGGGCTTACGCAATGCATCCTTCCCGCATGTGCAATTAATGCTAGGCATCCGTTAGGCTTCTGCTGTGCATCCGCTAGGCTTCCGCTCTGCATCCGCTTCATCCGCTGTGCATCTGCTATGCATCCGCTTCATCCGTTCCGTGTCCGCTTTGCTGAGGCCCCCCAGTCACCTAGCGGATGTGCCATCCGCTCTCATCCGCTTCTATCCGCTGGGCTTCCGTTCCACATCCGCTTTCCATCCGCTCTGCGTCCTCCCCGCGTCCGTTCCTTTCCGTGTTATCCGCTCTGGTTATGCAAATTTTTGCCCCTTTTGAGAGCAGATAACAACGGATGGAATATTTTGCTCGTCCGTTGTGTCCGTTTTGCATCCATTGGGCAGTGTGACAGGGCCTTCATATTTGATGGTGAAGCGCGTATTTTGGAAGATGAAATCGTCAGATCAAATAGCACCCAGTGGAATAGAATTTGGCTTTAAAAGCTGAAGATCAATTGCCAATCACAGTAAAAAAAAAAAAAAAAAGGGAAATACTATATTAATGGACAAAAAGTCTGATCTGGTTCAAAGCAGGTTTCTATGTTCTGCTGTGGCTGAGCCAGCAACATGTCCAAACAATTCAGGTTGAACAGCAAAAGTAGAAATGAAGATTGAATTAACAATTCAATTCCAACTCCTTGTATATATACAGAAATCCAGATCAAAGAACCTCAGACAGATATTTATCTACTCTCTGCTTGAAAAGGGATCCTCCACCTCTCTCTTCATACTTTTTTCCACAATTAAACTTTTCATTTTTGGAAATAAGAGGTAAAATTCTACAAAAGTTTACAAGAAAGTGGTTTTGGAGTTCAGAAGCACAACAATATCCTCCTAAATAGGTAGATGTAATCATTTCTAAAATTAGTTGCCATCTCAAAAATAACACAATAGCATAAATCAACCCATTAAGCCCATTTTGTCAATGTCAATTTCAGCACACCAATTAACTACACAATTAAGAGTTCTTTTTTGGTAAAAATTCAGTGTAGAAGTTCTTAGAGATCTAACACACCATTTTTTCCCCATGACTAGGATATTTTTCCTTCTGTGATTTTGGGGCTTTCATGAAAAAAAGTGAAACACCACTGCTATGATCTTTTATGGTATTATTTCATGTATCTCTTAAATATGGTATTTTAGAGAAGTGGCCTTTTTCTCCTTGTATAATTATTATCAAAATAATTATGTAATTGTTTATGTATGTAATACATACATTTATGTAAATGTAAAAGGCTCTTTTTTCTAGAGGTTTGTTCAGGGTACAAATGCACACTCTTGACATTAATTGACATTTCAGCTGCTTACTTTCCCATCTGATATTTGCTTAAGATATGTCATAGTTTTGGTACCTTTTCAAGTCCAGCTGCCAAAAAGAGTGCAAAGCAACCAAATATTATTCCTTTATAATATTTGTCTTTATTTCTACTGCTTTTGTTTTATCTAACTGTATAACATTACTCTTTTGGCAACATTTGATTTGCAGTTTTGCCAGAATGTTGTCAAAGAATAAAAATGCATGCTAGTCTTTACCTGCTTCAGAATGATGGACCTTGTATGTTCTTTTCCTTTTATTTCTTAATTTACTTTTTTTCAGTAAAATAACCATTAATGTCTTCATTACATCTAAAAAAAATTCTTCTGCATTTGCAATATAAAGACTTTAAGGAGTGGTATAGTCATTTGCCTGTCTGAAGATTTGGTTTATATCGACAGACTTTTTCAATCTATTAGGAACAGAATCCTCAATCTCAGGATTAACATTCAAGGTTGTGTAAGTTAGGGAGTACAAATAGAAGGAGATATGTGTAGCTTAGGGTTAGCTACGCATATCTTGTGAGATTCTTTGTGCTCCCTGAGCCTGGTGGTTTTCTTGCAGACATTTCATAACCAAATAGATGACAACATCACTGGTAGCAAGCACTGATGATGTTACTTAGTTTGATAATGAAACGTCTACATGAAAATGCCAAGTTCAGAGAGTACTAAGAACCCAGAGTTCTGGCTTCAATTGGAGACCCCAAATACAGAAGCCTTTGTGGAAGGTTTCCTATAAAACTTAATGCTGGAGGAGCAAGAGAAGTTGGAACAGGAACTGGATATAGAAATAGTACTTTTTAGGTGAAATAGCCTTGATAGTGATAAAATCTGTTCTGTATGGAACTTGGTAGACTCCAAGTTCCCTATTCTGATTGGCCAAAAAGGCCATTCGCAGATTGGCTGTTTGAGAACCAATCCGGTTAACCCACTAAACAGCGCGAACAGTTAAAGTGGTGTCATTGGCCACAAGCCGTGGGCAAGCCACTATAAAAAGGGCTGCCGCGGCTTGGGCTGTTGTTCCTTTACTATTGCTTAGTGAGTTTAATCAAAGAGTTTATTGTTGGAACCCAGTCTCACATGCTTCTTTCCGGACGGAATACTGGTGACGAAGGTGGGATTGTCATAGAAGATTGAGACCGAAGCACGTGGCAATCTGAACTGAGCAAGAGAGATGGCTGGTAATAACGCGCCACCTGCACCATTCAATCCTGAGGAGGAGGATTGGGAGTCGTATATCGATCACTTTCTTATGTTTTTGGAAAGCAACGAACTGCAGGAAATCTCTGACCAGAGGAAGAGGGCTGTCTTCCCTACACCTTGCAGACCAGCCATCTTTAAATTGGCGAAGGTGCTGGCTAAACCCAGAGGTGTCAAACAGATGACTTGGCCCGAGCTGAACAAAGTGCTCCGAGCACACTATGCACCTGTGGTCTCCAACTTGATAAAAAGACATGAGTTCTACGAGAGGGACCAGAAGGAAGATGAAACTGTCAGAGATTTTGTAGCAGCCCTGAGACACATTGGAGGAGCCTGCGAGTTCCAGAACATGGACGAGGCCATGAGGGACCACGTGGTCCTCGGTTTGAAGGACACGATCCTTCAGAGCAAGCTCCAGAATAGACCAAACATAACCATGGCAGAGGCTATTGAAGAGGCAACCGCCACCAAAGCAGCAAAGAAGTCAGCAGCCACCATGTGTCAAATGAATGTGGTCCCAGATCTGTCAAACCAAGCCAGAGAGAAGAAAGCAGAGGGAGGAAAGAAACAGCCCACAATGACAGCCCACTATGAAGATCTCGAATCCCAGAGCGATACTGAGGACGAAAATGAAGATGTCCATAGACTTCAATCAGACAAGAAATGGTATGAAAAGAGGAGAAACTGGCAGGAGTTTAAATGTGCGGGATGCGGGTGCAACCACCCGTGAGCTGAATGCTGGTTCTTCGACGCAATCTGTAGGGCTTGTAACAAACAGGGGCACATTGAAAGGGTCTGCTGCAACAAAAAGAGCTAGTCCAAAAACACGTGGCAGCACACACACACACACCCCCGACATGAAGAAAGATGAGCTGGAAGCAGATGGAACCGAAGCAAAAGAACCAGTGACAGAGAGGAAACGCATCAGACAGTCACCATCGGAAATACAGAAAATGGGAAGAAGGGCTAGATAGAGGTGAGCATTGAAGGGAAGCCCTGTGAGATGGAAGTCGACTCAGGGTCTTTCCTATCCATGGTATCCTGGAATACGATCCGGCGCCTAATACTGGACATTAAACAAAAAGAATTACAGAAACAAAGACTGATTTTAAAAGACTACCAGAGAAATTGAATCCTGGTAGTAGGCCTAGGACATTTCCTTGTTGAATTCAAGACCATGCCAAAATCTTGTCTCTGACCATTGTTGACCGTGATCGCCCTAGTCTGCTAGGGATTGAATGGTTCACGCCCCTGGGAATCGGGATGACCGGAATCAACCGCATTGCCACAGCCAACTGGGAGGAGAGCCTGCTACAAGAATTCCAAGATGTTTTCGATGGGACCCTAGGCAAGTACAAGGGGACCCCAATTTCATTTAGCTTAGACCCGAAAATAGCCCCATCTGTTTAAAGCCAGACGCGTCCCTTTTGCTTTAAAACCAAAAATTGATGAACAACTGAACAAATTAATAACTCAAAGGGTTTTAGAGCCAATCGACCATGCCAGGTGGGAAACACCCATCGTTAGTCCTGTGAAACCAGATTGGTCAGTGCGTATCTGCAGAGACTATAAGGCAACCTTGAACCATGCACTCCAACAAAGCGCATACCCAGTACTGGTAGTGCAACATTTATTGCACTCACTAGGGGGAGGAAGAATTTTTGCGAAGCTTGATCTCACACAGGCGTATCAACAACTACCCATTGACCCCATTACCGCAGAGGCACAGACTATTGTGACACATAGAGGGGCATTCAAGTGTAACCGTCTCCAGTTCGGCATTAGTGTTGCCCCATGAGTGTTCCAAAGCCTCATGGAATGCCTGCTAAACAGAATCAAGGGAGTCGTCCCTTATTTTGACAACATTCTGGTCTCAGCAAAAAACACCAACCATCTCCACACTACAACTAGAGACCTCCTGGACCTGCTGCTAACTGCAGTGGATGTCGCAAGAGCCACCGCGAGAGCCACCCTTTGACAGCGCACATATTGAATTGGGTAGGTAAGGGCTGGCCGGAGGAGAACAAAACTGAGACTTTTGAGCCATTTCGCACCTGACAGACTGAACTGTCTATAGAAAAGGTTGCATTTTATGGGGTGACAGGGTGGTTATACCAAACAGTCTCCAAGAAGATGTTCTGTGCATGTTGCATGAGGGACACCCGGGCATAGTCAAAATGAAAGCCCTGGCCAGGAGTTACGTCTGGTGGCCAGGGCTGGATAAAGACATTGAACGTTGGGTGGCAACATGCCATGACTGTCAAAAATTGAGGCCTACCCCTCCCACAGGAACCAGTCAGAGAATGGGAAACTCCCCGGGGTCCATGGTCTAGACTACATATTGACTTTACTGGGCCATTAAAAGGAAACACCTTCCTAATAGTTGTGGATGCCTACTCGAACTGGTTAGAAGTCATCCTTATGGCTTCCACAACCACCAAGGCAGTAATGAAACAGCTAGACAAACTTTTCGCTATACATGGGCTGCCTGATGTACTGGTGTCAGATAATGTGCCCCAGTTTACAGTGTTAGCATTTGAACAGTATCTGGCTGCCCAGGGTATCCAACATGCTTTAACAGCGCCGGCCCATCTGGCTGCAAATGGCAGGGCTGAACACATGGTTCAGTAAACTAAGGAAGGCCTAGAGAGAATGGACAAGGGGGACGTGCAAGACAAACTAAACCGACTACTAACTCTACAGAATATTACTCCTAGCAGCACAACCAACAGAAGCCCAGCAGAACTCCTAATGGGTAGGAAATTACGTTCCTACCTAGACAGGCTGCACCCCATTTACACCTGGGACAAACCCCCTGACTCCTCCAGCAAATACCGAACATTTGAAATTGGCGACCTGGTCTATGCGAGAAACCTCACCGGGGAACTGTTGTGGCTTCTAGCCACAATCACCCAAATTACAGGCCCCCAGTCTTACCGACTACTCCTAGATGATGGTAAAGAATGGAAGCGGCACATAGACCAGCTTCGTTCTCGCAATCTCGAACGAAAAAACACCACAGAACCAATAAAAATAAATATCGACCAAAAAACAACTGGGGGGGGGAATACAAAATAATAAAAAAGGAAGAGACAAACCTCCCATAACAAGACAACAAATGCTACAAAAAGACTACCTAACAAATCAAAACGAGCACTCACGGTTAGATGAACCCCAAATGAGAAGTCTGGGAGTAGGAGAACGAAGCGAGGCCTTCCTGGAAGGAAACAGCCAGGCCAGCTCAACCAACCCAGTCAAACCAGGAGGAAGCGGCGGAGCCATCTCAACCAGCCTGAGAGACTCAGGCAGGAGCGGCATGGCTGACTCACCCTTCTAGGAGGTTCCATGGAGAAGGACCAGAAAGACAGCGATCCCGTCCGAACCACTTGAAGACCACGCCGAGACTGAGCTGCGCAGGTCAATCAGGACTCGAAAAAGCCCCACATACCTGCGTGACTAGGTGACGCACCTTGGACTAAACCAAGGGGGGAGGGGTGTTCTGTATGGAACTTGATAGGCTCCAAGTGCCTTAATCTGATTGGCCAAAAAGGCCATTCGCGGATTGGCTGTTAGAGAACCAATCCGGTTAACCCGTCAAACGGCAGGAACAGTTAAAGTGGTGTCATTGGCCACAAGCCAGGGGCAAGTTGCTATAAAAAGGACTGCCGTGGCTTGGGCTGTTGTTCTGTTACTATTGCTTAGCGAGTTTAATAAAAGAGTTTATTGTTGGAACCCAGTCTCATGCACTTCGTTCCAGACGGAACAAAATAATCTGGGAACCTCCATCACAATGAAAAATCTTGCTTGAGATAATGACAACTTCAACATAATGGCTCACATGGAACTTTATGTGCCCTTAAAATCCTTCACCCCAGAGGTACAGTGGAGAGGCAGTTTGGTGCAGTGGTTAAGGCATCTGGCTAGAATCAGAGAGACTGGGTTCTCATCCTGCCTTAGATGACTTTGGGCCAGTCACTTTTTGTGTCCTTAGAAACAAGCAATGGAAAACTACTTCTGAAAAAGCTTGCCAGGAAACCACAGGGACTAGTCAGGCAGTCACCAAACATCAAAAACAGACTTGAAACAGTCTCTTACAAAAAGAAAATGGAATTGTGGGTGGACATAGTTCCCCCAGATCCTGACATCTCAGGGAAGGAGTGATAGACATATTCATCTCTGGAGTCTTCACTTTCATGTCCTCTGATCATTCGCCCTTTTTTGTTTCTAGGGTTGTCACTTTTTCAGAGTCATTGCAGTTGTTACATTACTTTAAACTGGTTCTTTTATATGAAGACTATCAGATCAAGAAAGGTGGCTTTAATAGCTTACTACAGATTTACAGGAGGTGTTCTCCATGGGAACGTTGCTGAAAACAGCAATTTAGGATTCATGTGCTGCAGGCAGAAACCAAATGAAAACATTTGGGGGAGGGAGAAGGTTCTCTCTTTGCAATAAGAAGTTCCACAATCCTCATGAGAATATTTTCCCATAGGTAGCTGAAGTGTTATTATACACTAGGTCATATCTTTATCATTTCCAATATACAAACATGAAACTGTCCTTCTTTTGAAGTGGAACAGACTCTCCATCCAATATAAGGAGCTATTGAAGGAGGACTGAAAAATAAACATTAAATGCTGCACAATATTAAATCAGTGGGAGTTAAAGTCAGTTTGTGGTCCTTCAGCTTTTAAGAAGGCATGCAGGCAAATATCAATGTCTCCTGCTTCTTCTGTCGTGAGATTGCCAACATTTTTGGATAGTACCCAGAGACATGAGGTTGTATAAATCTTCCTGTTTATTCCAAGTTGTGGTGGAGGTAGGGAAACAGGGGTTATAAATAAAGCACTTTATTCTTGAGTAAGAGTGTTTTTTTTTACTATGGACAAAATTGAAATATATTCTACATGGCAAATACTTAGTTTAAATGCATGGGGATTTTTTTTGTTTTTATATTTTATCATGAATTGACATGCAAAAATTTAGGATGTCTTCCCTTTTTGATTTAATCATGACTGATTTGATAAAATGACCCCATCCCATTCATTTTTATTTGTTAGAATTGGGGGGAAAGGCTTAGCAGATGATTGTGAATAGATTCAGTTTTCCCTGGTGACATTTAAATAGAACCAAAGTAGCCAGAGTTGTAGAAACTGGTTCAATAGAATTCCTTTGGTTAAATGTGCCTTTATCTGCATCCTTCAATCTCAAAAGATTATGGTATTGTGCTCTGGAAAGAGATCCTAAAACAGCATATAGTGTGGCTAAAAAGGCCAATTCAAGAATGGCAATCTCTTCCACACTGAGGACAGATGCAGTCTGTCCCCTGTCCAGCCTCCACAATTCGCTGGTTCTAGGACTGCCTCTTTGCCTCAGCCTGCTGAATGAGTGTCTCTTCGAATTAGAGAAGGCTATGTTGCATCTCTAGCCTCCAAACTGAACATAAGGAGGTCAAGGTTTCCTAGCTGTTAATGTTCATTCCTAAGGCCTTTAGATCCTTCTTGCAGATATCCTTATATATCGCAGTTGTGGTCTCTCACTAGGGCACTTTTCCTGCACTAATTCTCTATACAGGAGGTCTTTCAGAATCTGTCCATCAGTCATCCTCACGACATGCTCATGCCAGCATAGATGTCGCTCTTTCAATAGTATATACATGCTAGAAATTCCAGCATGGTTATATGTGCCTTATCTATCTACTGATTATTAACAATAATGAAGAATAAATGGTGGTCCTAGAAAAAAAATCTTTCAACATGGTAGCTTTGAGGCAAGACTGACTTGATGGCACATAATCCATCAAAGCTAAATAGTATTACTGTCACCTGGTTATCCATATTAGACTTGTTTTTATAATAGCTGCAACAGAAGGGGAGTAGGAGTTCTAATCTGTTGCAATGTAACATCCCTTTGGGATGAGAAATTATTTTTTGTCTGAATGAGTCCTCCCTGAATTTCACCTTTTGCACCCTGGGATCATCCAGCTAAGAAGAGTTGCAATTGTGCTTCCACATATTTGGAAAATTTCTATATACAATATTTCTGGGTTTTTGTTTTTTTAAGTACTATATTAGATTGTGCAACCAACACAACACATTTTCTAATCCTGATTATTGGCATTTCTCATGGATGTACCTATCTTCCACAACATTGACAAGTTGTTTAATTCAAACGTTGAAAGCTATCAGCAGAGCAAGAAATGCTATAGAAGACATTGTAGGGTATAAACTATATTTTCCAAATTTTTTACACCACAGATTTGTAACAAAGATAACTCTTTTGTACAACCGGGAGTTGAAGTCTCTACTTATGTGGAAACTAATGGATTGGAAAGGTAAACAACTTTGTTTCATGAAGGTCTGATATAAAGATAAGTGGACTATTAGCATTCCAGCAGGTAGACAAAAGAAGGAATCTTTTGTCTAATACAGAAAATGTATTTATAATAGAGTTTGGTGCCATTTTGGCAGTTTGGAGAAGATTGTGTACTTTTCAAGACAATTGACTAATTTTTCATATATCACTCTGAAGTATAATGTATCTTAAGATGATGATGATAGATAGATAGATAGATAGATAGATAGATAGATAGATAGATAGATAGATAGGTGATAGAGAGATAGATATAGATAAAGAATGAAAAGTTGACTTCTACTAAGTTATACTGTGATATAATGACATGATAAATTTACTGCAATTAGCCTTTCTATAATAATCTAAGTGCTAAATATATTGGGGAAATCACTGTTTCCCATTATCTGGCAGTATTTGGATTATTATTGGCTATAAAATTGACAGTATCTTCATAAGTATGGATTTACTCAGTTGTGTTTCAATTGATCTTTACAGATAACACATTGCTTCAGTTATGGAACTAGCCCATGAGGATAAATGGATTGAGATAAATGAGTCTTACATACCAAATATGAAATCTTAGTGTACTGCCCTTCCCCCAAAAAGTCTTTGGAAACTATTATCAGATTACCAAGACAAGGTTCATTTATAGCTTGTCCTTTGCTGGATTTTAATAGCATTCATTCATTCTCTCTCCCACTTGCTTCCTGCCTCTCTTTCTTTAACAAGCAAAGAGAATCACAAATATATCCTGTAACTAGTTTTGCCACTTCTCCTTTTTACCTTCTAAGGAAAAAGTATTTGAAGGACAACAAATAACTACGCAATTTCTTCATAGGGACATAGGTTTAGGGAACCCTCCTATAATGTAATTAGTCTGATAATGATTTTATTTTGAATGGACCATGGAAGGAGATATTATCCCCAAGGGAGAAAAATGCAAAACATATGGCTTCCCTTAATTAAAAGCAAAGTTTGGTATACAAAGCAATACAAACTGGTAGCTGTATAAAGGCCCTGTCACACTGCCCAACGGATGCAAAATGTTTGTAAGAAGGACACAGCGGACGAGAAAAATGTTCCATCTGTTGTTATCCGCTCTCAAAAGGGGCAAAAATTTGCATAACCAGAGCGGATAACATGGAAAGGAATGGACAGGGGGAGGACGCAGAGCAGATGGAAAGCGGATGCGGAACGGAAGCATCCTTTTGCATCCTCTAGGCATCCTCTAGACATCCTTAATATATGAGATCGGTCCCCTTTGCGAACGTTTTTTCTGTTTTAAATGCTTTCTTTGCGTGCTGCATCCGCTTTCATCCTTTCTCCGTCCGTGCTACTAACGCTGCACATCCGTTCTGCGTCCGTTTCGCTTCCTCCCTGCATCTGTTTACCACTGGAGCGGATGCGAGTTGCACGGATGCACAGTGGATGCCTAGCGGATATAGCGGATGCATAACAGATGTCCCCCGTATGCCTAGCGGATGCAGAATGGACGCGTTTGATACATTTTCCACTCAAAAGTTTGTTTTTTTTTTTTAAAAGAATTTTATTAATTTTTAACAAACAAACATAGACAAACAAAACACAAAACATAAAAAACATAAAATATCTTTTTGGACGGCAGTTTGATCCCGAGTTACATCTTTTTGTACAGACATAAATTCAAGTTCATGCTCAAAAGTTTTGAGCAGCTCAAAACCTTTTGAGCGGATGAAATGTCAATAGACGGATGCTGGACGGATAGAGAGGAAGCAAAACGGAGGCAGTGAGTACAGAATGGAAGCATCGCGTTAACCAATGGATGGTAAGTGTTTTTCGCCGTTTTACATCCTCTTTCCATCCGTTGCTGCAGTGTGACAGGAGCTTAAGTTTTCAAGGTTGGTTTTTTGTTTTTTGTTTTGGCTTTGTCTACAGAACCACTCTAAGAAACAAGTTGCCCCAGCATGTCATTGCAAAACCCCAAATGCACATTAAAGAATAATAAGTGTTGTATAATTTATATCCCATTTTAATTAAATGAGCATTTTTTGCAATTTGGCCATGTTGCATGCTCGCATTTAGTTTATTTCATATTAACAATAGGCAAATATATCTTGTTTAGTGTGGAATTAGCTTTGTATTTATAAGTTTTCTAACAAATTAGCTAGATAAAATTAATCTGTTCTCTGAATGCCAGCTTCTGCATAGTAATCGTGGCTGGTTTTGAGTCCCATTTGATGAAAGTTTGAAAAGGAAGCCATGAAGCATTCCTTTTCCCTTCACTGAAGGAGAACAAAAACATTCTGCCATCAGCAGAAGAAGGGCAACATTGCTGAGAGAGTATTTGATTAATGATCCAACGGAGTGTTATTGAATGCAAGTGGTGGTTTTTATAAGGATCTGTGGGGGATGTAGCACAGCTTTCTAGGAGTATTGCTGCAGCCCTTTGGCCAAAAGAATGATGCTAGAGGAATGAAAGGTTGGATCCTCAAATGGTTGTCAAAAAAAAAAAAAAAAAAAGGCCTTGGTTTTGTTTAGTCATTCTTCACTGGGCTCCAGCATATCTCAGAAGTTCCAATGTAGGCTTCAGTTTTAGAAGGAGTTTAGGAAAACATCCTAAACAAACAAGCAAATTGCAGATTCTTCCTATAATGATTCTGTCTGTCATCTATCTATTTATCTATCTATCTATCTATCTATCTATCTATCTATCTATCTATCTATCTATCTATCTATCTATCTAT
>BLBF01000002.1:24186656-24235999 GCA_015471245.1 Laticauda colubrina
TGTGTGTGTGTGTGTGTGTGTGTGTGTGTGTGTGTGTGTGTGTGTGTCTTTGGTTATTCAGGTTTTCTTCCACGTAAAATTGGAAGTATTTTGGTGACATTTTCACGAAATCTCATTTGTCATCTTCAGGCTTGTGTCTTCGGCTTTGTGCATCCAATTGAGCTGGGCTGGGCTGAGGCACCACAGGTCGGTCCTTTGCTGTTTCCATGGCAGCTCTGCAGGCCAGATCTAACCACATTGTGGGCTGCATCTGGCCTTTGGGCCTTGAATTTGACACCCCACTTTCGACATTTGGAATCATGATACATTTGAACAATGAAGTTATTTATGTGCATAACGAAATTTGTGCACACAAAAGTTATATGGCAGAGTTAACAGAGAAAGCAACATGTCTTGTACCAAGTTGGAAAGTTGCTTAAAATCAGCAATTAGTAATGAGGTTCTCTCTCCTTGTAACCTCATAGATAGTGTTTTGATTAATGGTTCTCAGCAGGCTTCATATTGGTCAAGGTTAAACAAGCAAATGCTTCTGAAGAGATTAGCTCAAAATGAATATTTACTCAGTGAGATGTAGACGGATCACCTACTCCCTATAATTAAGAATTATACCATCATCAATTCCATAAGGTGTCATAGAGTTCTTTCAGCTTGAGACTGTGCATTACTGATATTGTACCACTTTTATTTTTCAATAGTGAAATCTGCATAAATTCCAGATTAAAAAGAACATTAGCTTCACTTTCAGATTTTAGCTTTGATAACTACATTCCCAGGTCTTGATATTGTGGGTTTTGATACCATCAAAATGGAGATGGCATTCCTTACATTCTCTCCTCACTTGATCAGAAACCATTCACAGTAACCTTGTAGCATATAGTGCCAGCTCTACTACTGGATAAAATTAATGAATTCCTGCTGTGTTTGGCCTGAGTATAGTTTTTGATTGATACACTCATCTTGATGTATAGTCCCCAATTTACCTACTTCTGTCTGGGTCACAGTTCACTCTTCATAAATCTTTATAGCATTCTTCATTTCCAACTTTGTGATTTAATCAGAGCTCCAAGATCACATTTTTCCCCCCCTGTTCTCATTGAAATAACCTTGTTCCCTTTTATGACTAAATACATTTCTTCCTGATGTGGGCAATAATAAAACAAATAAACTTTACAGTTTTTAAGTAATTAGAACTCTAAGAGGTCAATGCCTTAAGAGAACACCAAATGTTACAAAGTTTTAGCATATTTGCTTGAAATTTCACAAGATTTCAAACAAAAAATTGTGAATTGTTTGCTTTTTTTTCAGTTTAATGTTAGGATACCACAGAGCCACCATCTTAGCACAGTTGATCCTTGTTTAATTTCTTGTTTCTTAAAATATCTCTGTGATAATATAATATGTATACATAGGAAAGTGTTGAGATTTGCTGTTCTAAAGTACACATCTTTTTAGCACAATTAGCTTCTTTTCTTTTATATTATAATTATAATTCGGTAATGTAAAAACTAATGAGCTTCAAAATATAAACCAAGAGGCTATTGCAGATCTTTAAAAAAATATATTTCATTGATAGGAAAAGATTGTTTATTCATCTTTGAGGGAAATGGGCCATTCAGAATTGTGAAAAATAAAATAAATAAATCCTCCCTCGGATACAGCAATTTTCATTTAAGCATTTTTATAGTGACATTTTCAGATAATCAGAAAATAGCTGTAATAATATCATTGATTTCATCTTTTAAAAAATAAATAAATCAGTCTCCATTTGGTCATCTTGAAATTCAATTAGTTAAATCTCTTTTTCTGCTTCCTCTCTCCTTCCCAAAAATTTTGCATAAAATAATTCTGCTTTCTCGATTGAGTCAGTTCTATATCTCTGTTCTTGCCATGTAAACATTAACTCTTCTGGGATTAGCCATCTATAATTCACCTCTTTTTTCAGTAGCATTTTAGTCAAAAATCGATATTGTCTTCTCATATCTCTCACTCTTCTGGGTATTTGCTTTAAAACTACAATCTCCTTGCCTTTGTATTTCAATGTTTTCTCTCTTACCACTTGTACTATTAGTGGCTTTTTTTGTAAATCTGATATGAACTTCTTTTGATAGGTTATTTCTCATCGCATATCTTATAAAAAAACTCAGTATACTCATCTATTCCATCCATCATCTTCTCTTCTGTTATTTCCAAAGCTTCAGCCATTCTATCATTATCTCAGCTAGATTTTGTCCTTTTTCTTCCTCTATGTTTTGAAATCTGAGATAGAATTCTGATCTGTCCATCTCCCATTTCAATATCCCACTTTTATCTTGTTCAACCACTGTTAATCTGATATCAATATCTCCAATCTTCTTGTCTCTTTGTTTATCTTCTTCTTCAATTTTTTGGAATCTCTCATCATACTTCACCATCATTTGTTGAATATTCTCCACCTTTTCTCTGTTCTTTGCTCAATGTTTTCTATTCTCTTTTCAATGGTATCTTATTTTATTTTAAGGTCTTGTATTCCTTGCAAAATCATCTGTAGAGTCACTCTTTCTTGATCTTTATCTTGCTTTAACATTGTCTGAATTGAACGTTGTCCTCCAGATAGTGGGCAGGCAGAAGTAGAAGTTGAGGAGCCAGAAGCTATAAACTTCCTACTCATTTTAAACAATTCGGGATCTTCAGGTTCTTCTAAACCCTAATCCAATTATGAAATAACCAATTATAATCCAAAATGAAAAATAAGAATGGTAGAGAGAAAAACCCAATAATAATAAAAAGAAAAGGAGAAAAAAAATTATTCAGGTTCTTCTTAACCTTAATCCAATCAGTAATTAGGTAGAAAGGAAGGAAAAGAATAAAAAAAGTTTAAAAAGAGCAAAAAGTAAAAAAAGAATTTTTTTAAAAAGGTAATTCTTCAACACCTTAATCCAATTGAGAATTTTCAAAAAAAAAAACCATATCGAAAAACAAAAAATCCCAAAGAAGAAAGGAAAAGAAAAGACAAAATTTTGAGGCTTTCCCTTTAAAATACAAAGCAAAGATGAAAATATTACAGAAATAAAGGTTTTCAAAAGAAAAAATGAACAGGACAGCTGGTAGGGGCGGGGGGGTGACCCAACTTAAGAAAATTAAAAAGACGCACTGTACTTTATTGAATTATCCAAGGCTCTTGTCATAACTCTCTCCAAACCTCAAAGCCAAGTTTCAATTGTTGATAGAAATCCACAAGAACGCCTGCAGTAACACTCTTCAGTGCTCTTTCCTCTATCTTATCACGTAGCAATGTCCTTGAAAAAGAATTTCAGAGCTTTCTTTCTCAGCTTTCTCAGCTTCATTTAAAATATTTTCAAGCCTCTAGTTGGCAGAGTTACAAAGTTTCTTTACTCTCACTCTCCCCCTCCTATCCCAGACAAAACGTAAGAAAAGTTAAAAAGAATAGAAAACAAATATATAAAAATAACCAAAGGGAGCCTCTAACCTAAAATATTACAAAGTAAAAAAAGAAAAGAAAAAATAGATATAAATAGAGAAAAAACCAGTCCAGTTAAGCCCATGTCCCACTGCACCAATGGATGCAAAGAGGATGTAAAACGGACAAAAAAGCTTGCCATCTGTTGGAAAATGCGATGCATCCATTGTGTACTCACTGCTTACGTGTTTCATACGCTCTATCCGTCGAGCATCCATCCACTGAGATTTCATCCATGCAAGAAGTTTTGAGCTGCACAAAACTTTTTGAGCGGATGAACTTTCCACTGCGTACGATCTACATCTGCGACACATACGGGAAACAAACATTCGATGTCCGTTGTCATCCGTTAAACGTCCGCTGTATCCTCTCGGAATCCTCTGGACATCCTCGCAACTCACATCCACTGCAGCTGAAAATGGAAAGAGGGAGGAAGTGAAAGGTTCACGGAACGTCCACACAGCGTTAGTAGCACGGAAATAGAAAGGATGTAAGTGGATGCATCTCGTATCTAAAGCATTAAAACAGACAAAACGTTTGTATATGAGATGTATCTCGGATATTTAGGATGTCTGGAGTATGCCTAGAGTATGTGGAAGGACATCTAGCGGACAACCGATATTTCCAATAAAAAGGGCGAGGAAATCACCTGGATCTCAGTATGAGTCCAGCAGCCGTGGTGTACAGACCTCTTCACCCTTGGTCTTGCTCTTCCACATGATCCATTGATCTCCACCATGGATCATCACACAGTCCTTATGGTAGCTGTCATCATTCAACACCGGAATCAAGCCCTGTTCAGACTGTTTCACCTTTTCTACGCAAGGAGAAGAAGGAGACGTCCAAGAGCTGTGTGGGTCCGACAATGGATCGGGAGAAGAGTGGAGTTTGGACTGTATGACAAGCTGATGGTGGAGCTGAGGAATGAAGACCCTCGTGCATTCCAGCACTTCATGAGGATGCCACCAGCCATGTTTGACAAAATTGTAGAGCGTCTGAGACCCAGGTTGACCAAGCCAAGCACCAACTTCCATCCCAACGTGGACCCTGGATTGAAGGTGGCACATACAGAAACATGAAGTATGCCTGGAGGGTGCCACACAACAGCATCAACATCAGCAAAGTGGTCAGAGAAGTGGTGCAGGCCATCATCGAAGAATACGTGGAGGAGCTCCTCCAGTGTACCACCACTGAAGAAGGCTGGAGGAAAGTTGCAGAACAATGGTATCAGAGGTGGAACTTTCCCCACACCGTTGGAGCCATAGATGGGAAGCACATGGCCTGCAAAGCTCCAGCCAACTCAGGGTCCACTTATTACAACTACAAGGGCTGTCCATCCCTTCAACTACAGGCTGTCCAGGGCAAGACGGGTGGTGGAGAACGCCTTTGGCATCCTGGCCAACAGGTTCCAGGTACTTCTCACCACCATGCAGCATCACCCAGGGACTGTGAGGAGCATCATGGAAGCTTGCTGCATCCTGCACAATCTCATGCGCACCCGCTACCCAGTGTTGCAGAACAGACTTGTGGACCATCAACAAGGGAATGGGGACATGGAGCCTGGTGAATGGAGGCAAGGACTAAACCTGATAGACACTGTGGATGTACAAGGCCCCAACAGAGCTTCACATGAAGGGAAGCAGCAGCGCAACCTCCTGAGACACTGGTGTAACTCCCCAGCTGGAGCAGTAGAGTGGCAAGACAGGATGATAGATGGTTAATGGATGCTTCCTTGAGCCTGTCTCATTACACTGATGAGATTGTGCCATGTATGTTGAGTGGCCCTACAATGAATAGGACATTAATAAAGAGCTTTGTTTATTGTGAAATGTGTTGATCAATGAATAAATTGTTATTGATAAAAAAGGTCCATATGTGTGGCACCTGGGAGGGTGGACCATACAGTCCCACTATGCTTGCACTGGAGGTTTATCTATCCCACAGCTATCCTTACCTATCCCACAATTATCCTTACCTATCCTTATCCATCCCACAACTATCCTTACCCATCCCACAACTATCCTTATCCAGCCCACAAGCATGCAAAGGCTTAACCATTTTTTCAAACTTTTCACAAACACTTTATTAAGGAAATAAAATGAAGCAAGTGTGTGAAGCAAAGATAACCTTTATTAATAACTGTCTTAAGTAAACTGTATGACTTTATTAAAAGGGCAAAATGAACCAAGCAAAGTGTCTTTAAGCAAAGATAAACTGAACAGATAACAGCTCAGTCTCTGGCACTATTCTCAGTCACTCTGAGGCATGTCAATGGTCTCAGCTGTCAAGCGGCCAGGGACTGTGGAGGTGGCTGTGGCTGGAGTGCTGGTCTGAGGCATCATTGGGGTTCTTGACCCCGAGAGTACAACAGGGGATGGTGTGTTCAGGAAGCTCTCAGAGAGCTGAATCAGTCCTGTGAGGTTGAGAGACCCTTCATCAAGGGCCTGGGATGTCAGGCACAAGACTGAAGACAGATTGTCTGTTGAGGGGCTTGGCTGTGGGATGGGGGAAGGAGGAGTTTAGTGGGGCTATCTGGTCTGCAGTTGGTCGAGGTGAGGCATCTGTAGGTGAGGTGAGGTGAGGCATGCGATGAACCTGGGCCTGGACTGGGAAGGGCTGCCTCTGCTGTGGGAAATCCTGGTACTCGTAGCCTTGGTAGGTGAGGGGCTGTTGAAAGCCGTGGAAGGACTGTGACATCACCTGGGGTGGAGGAGCAGACCTGGACTGGGTAGGAGCAGCTTCAGCTGGGCCTGGAGGGTTGTGCAGAAGTGCTGTCATCTTCTGCTTCATCACCTGGTACTAGGCCTCGGGCAGGTCCATGAAGGTCTGGCTCATGTACATGATGAAGGGCTTGCGGTTCGAGGATGGTATGTCGCTGTGGACCAGCTGAGAGATTAGATCTGTGCTGGTTTTGACTGTGTCCCTGATCTCCAGCAGGACACTGTGGCTCTGGCCCTTCAGTCTGCCTCTGCCTCTCTGCCTGCTTTCTGTGGAAGTGGAGATGGGTGTTGGTGTGGGTTGGTCTCTGGTGGCTGCTGCTTCTTCCTCCATTTGTGACAGGGGAACATCCACATTCTCTGGCATGGGGAGTGCAGCTGTCAGGGGGGTCTCTGCCCTGGGGCCTTCCAAAGACACCTGGCTGGACAGGGCAGCTGTCTCCTGGCTAAAAGAGGACTGGCTGTCTTTGGGCTGCCTGAGGGAGAAGGTTGTCAGAGGGGCTGCTTCTCAGTGGCGGACCTCACCCTCCAGGAAGCTGCACTTGGCCATGATGTATATCTCCCGGCCAGTGAGCTTGACAGCGGCCTGGCCAGATTTCTTCAGGTGTAGCTTGCCATACCAGGTGTGCATGTGCTTCCACCATCCCAGGAGTAGTTCTGAAGTGTAGCCCAGGCTCTCTGCCTTGTCTTTCCAAGCTGCCTGTTTTTTCTTGGTGTTGTGTTAGAGTCTGTGGCCCTTTCTCCACAGGTACTCATTCTCCCTCAGCCATTCCAGCACCCCCTCCTCATGGTCCTCAGAAAGGGTGTACTATTTCCTCTCTCCCTTCTCCTTCCCTTGCCTCTTCCTCTCTCTGGCAGGGGCTTGAGCAGCAGGGCCTTCACGGGCTTGAGCAGCAGGGCTTTGAGGGCCTTGGGGCTGGTCCACCACAGCAGCAGCAGCACCACCACCACCAGCAGCAGGAGAAGCACCAGCAGCACCAGCAGGAGAAGCACCACCAGCAGCAACACCAGCAGCACCAGCAGCACCAGCAGCACCAGCAGCACCAGAAGCTTCAGAGTCAGTGCCAAGGGGTTGGATGGTGGTTCTGTCCTTCTTGCCAGGGCTGGCAGGAGTAGGCACCGGCATTCTCTTCTTCCCAGACTGACGAACCATGGTGTTATTTGAAGATGTCTGTGACAGCACGTCTTTCCTCTGAATGCTGACTGCTTGCGAGCTGCAATTCATCCTCCCCGTATGTGCAGAGAACACTTTGTATCTGCTATGCATCATCTATGCATCCTATAGGCGTCCGTGATGCATCCGCGTCATCCGCTACACATCCGCTCCTTCCTCTATGCGTCTGCTTCGCAATTCTCCCCTGGTAGCCCTTCGGACGTGTCATCCGCTTCCATCCGCTTCCATCTGCTAGGCTTCCTACGAACATCCGTTTAACATCCTCGCTATGTACTACCCCCATCCTTTCCTTTCCCTTCTTTTCCGTTCTGTTTATGCAAATTTGGGGCACTTTTTGGAGCGGATAACAACAGATGGAGCCACCCCTGAAATTTTGCTTGTCCGCTGTGTCCTTTTTGCATATGTTTTGCATCCGTCGGCCAGTGGGACCTGTCCTTTAGCAAGTGCAAATCACGATAAAAGTCCAGCCATAAAAAAACAACAACCAGGAAACAAAACCTTACTTTGACACTTCTGTTTGAAAACCGCCGCTTATTCAGTTCTGTCAAAACTTTTACAGATTCTTTTCCCCCTTCGGGTGTCCTTTAAAGTTCTTTTAAATCTTAGAATAATAAAAGAAAAATCCTCACCAACCCGACACACTTTCTCTTTCAGCCTCTTCTGTTTGGAGCTGTCCCAACTTCAGCAGCTTTGATGGCTGCATCTCTGCCTCTGGCAAAAGGGCTTCTCCTGGATCAACCAGGGAGTTTGCGATATCCCTGGCATCAACAGGGTGCACCCTTCACTATCACTGTCTCTTCAATTTAGGTCCGTTTGGACCGTCCAGGGGCAAAGATATCGGCTGCAATCTCAAACCTCCAAGATTGCATGCAGTATCGTTGGATGCCAGCTCCTCCCCTCTATGGTTGGTGTAGAAGTTCATCTTCTGCCAGAATTTAGAGACAGCTGATGACAGCTAATTTTTTCTTTATTAATCTTTATTAATAGAACCCAAAGCCTCCAAAATTGTGTGGACTATATGTATGGGTATATACTGTTCTTTTCAGATAACTTATTCCACATGAACAAAAAGAAGAGAGTGGAATTCTACTGCCTAAACATCTTTATGTTTCATTAAACTCTGTTTGGGATCCATAGATCTAAGCAGCATAATTTTCACTCTCTTCTTTTAAATATTTACTGACACTGAGTGAGATACATGTTAGTGATGTGTAGTGAGCTTTTATGATAATATTCCAGATTCTCACTGTTTTGTATGAATTTGTAAAAAATTAATATGTAAATATATTGAATCAATCTTTGAAGTTACCAAAACAGCCAACTCTTATGTGATTTTAGCATTCTTGTACAATACAATATTTTTTATTCGCCAAGTATGACTGGACACACAAGGAATTTGTCTCCAATGCACAAGCTCTCAGTGTACATACAAACAACAATAATCTTACTATACCATTAGTAGAAGGTAGCAGGAAACATTAGAAGGATAATAGAAATATAGTCCTACTACATGGACAAATATCCTTTGTCATAAGGCAGTGCTGTGGGAATTAGGTGTTCAACAGGGTGATAGCCCAAGGGAAAAAACTGTGTCTAGTTGATTTGGCATACAATGCCCTACAGTGGCATCCAGGGGGAAGGAGCTGAAACAATTTATGTCTGGGAAGTGAGGAGTCTGTTCGTATTTTTTCAGTCCTCTTTCTGGTTCATGCACAGTCTTCAGTGGAAAGCAGACTAAATGCAATTGAATGAGATCACTCAAGATTTTGCAGTAAATATCACAAGATATCAATGTTTAGGTTGGACAACAGTCTCCAACCAGGGGTGGGTTTCTACCAGTTTGCACCTATTCACTAGAACCAGTTGTTAACATTGTAAGCAGTTTGGAGAACTAGTTGTTAGCAGAAATTACTGGCCTAATCCTATAAGGAAGGTAGGAAGGAAACATTCTGGTGTTGCTTACAGAAACTACTTCTCCATTAACCCTTATTACATTCTTGGCAGGACCAGACCTCCTGTCTCAGGAACTCTCTGGAGTTTTTTTCCCCTCCTTTGCTGGTACTTTGCTTGTGTGGAGTGATCATTCAAAGTTACAATGGCACTGAAAAAAGTGACTTATGACCATTTTTCACACTTACAACTGTTCCAGCATCCCCACAGTCTTGAGAGGCCAGGTGAGGAGATGCGTGCCTCGATGTGAGGGATATTAAGTTGGCCACACGCAGCCAATAACATGACCACCAAGCCATGTCCACCCAATCACATGACTACCAAGCCATGCCTACCACCTAAGCCATGCTCACAGAACCAATTGTTAAAAAATTTGAAACCCACCCCTGTCTCCAAACCTTCTGGCTCAGTGGACTGGCAATGTTTTGGCAGCATTGGCAGTGGGGGAGAGAAAAAGGGTGGATTTGCTTGCATGTGCATGCCACTTTCAGAAATATAGCTTCACATGCACATGCTAAGCCACCACTTCTGCAGCCTAATTCTAAAAAGGTGAGGCCCAGCACTAGGCCATGGACTTGGGGTTGGTGGCCTGATGTAGGAGTTATCAATGTAAATGCAGGAACGTCACAATATTAAAAAATCCTATGTGGATTGGGGCATTTTAAGAGGGAAATGAATCTGCACCAAGTTATGAGAATGGAACCAGCAAATATTATTAATCAGTGCACGACATCCTTAATGTGACTAATGTAAGGCAATTATATTTGGAAGAGGATTACATCTTTAAAAACTACATTTTCTTTGCACATGGGCTACTGGTGGTAACCTAATATTTATATTTTGCATTTGTGTTTTTCATTGTGGCAAGGCAGCTTTGGCTTAAGATACATTTTGCAATCAGTGCAATCATATGGTACATAATTTTGGCATCTTTCCTTCTTCCAGATGGCAGAGATGAATACATATTGTGACATTTTCCTTTAAAATAAATTTAATTGTGGTTCTCTTATTTTTCCTCTTTGTTATATGTGTATTTTAAAAGTCATGTCCTAAAAAAAAAAATCCGGCTCCATGTATATGTGTGTAATAATTGCTTTGCAATTGATATTTACTCCTAACCAAAATGAGAATAGGAAAACCTTTGTAGGAATAGATGCTGAATTTTAAATACCAAGGCTACTAGTAGGTACAAACAATAATATCAAGATGCAGTTGTGTATTAAAATATATCACCCATCTGTTGGAAATGTACCCAAGAATATAGATCATATTACCATGTATGGTGGAAATGTAGAAAAACCCAGCAGTTTTGGCATAGAATTCAGAGGTGGTTCGAGACTATGACAGGACAAAAAGTGGAATATAAACCGGAATTTTTCTTACTCAGAATCCATTGAGGGGAATGGAGAGATTTATAGGTAACCCTTGACTTATGACTTAAGTTATGATGGACTCAAAAAAGCTGCTTATGGCCCACATTCAAAGTGTTGATCACTTCCCCCCTCATGTGTCTGCATTTTGGATGCTTGGCAACTGGTCCACGTTTATTATTCACTGCAGCATCTAATGGCCATGGACTGCAATTTGCAACATTTTTGCTAAAAAGCACCAGTTGTGTTTCATGTCCAATTTCTGGCCCCCCAAAAAAGCTTCATAAGTAACAATGAGTTTGCGCAATCACTGTTATATTCATTTTATGACCGCAACATTTGCTCTATAGCAATGAACACTGAATATGGAAGAACCATAACAAGTGGGGAAAAAATAAGTATAAATTGAGAAATTAGTATTATACATATTGATACATAAAAGAATATATTATAATTATAATGAGTATATTTAGGGTAGAAGTTGGGAGATAAATATGTAAGATATATATGCAATTGTGTTATTATGGTTAGCAGTATGTAAAAGTGTATTGACCAGTCATTACAATGTCCACAAAATATGTTGGTTGTTAAAGAAAAACTTCAATTAAAACATATACAAAAAAAAAAAAAAGAATACTGCAAACAAGTTCATAAAATTGGACATGATCATGTGATGACCTGCCTTAACAATCACATGACTTACAACCAAAATTGTATGCTCAATTATGGTCCTAAATCAAGGACTACCTATGAGTATATATACCCCTTATATTTTTATATTATATTTTAACAGGGGTACAGGACACAGTGGTTCAGTGGCTAAAATGCTGAGCTTGTTGATCAGAAAGGTCTGCAATTCGGCGGTTCGAATCCCTAGCACTATGTAACAGAATGACCTCCCATTACTTGTCCCAGTTTCTACCAACCTTGCAGTTCGAAAACATGTAAAAATGCAAGTCGAAAAATAGGGACCACTTTGGTGAGAAGGTAACAGTATTCCATGTGCCTTTGGCATTTAAGCATGCTGGCTACATGACCATGAAGACATCTTCAGACAGTGCTGGCTTTACAGCATTGTAATGGAGATGAGCACTGCCTTCTAGAGCCGGAAACAACTAGCGTGTATGTGAGAGGGGAACCTTTACCTTTACCTTATAAGGGATATAAAAGGTGCTTGAATCAGTTCTTTGAATTAGTTCTTAGATGTTACGAACAGATACTGTCTGTATATGAACAATCATATAATCACTGCATATTTCAAAAGATTAAGTTGAAACTCTTTCGAGTGAGTTCAAGCCATTGGTTTAATTCAGTGGTTCTCAACTTCAGTGGTTTATGGACTCCTGGGAGGACTGAAATGTGGATCCATGACAGGGGATCCATGAAGCCTTGAGGGAATATTATGATTTAAACCATGAGTTAATCCTTGGCCATGACTGTGACCACAAAAAGTATTTAAAAAGGATCCATGGTGAAGAAAAGGTTGGGAACCTTTTATTGAGTTCAATGTTTCTTAAAGTGGGGGTCTAAGGACTCCTGGCTCCCCAAAGACCCTCTCAGGCATCCATGAAATCCAAATGTAATATTTGGCAGATACTGAAAATATTTGAAAATAAAATAAAATAATGACAGACTTCTCATTTTTTTATCTGTTAATAAATGTATTCATTTATTCAAATATAGGTTTCTAGGTAAAATATCCATCTTAATACTTAATGTCTAATGGGTTTAATATTGCTATTTTTCCCAGTTCAACAAACAAATATTCTATGAATATTCTATGAATTTAATTTTAATTTAATTAATTAATTTATTTTAAAAAATGATAAATATAATCTATATAAAGCAACTGATATAAGCAAAAGCTCTTTTTAAAGTGGGAAAAGATTCTGTGAGAAAAACCTTTAAAGAAACACTAATCTACTTACTATTGCTTACATTCTTCACCCTTACCACTCGGTGGTTTAGATAGGAGCCTTTCCAATCCTATGCATATATACACACACTTATATATGCTGGGCCATATTGCAATTGTCTACATACAAAATATACATTTGATAATTGAACTTGTCCATAAAGAGGGCAGGAAAATAATGAATTGAAAACATTTTTGTGGATGGAAAGGAATTGGACCTTCTGAGTGCTACTATTTGTTCTCTAAATATTACATCATGTTTAGTTTAGCTTTAGCTATTTTATTGTATTTATACTGTGCTCTGTCCTTTATTTTGTCTCCTGCCCTTTTCAGGGACAGTGGCAGATCTTTGTTGAAATTGCTTTAACTCTTTCTGAACTGCCAACTGGGACAGGCTTGACCAAAGCATAAATAACACTACCATCCCATGCATACTTTCCTGGGAGTAAACCCCACTAAACAAAATATAAATAATTTCTAAGTAAACAGATATAGCTCATGAGGTAAAACATAAATATATGTTACATCATTCCCTCATTAATTTTGGACTCTCAATACAAGGAAATGGATAAATGGCAGTCTTAGGGCTTTTGTTGAACCTTTGATTTAATTTTTAAAATTATTTGAAAAAGATTTGTTCAGAACTATATCAACATTAATTTGTTTCATTAGCTGTAGCAATATGGCTAATGGAAAAATAGTCTATGAGAAGAGAAAGGAGAGAGAGGGAAATATCAGAAAGTGAAAGAATCTGAAACAGAAAAAAGCTACATCCAAAAGGAATAGGATCTTTAACATAAATATTATTCTCCACCCATATTGTAAATGGATAATGTGAATCCCACAATCCTCCTTTCCCTTTCCCTTGCAATTCAGAGCCTCCTCTGTCCATATCATAAAACACCTGGGATAGTTTCTCACTATTTTTAAGTAGAATTTGAACCCTCAGTGAAATTGCATAAGACTAAGATAGACATACAAGTTACACACAGACACACTCTCATGTACATCTACATATTTAAGACTAAACATACCTCAAAAATCTAAAGAAAACTTACAGATCGAACATGCCAGAGGTAGTATTCAGCAGGTTCTGACCAGTTCCGGAGAACCGATAGCGGAAATTTTGAGTAGTTCGGAGAACCGGTGGTAACCTTCCCCCCAGAGTGGGGTGGGAATGGAGATTTTGCAGTATCCTTCCCCTGCCATGCCCACCAAGCCACACCCATCAAACCATATCACGCCACCAAGCCACACCCTCAGAACCGGTAGTAAAATTTTTTGAATCCCACCACTGAAACATGCACATAAATACACAAACACATATTAATGTCTAGATCTGCAATATATGCAAACAAAACACCTAAATAGTCTCTAAGATGAGCCATGATTTTGCCAGAGGATCTTGGATCCCAGGGTAATATAGAGCCCATCCAGTGATTGGTTTGATTGTTGTCATTGAGGCAGAGTGAGTTGGCTTTTATATTGGGCTTTTATTTCTGTAAGTTTCCCAGAATCTCATGAGAGTTAGACAGCCATGTAAATTTTCTTAAAAAAAAAATAAAGTTAAAAATAATAAATATGAAGTCCATCCATAATAGAGGGGAAATAGATCTTTCCATCTGTGTACCGTACATGTTTTTCAATTATTAGAGCTTTCTATACTCTATTTCTATGGTCTTCCTGTTACTCTTTCCAAGACCGCTAGATACTTCCTCAAGTTCATCTTGGTGGTTCAGAACCATCCCTCCATGCTAGCACTTTCCAGGACCTTTTCTCACATGCTTTATTGTGATAAATCTTTCATGATCTGATGACATATTCTACTCAACCTCCGGCAGCTCTTTCTCTGCTTTTCATGTGACATGTATATAGGATTCCTAAGACCATAGTCCACCTTGAGTGTCCTTCCTTAACCACCAGAAATAGGTGCATGCCTCATCTTGTTGCAATTCCAGAAAGAGATTAAAAATTTTATCTCAACTTGCTTTTGGTTCCAACTGTCTGAATGTGGGCATGTCTCTTAGATTTTATTTGGGTTCTAACTTTGCTTTATTTATTATTACTTTTGTTTTGGCATTGAGATGATGATGGTGATGATGATAATGATGACAGTGATTGGCTTATTGTTTGTTTGTTGATATTACACATAGTCAAGAGCTGTTTGGGGTCAGAGCTGGTTAAAAATACCACAAAATAAGTAAACATAAATAATTAAAAGTCATTTTAACTGTGTCTGGATATAAATGTAATAAAGAATCAAATATGAAATTAATAATATAAGAAAACTAAAGAGTCTTACAGAACAATACTATTGTATGGAATAAATAGGATGGTATTGGAATAGAAAGCAGATCATTCTATCAGAATAGTTTGTGCTGGCAGTTTAAATTGTTCCTGCATAGTTAATAGTGGAAACACCCCTTTTCTCTATACATGAGTCCCACATTAATAATAGTACTTGAGTGTGTCAGGCCATAACGACTACAGTAGTCAACCAGCTTGTAATAGGACCATGGGGATGTTCTTAATATTTTTAAAGCATTAAAATACACCCTAAGTAACAATGAAACAGCTCTGTTTTCAACTAATAAAAATTCTGTAAGTTTAGATTAGAATCTAAGCCACCACCTAGGGCTTCTTAATTCATTTAAAAAATGTTTTGGTTGTTTAAATAAAAGCTTTAAAAGCTTCTCAACTAATATAAGAACAAAAAAGCTACTCTCTTCAACATCCTTTTAATTACAACCTCTCCCAGTCATGCAGATAAGTACAAATTACATTCCTTCCCTTCCTGTGAGTTTTCCTTTGTTTACATGCATAAAAAAAAAAATTTCCCCTTTAATCATTTTGTAGGCACTTCCACCATATTCATTTAGTAGGATTAAGCAAGGGTTTGGCATTCTTTGTTGTTTTGCTTCATTTCTGTTTTTGCAGTCTATCTTGTCAGGCACAAATCTAACAAATGCAATGTTATAATGATTTTACCTGGCCACAGGAGAGAAATGATTGACAAAAAAGTGTTAACGAGAATTCTATTAAGATTATAACAACATCTAAGAGCACACAAAGAACTCTCATCCATATTAAATCTCCACAAGCTGGGTTTAAATCAATTTTGGCATTCAACACCTACTACATTAGCACACTTGCATATGTAGCACTGTCATACTTACACAAACACTTTTACATTGTCTGTCTGGAAAATAGAGCACAAGGAAAGCATGTGAAAGCTACATATCCACCTATATGAATTTTCCTATTGGGCCTTTATAGAAAAGAATAAAAATAAAACTAAACAGTTTTTAACCAAGTTAGCTATGACTTTGGCCTTGGGTCTAAATCAGGGTTGGGATTCTACCAGTTAGAATCTATTCGCTAGAACTGATTGTTCTATTCGCTAGAACTGATTGTTAACATTCTAAGCAGTTCGGAGAACCAGTTGTTAACAGAAATTACTGGCCTAATCCTGTAAGGAAGGTAGGAAGGAAACATTCTGGTGTTGCTTACAGAAACTGCCTTTCCGTTAACCCTTATTACATTGTTGGCAGGACTAGACTTCCTGTCTCAGGAACTTCTCTGAAGCTTTTTCCCCTCCTTTGCTGGTACTTTGCTTGTGTGGAGTGACCAATGGCACTGAAAAAAGTGACTTATGACCATTTTTCACACTTATGACTGTTGCAGCATCCCTACAGTCATGAGAGGCCAGGCAAGGAGATGCGTGCCTCGATGTGAGTGATGTTGAGTTGGCCACGCCCAGCCAGTCACATGACCACCAAGCCACACCCACCAACCAAGCCACACCCACAGAACCGGTTGTTAAAAAATTTGAATCCCACCCCTGATCTAAATGCATTTTTCTTTCACCACTTTATTCTCACATTACTCTAAATCAATAGCAGAAAAAACATGAATTGCTTGAGGGAAGAAAAAAAAGGAAAAACAAGAAAGTAAACAGCCCAACTGAAAGCCTGAAAACACTTGTTCTATCATAGCACCTGGTACAATCAGGAATTTTCAGGGTAATGTCATTCAAGGTAAGACAAAAGCCAAACTCTTTTGTTTCAAGGAAAGAATAAAACAGCACATTTTGTTTTGAGTTTGGAACAGTTGAAATGCCTGTATTTTTGCCTAAAAGGCAACCTCTTGAGTGTAGAAAGATATTGCATAATTACATGATGATTTTTAACTACAAGTAATCCTTGTTTAACAATGCTAATTGAGACAAAAAAACTCAATTGATAAGTTTACAGTCAAATGGGACTATGCTGCTTAGTGGTAGCATTTCCAACTGTCCAGGTTGCTATTATTAAGTGACGACCTCATGTGTTTCCAACTTCCTGTCAGCTTCCCCTTTGACTTTCCTTGTGGGAAGCCAGCAGGGATGATTGCAAATTGCAATTAAGTAAGTGTGGGATGTTACAATGTCATCATTATATTTTGGGCACCAAGCATCCAGATCATGAACTCATGACTGCAACAGTCACAAGTATGAGGTCCGGACATAACTACTGTTGGAAGAAATATCCTTCTGGGTTCAGTTCCAAATGGGGAAAAAGACACTGGATTAATGGAAGTTGCTTGGAAAGAAGGTTTAATAGTGAACAGGACCACTTGCCTTGGAGCTCCTGAGTGAAAAGGGAAGAGATGCTGAGACTCCCTTGGTTTTATGTCCTCACTAAGCTTTGAACTTCCTGGGGCACAAGAAGATCCTGATTGGATGCTGTCAAGGATCATAGCTACCTTTGTAGGTTGTATGTTTGGTTGAATTCTGCTGGGTGATGTAATCTTCCAGGTGCCATGTGGTGAGATGGATAATCCTATCATGTCATGAGGTCCATGTCTTAATCCCATCGCCCTGGAGTGAAGGGGGGGCAGGGAGCTGCAGGAATCTACTTTGTCTTTAAAACATGTTTCTCGTTTTCTCATCCAGGGAAATATAATATTCTGGCTTTTTAATATTCCCTAGAACATTTCATTCTTCTAGGAGAGGGGTGGGTGCTAACTTTCTACACTACCCACTCATTAGGTGCCATCATGGTTTCAAATGGTAACTGATTGAGTGGTCATTAAACAGGGACCACCTGTTACAATATTTTTAATAATTAGCTGAATCTACAAATTTCTTTTTGAAATATATTGTTCACTAGATGCACAATGATATTATTTTTGAATTAATGATAGTTTTAAAGATACACAAATGTGACATACATATTCCAAATAATCTTCTATTGATATTCATAATGAAACATTTAATTTATTTATTCTACATCTCCTATATTCTTCAGTATATAATTTAGGACAACCATTTCTACATAGCTATTATAATTTTACTAGTTTGTAAAAACATTTTAAATCCTTTAATGGTAAAGGATTTCTAAAGCAGTTAATCCTGTCCATTTATTTCAAGATGTCAACAGGCATTTTAATTTAATTGCCATATTAGTTGTAGTATAATATACTTCATGCCTCAAATCAGATCAAATCAAATCTTTAGACCAGCATAAGTCAGATTTTTAAAAATAGCAATCTCATTCTATTTAACCAATTTAAGACATTTAAATGTATTTAAATTTATTTAATTTAATTTATTTTTTATTTTATTCCAAAGGTGCTTTTTTAAAGAGGCTTTTCTGAATTTTTGAAGATATTTTGCTTCTCATCCAAGAAGTTTCTCCACAGTGGTCGGATTCAAAAAAATTTACTACCATTTCTGTGGGCATGGCTTGGGGGGCATGGCAGGGAAAGGACACTGTAAAATCCTTATTCTCTTCCCACCCCACTAATCTGCTTTCCAGTTTCATTCTCCTGTGCAGGGAAACAAAAGAAGACCCAGCCGATCAGCTGGGACTCAGGAGGCAGAGAATAGATGGGGGTGGGACCAGTCAGAGGTGGTATTTCAAACTACTCAAAATTTCCACTAAAAGTTCTCCAAACCACTCAAAATTTCCGCTACCGGTTCTCCAGAAATGGTCAGAACTTGCTGAATACCACCTCTGCTTCTTCAGTCCAGTTGCTCCCATCTTTGGGACAACTATGACCTGATGACTGAGAATCTCCATAGATGTCATGTATTTTACTTTTCATACTTCATCCAAATTGTCTAACATAGAGATTATTTTTCTATTTTCAAATTTAGATTTTCTTAGATTAAAATCATAATTATCATGCGAATACTCACTGTACCTCTCTAATATAGAAAGAATACAATGATGGCAAGGCGAACATCCATATTTCCTAAAATGGGTTCAAATATTTTGTAATTTATTAGAAATACAGGCTATGACAAACTTTACTATGATTGGTGACAAGTATTAAAGAGGGAGGGAGAGGGAGAGGAAAGATACACAGAGAGAAAATGCAGTAAATATCCACACACCTATAGGTAAATGTAAGTAATTATAAAATAACATAAAAATTATAGATATAAAACCAATTGAGTTGATCTAGTCTAGCTTATTAAACCTATAAAACCTATTAGAATGAATGTCTGCCTGCTACTAAAGTGATACTTACCCCAGCTTTATACCAAAAGCATAGCTCAAAGAAGCAGTGGTTGGTAAAATGAGGAGCCAGATTGTTGGGAGCAATATGCTGACTCAATAAACTGCTTAGAGAGGGCTCTATAAAAGAATTGTGAAGCAGTATATAAAGCTAATTGCTCTTGCTATACAATACTGAATTGCAGTTCAGCTAAAGTTAGAAGTTAAATAAGCATTTCTCTTCCTGTACACAGAAATTAGCATCACTTGGATTTATTTCTTTATCCACTTTTCATAATTTTGTGCTACCATTTTTAGTAGCTTGGGTTTTTATGGAAGAAAATCCTTCTGCTTAAACTGCAGTCAGATAGGAACGATATAGTCAAGGGTGCTTAATAACTGGCTTTAGTTTCATCATTGCTGCTATGCTGCTAACCAGCAAACAGCTGAGCAGTGTGCCAGTTTTTGTCCCCACCTTTGCTTTCAACCAGTTTATGAAATTCCAATTATTTAAGTGTCTGCTCTTGAGAGCTGGTTCAAACCAGTACAGACTGACTCCAGCACACACTGCTTCCAACCACTGCAGTTCTTAAAAGGTTTGATGATGCAGTGCTTCAGAAATAGGGAGCAGGCAAACACATGTTAAAATTGAATAGCCCTCTCTTAAGAGAGGCGAGGGACACAACACCACCTATCTCCTGTCCTTTTAGGAATTCCAACAAGGTTCCACACCAATTTCCACTATCTAGGTGACTTGGAGGGCAATGCTAAACCTGCAAATGGCATCAACCACTCTCAGAGAGAGTGCTAATTACCAGATGATTGAAAGGAATACAAATCTTTCCATTCTCCACCTTTCAGTCAGAACTGAAGAAGCTTCTTGGATGAGAAGTGAAACATTTTCAAGGGAAAAAAAAAGAAAATCCAGTTGCCTTTTGAAAAAGCACCTTCGGGATTCTGCTCTATCCATGAGATGTTCATCAATATTCTGTTCTTGTTTCAAGTAAATTTGAAGGCAAACTCCATTTCAACAAACAGAACAGCTAAGAACAACGCAGCAGAATATTTCTGCAGGATACTGTTAACATACTTCCAGCAACTTTATTCATTTATTAAGTTTATATGTCGTCCCTCATTCTTTCAAATGAGGTTGCTACAAGAGAAACAATGAATGCTGAACCTAGGAAAGTCCATATAGAATGCACATTATAGTCATCATTTTTTTAAATCCTTTAAAGTAAACTTTCAAAGTTTTTTTTTGTCCCATCGAATTGAATGAAAACAATAAGGGGAGGGGAGGAAACCTGAAGCAAAACTTTCAGCATTTCATTACAGAATTAGATAGGATGGAGGGAAAATCTGGTTATTCTTTTTTTGTAGATTTCTGGACAGTGACAGCAAGGCCTGTTTAATATAGATTTCAGAGTGAGTTCCCCAGCCAATTTTTGCAATCAAGGCTACAACATATTTTCCATGGGGAAAAGATTTTCTAAAGTACTGTGTTTCTCAGCTGGATGCTTCTGTAGCTCCTATAAACACTAGCTGAGCAATTTCATATGCTTCAACAAAGGCTGAGCCAAAGTCATTCTGCTACCACCCAGTTTTCCCAATTTATTTATTTCCTTCTTTGGGGATTTTTCTTAATTCATTCATGTCCGATAATAGCCATGGATTGCTGCTGGTTTCAATCACAAAGCAGGTCCAATTCCACATGGCTTTTTTGAGTTTGAAGTGTTCAGCTAGGTGTGACTACTACCTATTACATTTTTAAAACTTTTGGGAAAGTTCTTTGCAACTGGAGAGGTTACTGATCATCTGCTGATAGTCACATCAACTCCTAGTGTAGTTGTAAAGAAGTGGTTGCTTTAATGTTTTCTATGCATACATTTTACCTGAACACAAATCTAGCTTTTAGGTCATCAAAGGAGAATAAACAAAGGGGTAATGCAGACCTCTCCAACCTGGAAACTTCCAGTTGTTTTGGGAGTCTACATACAACAGTGATGGTATGATGACCCAGGACAAGGCACGAAGGCCACACACACAAAATGAGTCTATGAAGTAAAGGCTAGGTCACACTGGCCAACAGATGCAAAACGTATGCAAAAAGGACACAGCCGACGAGCAAATTTTCGGGGGTGGCTCCATCAGTTGTCATCTGCTCCAAAAAGTGGCAAAAATTTGCATAAACAGAACAGAAAAGAAAGGAAAAGAACGGACGTGGGTAGTATGTAGCAGGGATGTAAAAGGGATGTTCATAGGAAGCCTAGAGGATGTATATAGGATGCAAACCGTTCACTGCTCATCCTTTCTATTTCTGTGCTACTAACGCTGTGTAGACGTTCCGTGTACCTTTTGTTTCCTCCCTCTTTCCATTTTCAGCTGCAGCGGATGTGAGTTGCGAGGATGCCCAAAGGATGCAGAGAGGATACAGCGGATGTTTAACGGATGATAAATGGACATAGAACGCTTGTTGCTCGTATGTCACAGATTTACATCGTACACAGCGGAAAGTTCATCCGCTCAAAAAGTTTTGTGCAGCTCAAAACTTCTTGAGCGGATGAAATCTCAGTGGACGGGTGCTGGAGGGATAGAGCATATGAAACACGTATGCAGTGAGTACACAACGGATGCATAGCATTTTCCAACGGATGGCAAATTTTTTTTAATGTTTTACATCCTCTTTCCATCCATTGGTGCAGTGTGACATGGGCTTTAGGAACAAGGCTCTGAGTTCATGAGGGAAAGAAGAAGCAAGCAAAGTCCAAATGTCTTCAACAGCACACACAAAACTCTTCAAATTCAGTGTTTCTTCCTGACAAATGCCCATCCCATAGCGTCTCTTTAAATCTCAGTTCCCAGGTGTGCCTTGGAAGAGGGGTGAGGGGCTCTCATCCTGAGTTGTTGGGTTGGCCTTTTCCCACCTTATCTCCATTCTCTGTGCTCGGGGATCAGGAGGGAGCAGACTTTGCTTATTGCTTGAGCTCTGTCACTCCTCATTTCCACTGCTTGCCCTTCTCTTGGTCATCCTGCCCCTGTTCCTTCCTGCTAACAAGCCTGTGGGGACCTGGGCTGCCTTGGCCTGCCCTTGTCCACATTCTTCCGAAGTTAATGAAGCCATCCCCTTGATTCTGTTGGCTCTAGCTCCAGCTCATCTTCCGCAGATTCAGGCTCAGACAGGAGGATGACAGGTGGGGAACAATGGCTCTTTTATGACTTGTGGACTTGAATTCCCAGAATTCCTGACCCAGCCATGCTGGCTCAGAAATTCTGGGAATGAAGTCCACACGTCGTAAAATAGCCATTTTTCCCCACCCCTGATCTATCAGATATGAATTTGGAAAATACTACAATTCTAACATAAGACAGAGCAGCAACATTTTGAGACAAATTATTCAATTTTGCAATTGTGTGCAAGTACACCTGATTAAAAAATAAATAAAAAGATTATTAGATCACTAAATATTAAAGATGCCTGTTATTTTATCTGAGGATTTCCAACTTGACTGATGAAAAATACTGAAATATAGTTTTTAAAAAACTACATTTAATTTAGAGTTTCAGGGATGTCATGGCAAGTTATGGACATCATATCTCCAATGCCTAACATGCAACAAAATAAGAAGTCTTCAGCAGTAGGTGGGGTGGAGAAAAATAAAATAAATTTCCCATACAGAAATGTTTCATTTATGTATAAACACACATGCTTCCCTTCTAGATGTAGGAATTAATTTATGCTTTTTCTAGAGCACTTAAACATTTTAAGAGCACCAAACAACAAATGAAAATTAATTTGTTTAAAAAGATGAGAAACACATGTGAAGGTTTCACAAGAATATAAAATGAAACAGGTTTTAAGAAACCTACCTTAAACTTATTATAAATCTGAATGAGAAATATAAACTTGCATATCATCAGAATCCATAATGATATTTATTAGAGGAAAGTCTTTTAACATTCAGTTTTGTATATTATTTGATTTTGATTACGAGTAATCAAGAAAATTCACTTTCCCTGCAGTACTTTTTACTTTGTTTATTCCTGTTTATTTATATTGTGCACATTTCATGTATTATTTATTGCCAAGAAGTTGAAACAGGTGATTGTACAAATAATTTGAATACATGGATAAAATAAATATTTTAAAACTGATAGATTTTCATCCAAAAATCTTCTAATTATATCCTTTTTGGTTCATAGAATACTTGATTAGAGATATACCAACACTTCCTTTTGGTTTCCATTTGGAGAAGAAAAATGGAATCAGAGATTTTCTTCTGAATAAATACACTATTAATCATGGGAAGTAGAAATTGCAGTTCTTCAAACATTTGTTTTGTTCTTCTATTCACTCTGGCCAAGAAGTTTTCCTATCCAGCATTGTTTGCCTAATTTCTTTTTCAAATAATGGGCAGACAGGAATTTGAATATATAATTTCACAGCATAGGCAATTTTTGGAGGACATATTCACTCTTATATAAGTTTCCTGTTCATTTATAAATACCCCAATACATGTTTTTTAAAGACACCTTTTACCAAATCTGGGCTTTCTCTTTATAACTTTCTCCAATGTTACTTTATTGAATTTCTCTAGTATATGTTATGTTTACTGTAATTTTTCTTTAGAATATATTTTTATATAACTACCCCAAGCCTCAATATTTCTTAACAGAATATGGCAGTTAGAAATAGAGCACAGCTATGGCTACCATCTGTATTTGGCTGGGTTTACTTTGGCAGATCATAGAAAAGGGATTGAAAAGCAATCCATTGTAGCTTTCTTTGAACATTCCTAGAAGGAAACACCACTTTCCCAACTTAAATTGATTAACTTTGAATGATGTCATGCTTTGTGTATGACAGTCATCTCACCATGAGGATGAGGATTTAAAGAATGGAAAAGTGAGACATCCAGTTCTGTTATTCTACTATTACCAACTACTTCTCCCACATTGATCTTTATCATATTCTAAAAGTGAAACATATTGTTAAATACTTTGGAAATCAGGATACTGTGCTATGATTTAAGCTGATTTAACCCAATTGAAATCAAAAGACTAAACCAGATTAAATTTAAAGCAACCTGGCTCAACCAACTTACTGGTTAAGGTTTATTTTATTAGGATTTGGAGATTTATATCTCTACCCCAGGCCCTTGAGGGATGCCATGGATGTTCAATCCCAGTGTCTAGAGGCTGTTGGGGACTGGATGGGGCAAAACAGACTCCAATTCAAATCTTGCAACCGGTAGTGGCTGTGGGTATTTGGACCCCTAGGAAACAAGAATCTTTCATCTTTGGTTCTGAATGGGGTGGTAATGCCCCAGATATACCTGGTGTGCAATCTGGGAATCCTTAAGAAATAGGTAGCAACCATGGCCAGAAGGGCCTTTGCACACCTTTGTGTGGTGTGCCTATATCTGGACTGAGAGATCTGCTCATGATAACTCATGCCCTTGTAACCTCCAGATTAGATTACTGCAAGGATCTTCAAACTTGGCAAGTTTAAGACTTGTGGGCTTCAACTCCCAAAATTTCTGAGCTAACATGACTGGAGGAGAAATTCTGGGAGTTGAAGTCCACAAGTCTTTAAGATGTCAAGTTTGAAGACCCCTGGACTATTGTAACATGTTCAACATGGGGCTGCCCTTAAAAACTATTCACCAACTTTAACTGATGCAGAATGCATCCATAACTGGTGCCAGATATAGGATACACATAACATTACTGGCTCATGTTACAACCTGGTTTACAGCTTGGGGGGGGGGGAGCCAGATTTTCAGGGCTTCCTTGAAGGACAGCAGGATTGTTCTTATGTGCATTTCAAGAGGGCTGGTGCAGCAATACAGAAGCGCTTGAAAATATCATTAGACTTTCTCTTGGTGTTTTAGCTTGCTTGCTTGTTGGAAGTGAAATAAAATACCATTACTGTTGGTCTCATATATCCTCCCATTGCTCTAAAAATGTATTCCTTTTTCCAAGACCAGAGATTGCCTTGCTAACTTTGGCTGATCCTTAATTAGTGCAGCTGATTGGATCATGTTAGTTCTTAGACAGAACACCTTCAGCAAATTCCAGTATGACAAACTGGTTAAAAAGTCAACAAGATATCCCATCAGAAGGAAATGAGAAACCACACCAACAGTGCTGCTGAAAAAACAACACAAAGGTATCAATGAAATCTCAATGAAATGTCAGGTTTGTCCTTTAAAAACACAACAGATCATTGTGGTGCTGATTCTGATAGTGCATTTGTCATTTTTTATTATCCCGTGTTAAATTATATCTATGGTAAGTAATTTGTATGCTGCAAAGAAGCTAGGTTGTCAAAAGACCTTGAAATGTAATAAAAGACACATATTTCTTTGCCAAGTTAAAGTGTTAGAAATAGCACAGTATTAAACTGATCTCTATGTAAGGAGGAACTGAAATCCAGAGAGAAAATGTGCATAACAGATGTTTCAATATATGAAGCCACTTACTTATTAGTAAGTAACTGACTAAGAGAATAACAAAGGTATGAATAAACTATGCAGCTAATATGATGGAAAATGTCTGTATTTCGTGATTCCTTTTTTTCATGGTTTCCATTTCCTCCATTTGAAAATCTTCATAATGAATTCTCTATTACTAAAATAAAACAAAAAGAAGGAACTTATCATTGTAAAACAAATGATTGAAACAGTAATATGAACTTCAGAGAATTTGATTAATTCATTGCAACAGGTACAGAGATGGATAGCTAAGTAATAGTGGTTAATACACACGTTAGATTACAAATAAATGATTATTATAAGCCAAAGCCTGAAATATTTGAAAGCATCCAGTTCTTAAAACAGAATATCATTGAAGAAAGATAGAGTATGTTACTGGTACAAGAAAAAAAAAACTCATCTAAGACATAATTTAAAAAATGAGTATCTTCAAGAGCAAATAAAAACCATAAAAGAAAAAAAAAGAAAAAAGGAAGGAAGGAAGGAAGGAAGGAAGGAAGGAAGGAAGGAAGGAAGGAAGGAAGGAAGGAAGGAAGGAAGAAAGGAAGGAAAGATATTAATGGACTTGAAGATATCAGATACCAGAATTATCTGGTTTATTTATTGGAGGGCATTACATGGAAGTTTATTTAATTACAAGCACATGAAAGATTATGATCTTTGTTAAGGTTAAATGAGGTTACTTTATTAACCTTATTTAAGATAGTAACATGATGACTGCATGCCAAGTTAATTCCAGGCAATTTCCATGAAGACAACTAGGAAACAACAATCTTTTATAGCAATATGTGACATTGCAAAGGAGATTGTCCAAGCAGCTTTTTTCAAGCCAAAATTTCAGGATTCAGGGGATGAGTGTCAGGATACCATCCCCTTTGTGGCAGAAGCACACCAATGTACCTAAAGTGTACCAACGTGCCAACCGTCCCTGTCCTATTGTTTCTTTTATATATTTTTTATTTTTCTTTTATGTATCCATGTATTCATAACTATGTTTTTACTTATATCTATTATCTTGTAAGCAATTAATTGACAAATATAAACAAACAAACAAATAAACAGATATATATATAAATAAATAAATAAATAAACAAAGAAAGAAAGAAAGAAAGAAAGAATTTGTGCTAGCAGAAATGTGACCTATGCTGACCTCTTCATTGTCTTGATGTAGGAACTCAAAAAGCATGCAGCCCCACATATGCAGCACTAGGTTACGCTGTCTTCAGCACTTTAAAACTAGAGTCCCTTTTAGGTGGGTAGGCAAAATTCCATGATTTTAGCATACTATCTCAAGCTAGCTTGTACATTAAAAAATTAATCTGCTGTGATGTCTGCTGAAGCTTCCATAGAGACAGATTTGTCAATAGTGAAGGAATTCAGAGCAACATCGACAACCTGTGATATTGTGTTTCAAGCCTCACACCTTTTCTATTTATGTTATGATGTCACATGCATACTCCAAAGAGTTTATCATTCTCTTAATGCCATTCGCATCATTCTACTAAGAGCATGGGACACGGTGGCTCAGTGGCTAATCAGAAAAGTCAGAACTTCGGCAGTTCAAATCCCTAGCGCCATGTAATGGCATGAGCTTCCGTTACTTGTCCCAGTTTCTGTCAACCTAATAGTTCAAAAGCATGTTAAAATGCAAGTAGAAAAATAGGGACCACTTTGGTGGGAAGGTAGCAGTATTCCGTTTGCCTTCAACATTTAGTCATGCTGGCCACATGACCATGGAGACATCTTCGGAAAGCGCTGGCTCTTCAGCTTTCTAACAGAGATGAGCACTGTCCCCTAGAGCTGGAAACAACTAGCACCTATGTGCGAGAGGAACCTTTACCTTTACATAATAAAAGCAGCAACTTCCAATGGACAGATAGAACAGAATACTAGAGTTGGAAGGGATCTTGGAGGTCTTCTAGTCCAACCCCTTGCTATACCATTTTAGACAAATGGTTGTCCAATCTCTTTTTGAAAGCTTTTAGTGATAGACCACTCACAACTTCTGAAGGCAAGCTGTTTGATTAAGGCTAGGTCCCACTGGCCAATGGATGCAAAATGTATGCAAAAAGGACACCGCGGAGGAGCAAAATTTCAGGGGTGGCTCCATACGTTATCTGCTCCAAAAAGTGCCCCAAATTTGCATAAACAGAATGGAAAAGAACGGAAAGGAACAGACATGGGTAGTACGTAGCGAGGATGTTAAGTGGATGTTCATAGGAAGCCTAGCAGATGACAGCGGATGGAAGCGAATGACACATCCAAAGGGCTTCCGGGGGAGAATTGCAAAGCAGATGTATAGCAGAAGGAGCGGATGCATAGCGGATGACGCAGATGCATCATGGACACCTATAGGATGCATAGCGGATGCATAGCGGATGCATAGCGGAAGCATAGCAGATACAAAGTATTCACTGCGCATGCGAGGAGGATGAATTGCGTCAGTTCTGCAGATATAAAAGGATGCAGCTCACAAGCAGTCAGCATTCAGAGGAAAGACATGCTGCCACAGACATCTTCAAATAACACCATGGTTCGTCAGTCAGGGAAGAAGAGAAAGCCTGTGCCTACTCCTGCCAGCCCTGGCAAGAAGGACAGAACCACCATCCCACCCCCTGGCACTGACTCTGAAGCTGCTGGTGCTTCTCCTGCTGCTGCTGCTGCTTGTGATGCTTGTGCTGTTGGTGCTGCTGGTGCTGCTGGTACTTCTCCTGCAGCTGGTGGTGCTGCTGTTGTGGTGGACCAGCCCCAAGGCCCTCAAAGCCCTGCTGCTCAAGCCCCTGAAGGCCCTGCTGCTCAAGCCCCTGCCAGAGGGAGGAAGAGGCAAGGGAAGGAGAAGGGAGAGATGAAACAGTACACCCTTTCCGAGGACCATGAGGAGGAGATGCTGGAATGGCTGAGGGAGAACGAGTACCTGTGGAGAAAGGGCCACAGACTCTATCGCAACACCAAGACGAAGCAGGCAGCTTGGAGAGACAAGGCAGAGAGCCTGGGCTACACTTCAGAACTACTCCTGGGATGGTGGAAGCACAAGCACACCTGGTAAGGCAAGCTACACCTCAAGAAATCTGGCCAGGCCGCTGTCAAGCTCACTGACTGGGAGATGTACATCATGGCCAAGTGCAGCTTCCTGGAGGGTGAGGTCCACCACCGAGGAGCAGCCCCTCTGACAACCCTCTCCCTCAGACAGCCCACAGACAGCCAGTCCTCTTCCAGCCAGGAGACAGCTACCATGTCCAGGCATGTGCCTTCAGAGGGCCCCATGGCAGAGACCCCCCTGACAGCTGCACTCCCTATGCCAGAGGACGTGGAGGATCCCCTGTCACAAATGGAGGAAGAAGCGGCAGCCACCAGAGACCAACCCACAACCACCCCCAGCTCCACCTCCACAGAAAGCAGGCAGAGAGGCAGACTGGAGGGCCAGAGCCACACTGTCCTGTTGGAGATCAGGGACACAATCAAAACCAGCCCAGATCTTCTCTCTCAGCTGGTCCACAGTGACATACCATCCTCGAACCGCAAGTCCTTCATCACCTACGTGAGCCAGACCCTCATGGACCTGCCCGAGGCCCAGTACCAGGTGATGAAGCAGAAGATCACAGCACTTCTGCACAACCATCCAGGCCCAGCTGAAGCTGATCCTACCCAGTCCAGGTCTGATCCTCCCCCCATGCGATGTCACAGCCCTTCCACGGCTTTCAACAGCCCCTCACCTACCAAGGCTACGAGTACCAGGACTTCCCACAGCAGAGGCAGCCCTTCCCAGTCCAGGCCCTGGTTCATCACATGCCTCACCTCGCCCAGCTGCAGACCAGACAGCCCCACTACACTCCTCCTTCCTCCAGCCCACAGCCAAGCCCCTCAACAGACAATCTGTCTTCAGTCTTGTGCCTGACATCCCAGGTCCTTGATGAAGGACCTCTCAACCTCACGGGACTGATTCAGCTCTCTGAGAGCTTCCTGAACACACCATCCCTGTTGTACTCTAGGGGCCAAGCACCCCAATGGCACCTCTGACCAGCACTCCAGCCACAGCCATCTCCACAGTCCCTGGCCACTTGATAGCTGAGACCATTGACATGCCTAGAGTGACTGAGAATGGTGCCAGAGACTGAGTTGTTACCTGTTCACTTTATCTTTGCTTAAGACACTTTACTTCATTCATTTTGCTGTTTTAATAAAGTCATACAGTTTACTTAAGACAGTTATTAATAAAGGTTATTTTTTCTTCACACACTTGGTTCATTTTATTTACTTAAAAAAGTGTTGGTGAAAACTTTGAAAAAATGGTTAAGCCTTTGCATGCTTGTGGGATAGGTAAGGATAGTTGTGAGATAGGTAAGGATAGTTGTGGGATAGGTAAGAATAGTTGTGGGATAGGTAAGGATAGTTGTTGGATGGGTAAGGACAGTTGTGGGGTCGGTAAGGATAGTGGTGGGATAGGTAAGGATAGTTGTGGGTTGGGTAAGGATAGTTGTGGGATAGATAACCCTCCAGTGCAAGCATAGGGGGACTGTATGGTCCACCCTCCCAGCTGCCACACAAATGGCCCTTTTTTATCAATAACAATTTATTCATTGATCAACGCATTCCAAAATAAACAAAACTCTTTATTAATGCCCTATTCATTGTAGGGCCACTCAACATACATGGCACAATCTCATCAGTGTTATGAGACAGGCTCAAGGAAGCATCCATTAACCATCTACCATCCTGTCTTGCCACTCCACTGCTCCAGCTGGGGAGTTGCACCAGTGTTTCAGGAGGTTGCGCTGCTTCTTTCCTTCACTTGAAGCTCTGTTGGGGCCTTGTACATCCACAGTGTCTATCAGGTTTCGTCCTTGTCTCCATTCACCAGGCTCCATGTTCCCAGTCCCTTGTTGACGGTCCACAAGTCTGTTCTGCAACACTGGGTAGCGGGTGCGCATGAGATTGTGCAGGATGCAGCAATCTTCCATGATGTTCCTCACAGTCTGTGAGTGATGCTGCATGGTGGTGAGAAGTACCTGGAAACTGTTGGCCAGGATGCCAAAGGCGTTCTCCACCACCTGTCTTGCCCTGGACAGCCTGTAGTTGAAGATCCTCTCTTCATGGGTGAGGTATCTTGAAGTGTAGGGCTTCATGAGGTAGGTTCTGAGGGAGAAGGCGTCATCACCCACGATGAAGTAGGGTACATCTTGCGTGTTGTTGGGCAGGGGTTCTGGATCTGGGAAGCCCACAATGAGGTTGCATTTCCGTCCATCCTTGAGGTCACTGGCATTGTATACCTGGCTATCTGAAGCTGAAGCTTGATGTACATGAACTTGTAGTCAGCATCAACCATGGCAAAGAGGATGATACTGAAGAAACCCTTGTAGTTATAATAGGAGGACCCTGAGTTGGCTGGAGCTTTGCAGGCCACGTGCTTCCCATCTATGGCTCCAACGGTGTGGGGAAAGTTCCACCTCTGATACCACTGCTCTACAACTTTCCTCCAGCCTTCTTCAGTGGTGGGACTTCGATGATGGCCTGCACCACTTCTCTGACCACTTTGTTAATGCTGTTGTGTGGCACCCTCCAGGCATACTGCATGTTTCTATATGTGGTTCCAGAGGCCAGGTGGTGTAGAGTCAGTGCCACCTTCAATCCAGGGTCCACGTTGGGACGGATGTTGGTGTTTGATTGGTCAACCTGGGTCTCAGATGCTCCAGAACTTCATCAAACATGGCAGGTGGCATCCTCATGAAGTGCTGGAATGCACGAGGGTCTTCATTCCTCAGCTCCACCATCAGCTTGTCATACAGTCCAAACTCCACTCTTCTCCCGATCCATCGTTTGACCCACACAGCTCTGGAACGTCTCCTTCTTCTCCTTGCGTAGAAAAGGTGAAACAGTCTGAACAGGGCTTGGTTCCGGTGTTGAATGATGGCAGCTACCATAAGGACTGTGTGATGATCCCTGGTGGAGATCAATGGATGATGTGGAAGAGCAAGACCAAGGATGAAGAGTCTGTACACCATGGCTGCTGGACTCATACTGAGATCCAGGTGATTTCCTCGCCCTTTTTACTGGAAATATCGGTTTTCCACTAGGTGTCCTTCCACATACTCTAGGCATACTCCAGACATCCTAAATATCCGAGATACATCCCATATACAAACATTTTGTCCGTTTTAATGCTTTATATACGAGATGCATCCGCTTACATCCTTTCTATTTCCATGCTGCTAACGCTGTGTGGACGTTCCGTGAACCTTTCTCTTCCTCCCTCTTTCCGTTTTCAGCTGCAGCGGATGTGAGTTGCGAGGATGTCCAGAGGATGCTGAAAGGATACAGTGGACATTTAACGTATAACAATGGACATCGAACGTTTGTTTCCCGTATGTGTCGCAATTGTACATCGTACGCGGTGGAAAGATCATCCATTGAAAAAGTTTTGTGCAGCTCAAAACTTCTTGTGTGGATGAAATCTCAGTGGACGGATGCTCGATGGATAGAGCGTATGAAACACGTATGCAGTGAGTACACAACGGATGCATCGCGTTTTCCAACGAATGGCAAGCTTTTTTTAACGTTTTACATCCTCTTTGCATCCGTTGGTTCAGTGGGACATGAGCTTTAGTCTCAATGTTAGGAAATTTCTCCTTAGTTCTAAGCTGCTTCTCTCCTTGGTTAGTTTCCACTCATTGTTTCTTGTTTCCCAATTGTTGCATTTATAATTTGTAATTGTATTTTTTTTATTTAGTAAATTTTATTTAGTTTTCAAAATTTAAAAAATAAAATAAAACTTGATATATCGTTATATCAATGTCAAGACATCTTTTACATTTCCTTATCATCTTTCTATATATATACATTTCTTTCCTTAAACAATTTCAACTTAATGTATAAATATAGATACGTATATAGATATAAATATTTACATTGTTTCTTATTCTTTACCTAATTGCCATTTTGATTTCTTTTTATTCTTAAACCATTCATACAAGGAATCCCAGATATTATAATATATCAACTCTTCTTTGTCTCTTAATTTCATTGTTAGTCTGTCCATCTCTGCACAGTCTAATTTTTTTTTATAACAACATCCTCTGGTGGTACAATTTCTTGGTTCCAGAGTTGTGCATAGGAAACCCTACCAGCTTTATCACAATGATTCTTTTTAAATTTAATTCCATATTCAAATTAATGAGTCTCTGATAAGGTGTTTCTGAAAATATGAATGTTGCTTATTTTTCCCTTCCTATAAAAAACTATGCTACCCTTTTTGCAATTCTTGGCCTTCTATCAAGAGTATTCTTTTGTTTTCCAGATTAATCCATTCCTTAAGCCATATCATGGCTGCTGCCTGATCGTACATTTCCCAAAGCCACCCCTTTCTCTTTTTTCTTGTAATAAATTCATTTTTATCCTAGCCTCTTTTTTTGCCCAAATAAACTTAATTACTATTTTGTTCAATTCTACAGGATTTTTTTTATCTAATTTTAATTTAATTTTTATCTAATTTTATCTAATAATCTAATTTGTAACTGTAGTTGCTGTAACAATTTTTAAACTGCTGTTTCCCAATTGTTTTATTTCAGTTATATTGAAGATGAACCCTGGAAACTAAAATTGTAACCTGAATGTACACATCAAAAATGTTCTTGTTCTCAGCGGATGTTATTTGAAGATGGAATCCACTGGAGAACTGCATGTCCTTCAGTTTCCAACCTTCCAAATTCAGTATTAGCTTACAGAAAGAGTGGACGTTTTAGAATTTTAGATTCCAACAAAGCTCCAACTCCAATTTCAATTACAATGTCAACTTATAAAATATTTCTATGGTCTTTTTAGAGTTTTTGTGGAATCCTGACATACCATATTTTATGCTTCCAAAGTCTTAAATGAAAATTGAAGGAACTGTAAGTGTCTAGAGCAGAGGTCTCCAAACTTAGCAACTTTAAGACTTGTGGACTTCAACTCCCAGAATTTTTCAGCCAGCATATCTAGCTGGAGAATTCTGGGAGTTGAAATCCACAAGTCTTAAAGTTGCCAAGTTTGGGGACCCCGGGGCTAGAGGAGGAGGAAGAGAGGGATTATAAAAGCCATGGTTGCAAGTTGGTTAGAATGCAGTATTGCAAGCTAATTCAGCTCATTTCCAGGAGTTATTCTCACTGGCTTAAGGTTGACATCCTTCCAAGGTTGGTAAATGAGGACCCAGATTGTTGGATGCGGGTATGTTGATTCTTTGAAAGTGCTGTAAACCACTATGAAGCAGCATGTAAGTCTAATTGCTATTGCTATAACATACAATATTATGAAATATGTAGAAGAAAGACATGCAATTTTCCAGATTAAATCAGTTGTAGCTGAGAAATTCTGGTAGCTGAAGTCCACACATCTTAAAGTTGTCATGGTTGAAAAACACTGAATTAAAGTGATTCATGAACACTTGAAATGCTATTACTGCAATCTATTTCTATTTTAATACCAATTTCTTGTTTTCAGCAGATTGAAAGTGGTGATGAAGTATTTCTATCACTTTTATTTTAGCTCTATGTCTTGGAATATTTTGCCCATTTTTCCTAAACACAAAGATACTTGGAATGTAGTTCTGGGTCATCTCAGCAGATGGCATCATCTAACTGACCTTATCTGGGTTCATTAGCTTGAGTTAAGACTAGACTGTATTTGAATAGAACCCTTCCAGTGGATACCAGAAGTACAGGCTAGATTGGGATGTGCAACAAAAATAAAATCCTGAATTTCCTGGAGGAAAGCAATGGAAAACCACAATAGTGCTGCTGTCAAGAAAGTTATGTAGATGTTGTCATGAAATTTCTAGAGTTTGAACTCCATTCAAAGGAGACATAATGTTATACAAGCATAATATAGAACTTGGAATAATACATTTGAAAAGGTCCTTGGAGGTCTCCTAATCCAATCCCCTGCTCAAGCTGGAAATTTTATGCCATTCTGCACAGATGGTGATTTGGTCTCTTCTTGAAAACCTCCAACACTAGGAAGGAAGCTGTTGCAATCAATAATTGTTCTTGCTGTCAGGAAATTCCTCCTTGTACAAAACTTTTTGAATGGATGAACTTTCACCGTGTACAATGTACATCCGCGACATACACGGGCAACAAACGTTCGATGTCCGTTATCATCCGTTAAACGTCCGCTGTATCCTCTCAGCATCCTCTGGACATCCTCGCAACTCACATCCGCTGCAGCTGAAAATGGAAAGAGGAAGGAAACGAAAGGTACACGGAACGTCTACACAGAGTTAGTAGCATGGAAATAGAAAGGATGTAAGCAGATGCATCTCGTATATAAAGGATTAAAATGGACAAAACGTTTGTATATGGGATGTATCTCAGATATTTAGGATGTCTGGAGTATGCCTAGAGTATGTAGAAGGACACCTAGCGGAAAACTGATATTTCCTATAAAAAGGGGGAGGAAATCACCTGGATCTCAGTATGAGTCCAGCAGCGATGGTGTACAGACCTCTTCACCCTTGGTCTTGCTCTTCCACATCATCCATTGTTCTCCACCATGGATCGTGACACAATCCGTATGGTGGCTGCGATCATTCATTACCAGAACCAAACCCTGTTCAGACTGTATCAAGTTTTACACAGAAGGAGAAGAAGGAGACGTCCAAGAGCTGTGTGGGTCCGAGGATGGATCGTGAGAAGAATGGAGTTTGGACTGTATGACCAGTTGATGGTGGAGCTGAGGAATGAAGACCCTCGTGCATTCCATCACTTCATGAGGATGCCACCAGCTATGTTTGATGAACTTGTAGAGCGTCTGAGACCCAGGTTGACCAAGCCGAGCACCAATTTCCATCCCAGCCTGGACCATGGACTGAAGGTGGCACTGACTCTGTGGTACCTGGCCTCTGGAACCACATACAAAAACATGCAGTATGCATGGAGGGTGCCACACAACACCATCAGCAAAGTGGTCAGAGAAGTGATGCAGGCCATCACCAAAGAATACGTGGAGGAGCTCCTCCAGTGTCCTACCACTGAAGAAGGCTGGAGGAAAGTTGCAGAGCAGTGGTATCAGAGGTGGAACTTTCCCCACACTGTTGGAGCCATAGATGGGAAGCACGTGGCCTGCAAAGCTCCAGCCAACTCAGGGTCCACTTATTTCAACTACTAGGGCTTCTTCAGTATCATCCTCTTTGCCATGGTTGATGCTGACTACAAGTTCATCTACATCGATGCTTCAGGCAACGGAGCAGCTTCAGATAGCCAGGTATACAATGCTCGTGACCTCAAGGATGGGCCGGAATGCAACCTCATCATGGGTTTTCCAGATCCAGACCCCCTACCCAATGAAACCCAAGATGTGCCCTACTTCATCATTGGTGATGACGCCTTCTCCCTCAGAACCTACCTCATGAAGCTGTACAGTTCAAGATACCTCACCCATGAAGAGAGGATCTTCAACTGCAGGCTGTCCAGGGCAAGACAGGTGGTGGAGAACGCCTTTGGCATCCTGGCCAACAGTTTCCAGATACTTCTCACCACCATGCAGCATCACCTACAGACTGTGAGGAGCATTGTGGAAGCTTGCTGCATCCTGGACAATCTCATACGCACCCGCTACCCAATGTTGCAGAACAGACTTGTCGACCATCAACAAGGGAATAGGGACATGGAGCCTGGTGAATGGAGGCAAGGACGAAACCTGATAGGCATTGTGGATGTACAAGGCCCCAACAGAGCTTCACGTGAAGGGAAGAAGCAGCGCAACCTCCTGAGACACTGGTGCAACTCCCCAGCTGGAGCAGTGGAGTGGCAAGACAGGATGGTAGATGGTTAATGGATGCTTCCTTGAGCCTGTCTCATAACACTGATGAGATTGTGCCATGTATGTTGAGTGGCCCTACAATGAATAGGGCATTAATAAAGAGTTTTGTTTATTTTGGAATGCGTTGATCAATGAATAAAAATTTTATCAATTTTATCAATTGATAAAAAAGGGCCATTTGTGTGGCAGCTGGGAGGGTGGACCATACAGTCCCCCTATGCTTGCACTAGAGGGTTATCTATCCCACAACTATCCTTACCTATCCCACAACTATCCTTACCCAACCCACAACTATCCTTACCTATCCCACCAATATCCTTACCGACCCCACAACTGTCCTTACCTATCCCACAACTATCCTTACCTATCCCACAAGCATGCAAAGGCTTAACCATTTTTTAAAAGTTTTCACCAACACTATTAAGTAAATAAAATGAACCAAGTGTGTGAAGCAAAGATAACCTTTATTAATAACTGTCTTAAGTAAACTGTATGACTTTATTAAAACAGCAAAATGAATGAAGTAAAGTGTCTTAAGCAAAGATAAAGTGAACAGGTAGCAACTCAGTCTCTGGCACCATTCTCAGTCACTCTGAGGCATGTCCATGGTCTCATCTGTCAAGTGGCCAGGGACTGTTGAGGTGGCTGTGGCTGGAGTGCTGGTCTGAGGCGTCATTGGGATGCTTGGCCCCTAGAGTACAACAGGGATGGTGTGTTCAGGAAGCTCTCAGAGAGCTGACTCAGTCCCATGAGGTTGAGAGGCCCTTCATCAAGGACCTGGGATGTCAGGCACAAGACTGATGACAGATTGTCCGTTGAGGGGCTTGGCTGTGGGCTGGAGGAAGGAGGAGTGTAGTGGGACTGTCTGGTCTGCAGTTGGGCGAGTTGTTGCATCTGTGGCATGTGATGAACCTGTGCCTGGACTGGGAAGGGCTGCCTCTGCTGTGGGAAGTCCTGGTACTCGTAGCCTTGGTAGGTGAGAGGCTATTGAAAGCCATGGAAGGGCTGTGACATAGCCTGGGGTGCAGGAGCAGACCTGGACTGGGTCAGAGCAGCTTCAGCTGGGCCTGGATGGTTGTGCAGAAGTGCTGTGATCTTTTCCTTCATCACCTGGTATTGGGCCTTGGGCATATCCCTCAAGGTGTGGCTCATGTAGATGATGAAAGTGTGGCAGCTGGAGGATCCTCTGTCCAAGTGGACCAGCTGAGAGAGCAGTTCTGTGCTGGTCCTCATTGTGTCCCTGATCTCCAACAGGACAGTGTGGCTCTGGCCCTCCAGTCTGCCTCTCTGCCTGCATCCTGTGGAACTGGAGGTGGGGTTGGGGGGGGCGTTGGTCTCTGGTGGGTTCCGCTTCTTCCTCCATTTGTGACAGCAGGACATCATCCTCCAAGTCCTCTGGCATGGGGAGTGCAGTTGTCGGGGGGGTCTCTGCCGTGGGGCCCTCTGAAGGCACATGCCTGGACAGGGTAGGTGGCTCCTGGCTGGAAGAGGACTGGCTGTCTGTGGGCTACCTGAGGAAGAGGGGTGTCAGAGGGGCTGCTCCTCGGTGGTGGACCTCACCCTCCAGGAAGCTGCACTTGGCCATGATGTACATCTCCCGGTCAGTGATCTTGACAGCAACATGGCCAGATTTCTTGAGGTGTAGCTTGCCATACCAGGTGTGCATATGCTTCCACCATCCCAGGAGTAGTTCTGAAGTGTAGTCCAGGCTCTCTGCCTTGTCTCTCCAAGCTCCCTGTTTCTTCTTGGTGTTGCGATAGAGTCTGTGGCACTTTCTCCAGAGGTACTTGTTCTCCCTCAGCCATTCCAGCACTTCATCCTCATGGTCCTCTGAAAGGCTGTACTGTTTCCTCTCTCCCTTCTCCTTCCCTTGCCTCTTCCTCCCTCTGGCAGGGGCTTCAGCAGGGCCTTCAGGGGCTTGAGCAGCAGGGCCTTCAGCAGCAGGGCTTTGAGGCTTTGGGGCTGGTTCACCACAGCAGCAGCAGTAGCAGTAGCAGTAGTAGCAGCAGCAGTACCAGCAGCAGCACTAGCAGCAGCTCCAGCAGTAGCAGCAGCAGCACCAGCAGTAGCACCAGCAGCACCAGCAGCAGGAGAAGCACCAGCAGCTTCAGAGTCAGTGCCAGGAGGTGGGATGGTGGTTCTGTCCTTTTTGCCAGAGCTGGCACGAGTAGGCACCGGCTTCCTCTTCTTCCCTGACTGACGAACCATGGTGTTCTTTCAAATTGTATGTGGCAGCATGTCTTTCCTCTGAATGCTGACTGCGTGCGAGCTGCATGCTTTTATATCCGCAGAGCTGACGCAATTCATACTCCCCGCATGCGCAGTGACTGCTTTGCATCTGATATACATCTGCTATGCATCCGCTTTGCTTCCTATAGGCATCCGTGATGCATCCGCGTCATCCATTATGCATCCACCCCTTCCGCTATGCATCCACTTCGCTATTCTCCCCTGGAACCCCTGCGGATGTGTCATCCGCTTCCATCTGCTATCATTCGCTAGGCTTCCTATGAACATCCTTTTAACATCCCTGCTACATCCTACCCCCGTCCGTTCTTTTCCGTTCTTTTCTGTTCTGTTTATGCAAATTTTCACCACTTTTTGGAGCAGATGACAACGGATGGAGCCACCCTTGAAATTTTGCTCATCTGCTGTGTCCTTTAAGCATACGTTTTGCATCCGTCGGCCAGTGGGACAGGGCCTTTAATTCTAGGTTGGATCTCTCTCTGATAAGCTTCCTCTAGACAGAGGATCAGGGAGAGCTGACTCATAGAACATAGAATAATAGGGTTGGAAGAGATCTTGAAGGACTTCTGCTAACCTCCATCTTCTAACCTTCTGCTTAAGCAGGAGGCCCTGTACTATTCTGGACAAATGGCTGTCCATCAACTAAATGATGCTTGTGAATTATAGTATTTCTACAGCAAAAGTTGATTATGCATGTGCCAACTTACATAAATATTTGTTGCTAAATGGTATCATGATTGTGAGACTCTTCCTCCCAAAACAAATAGACAAAGTTATATTTTTGCCAATCAAAAATGATTGTAAACTGCTTGCTAAGAAATTACCATATTCTACTTCAGTTGGGCAATAGGACAGACCCCATGAAGCTCATAATGTCTTTATCTGGAGCAAGAGTCAAAATGTGTTTTCAGTCTATTGTCATAAATTGGGAGTTTGAGCCCACAAAAATGATAAAACTCAAATGTCTGAATTGTCCAATCTTGAAACATTTTAATAACTTTGACTCTCAAGAATAAATGAACTTCAAGGGTCTTTGAAAACCATGTATTATCTTCAAATCACCTATAAGATCATCAATGTGTGATTTTTTTCTGTCAGTTCTCCAAAGATCCCATGAAACATCATATTAAAATATTGCAAGATCTCGCACAAGATCTTGTTCATTTGACAGATCTGTGAGATTTGGCTATTCTGTAAAATGCTCCATTTAAAAAATTGCCAATGTTTTTAACTTAATTTTTTGTGGATGCTATTAGTTTCTTTTCAGATGACATTTATATATAAATGTCTTCAGTTTAGCCAAGTGCTGAAAGTTTTGTTTTTCCATTGCATGTATATCCCCAGTGCATCAAAGTGTGCAACTAAAGGCTAAGTGTAAAAATAAATAGAAAAATGGTGGCAAGCCAAGTAGCGTTTATAAAAAAATGATCTTTCCTTAATAAGCCTCCTTGCTTAAATAAGACATAGTTGTAATACTTGAATCTGAATTTTATCTGCCGTTTTGTCCTTTCTCTCTGTGTCTGCATGGTTGCTTACTTATCTTCTAATCCTATGTAGCTGCCTTCTGTCTGAGGGTGCTCTTTTCACAATCCAAAATAATTAGCAGTTGAAACAAGAAAAGAAGGAAAAGGGAGGCTTGGGGCAACAGTGAGAGCCACATGCTTTGAAGTCAGATTGAATGTAATTTCTATAGTCCACATTCAAGTAAAGATTCTATTAAGTTCTTCTTAGATATTTAAATCAGAATGCTTTGTGGTGTTGGCGAATTTCTCCCCAGATTATATAAAACTCTCTGTATAAAATTAGATTTGGATGAATCTAACAAGTTGGACTTTGCTTAATTCCTCATTTTTTCCAACCTTGAATTAATTTCTCTTGGCATAAAATTCTGGATATGTTTTTAAGGAATGTCTCCTATGTGATTTGCAAATAATTCTTCCTCTACTTTCCTAAAATTGTGCACAAAAGGAGATAGAACAAAACTTTAAAAAAAACTAAGATGAAAAGAAAAAAAGAAAACTATGCAGTTGTTAAAACACATTCATTTGAAAGGCAGTCTAGATGTTTTATGTACCACACTAAAGTAGGGCAGTTGTACAGTAACAATCAGAAAGCTGCCAAAATCAAAGCATGGTCGTAGCAGATTTCCAATAAAAAACAATAAGAATATATAAGTGCCTTCTCATTCAAAATTTTGTCTCTGTGTTCCAATGCTTTACATGGGGAAAATATGGCTTCTTATTGAAGGCAGAACTACCAGATGTTGACTTCTAGTAATAAAGGAACTGAAGTCATTTTTCCAATTAAGTGTTCTCTTATTCTCTAGGTCTGGTCTTACTCAGATAGCACACTTAGGAAGAACACGAGAGTACAACTAAATTTGCTTAATAGTTCTATACATACTAAACCTCCATAAACAGATATGTAATATAGGTCACTTTGTTAAAACTATACTGGTCCATAGTGGGATGGTATTCATGTTCTCTTCTTACAATTATAGGCAGAAAACATCCAGGCAATGTTCATTTGAATCACTCCACTTCTGGCAGAATGTCAAAGGGGTGTTTATATATCTAGCAATAATCTATTGAAATTACATCTCTCAAATAGCATACCTCCATAGAACAGGAGGATCAAACTCAAAGCCCATGGGCCAGATCTGGCTTGTGGCCACCCTGGAAACAATGAAGGACCAGCTTGTAGTACAGCCCTCCTGAGCTCCATTTTCTCTGTTAGAGGGTTGCAGGAAGCTGTCTCAGCCAAAAACAGAGTCCATGAGTTTTCACTGGTAGAGCACTCAGGCCCCCATAGGCACTCCTGACATGAGCAATGTTGAGCTGGCCATGGCCCGCCCCTCCAGCCATGCCCCAGGCCCCCCGGAGGTCAAACAAAACTCGATGCAACCCTCAATGAAATCAAGTTTGTCACCCCTGCTATAGAACATGTATAGACAAAGACTTACTATCCAGATTCATTATGTGATGATATTCACAATTAAAAACAATAATCTATGTGATTAGACTTGAAATCTTATCTTTCTGATATAATCTACTGATCTAAGTGGATACTAGAAAGTTCGGGCTTTTCCACCTAGGAAGCTTCTAGTAATTCTATAAGAAGAAACACAGATATATTCTAAAGGAGAAAATTATGACAAAGATGAATATACAGTGAAAATAAATATTGAATAGAATATAAAATTACTTTTAGATGGATAGAATATGGCATATTTGAAAAAATCTAAGTAGTATTAAAATGGAAGCCTAAAAGAGTGAAAGAGAATGAAAAGAATGGTATATCATCAGTTGTAAGTATTGGAAATGTCTGAAATAAAAAAACACAACATCTTTGGTAAGATATTCATCTTTGTATTTGTCAACATAACCCCTAAGATTTCACCTTTTTCTCAACCCTAAAACCTGACTTTTTATTCAATATATCACTATCCTGAGAAGACATATTCTTGATCAGCATTGTTGTTTTTTGTTTATTTTGAAATCTGCCAAAGCCCCAATCTCATTCAGTTTCCTGATCAAGTATTCTATATTATTTTTGGGTCCTTTAAAAATAGAACCAGATCATCAGCAAAGGCCCTCAATTTATAAATTTCAATCTTAATATCTATACCCTTATTTTGTCATCTTGTCTATTTTTTAAAAATCTTTTCCTCTTTCATCTTTCTTCACTTCTCTTTCTCCCTTTCCCTCCCATCGCTTTTCTATTTACTCTGTATTTTTTATTTTATAATATTTTATATCTCAGTAACAATGTTAAACTATCAAAAACAATGCTGTATCAACTCTGCCCTCTAAACTCAGAGTTAGATAAGGCCAACTGATGCCTTAAGCACAGGTTAACAATAGTGATCATCATCCCATCTGTTGTGCATTGTATATAGTTGTCAGTTAAAACTCTCATTCTGGCCCTCTGCTGGAGGGGGAAAATACTGTCTCCTGATTGGTTTTTGGTTGATTAGTTCCCTATAAAAGGAGCTGAGTCAGCCAGGGAGTTTTTTAGTTGCCTTATAGGCAGTATTGAATAAAGAGCTGTTAAATGGCCTTACCTCCATTCTTCACCCAGAAAATAACACCATCTATTGCTTGACATAAGATGCAATAAATCCTAAAAACCAAAGTTGAATATGGCATAGCAGTGAAGTGGTAAAGACATGAGAGCTATGGGAAAGAAACCTCTGTTGGGTTCCTTGATATCTTAAGCTTATTTTGCTTCATGGTTAATCTGGGTCTGTGAAAAGTCAATCACAGTATAAGCATCACAGGAGCATGAACAGGTTTATCATGAAGCTTGCACATTTTAATTCTCAGTCCTATAAACTTTATGGCATCTAGCAAAGACTTTAAGCTGGATTAAGGAACCTAATAAACAAAATCACAGAAATACATCAAACTGATTTCAAATGGAAAGGCCAAAGTTAGGACAATCAAATGAACAGAGATAGAAACAGGATCATAACTCTAAAGGCAGTAATTTTCAAGGGGACATGGCTAGTAGTTTCTGTTTTATGTAATCTTCCTCAGAAAGGCATTAAATCAAGGAAGAATTTTTCAGATTTTTCTGTGCTGAAAGCTTTTCTGAAATGAATTCTTTCCTTCTAAAAGAAGTTTCTTCTTATTCAATTTCTTCTTGTTGTGCTTGACAATCTCTTTCCAATGTCTTTTGGAGTTGCCTGGGGCTACCAGATCTGTGAATCAAAAGTGTGATTACAAAAGAGATACCTGGATCTCTGATTCATCCCAGTTTTTATTTTGTGGGAGGAAAAGAAGGTATGTTTGAATCAGTCTTGACTCCTGACAACTATCAGGGTGAGTTGTCCCAAAGGTCCTTTTTCAAGTGGCAGTTGGACTTTCTTCTTTTTCATTGAGGACATTTTGCTTTTCATCCAAGAAGCTTCTCCAGCTCTAACTGGATGGTGGGTAATGGAAGTTAGAGATGAAAAAGCTTCTTGGATGGTAAGCGAAATATCTTCAAAGAAAAACAAGTCCACTTACTGTTCGAAAAAGCATCTTTGGGACAACCATGACCTGGATGACTGAGAATCTCCATTGACATCAGGGTGAGTTATTTGGATTATTTGGAGAATAGCTGCCTATTTTCCAAAGCACTGAAGACAGAACAAGAGGCAATGGATGGAAACTATTTTAGGAGAGAACCAACCTAGAACTAAGGAGACTGACAGTGAGAACAATTAATCAGTGGAATAATTTGCACCAAGAAATTGTGGGTGGTCCAACACTCGAGATTTTTAAGAAGAAATTGAACAACATTTGCATGTGATCACCCCCATGCGCCGTGTCTCTGAGCATGTATCTCACATTCCCTGCACCCCTCCACACATGCACGTCAGATACTTGACAATCAGCAGTCAGGCAGCAGCGGTGCATGCACATGCACAGTGGGGCTCTTCCAGGTGAGCTCTCACATGCTGGGGGAAATGGCTCTGTGTGCCACTTCCGGCATGCATGCCATAGGTTCGCCATCATGGGTACAGGGCCTCCTGCTTGAGCAGAGGCTTGGACTAGAAGACTTCCAAGGTCCCTTCCATTTCTATTATTCTGCTCTGAGTCTCTGCAGTTTTCCTTACTATATCTTTTTGAAACTTACTTGCCATTGCCTGTTTCCTAAAGCTCAGAAAGAGAGAATGACTGGCCCAAGGTCACCTAACTAACTTTGTGTCTGACATGAGACTATAACTTACAGACTCCCAGTTTCTGACTGGTTCCTTAACCACCAGACTGGCTCTCATTTGGATTTTAACAACAAATAGTAACCAAAAGCCCAAAGCCTACAATGAAAAAGTCAAGGAGCCTAATGAAAAAAAAATAATGGTATTAAAATTAAATATAAAGAAGACAAAACTAATGGCTTAGAATTGATAATGAAGTGCTCATTGGAGAAGTAGATAGCTGCTTCTTTTTAGGATCAATCATCAACACTAAAAGAACAAGCAGTTAAATAATCTGCTGCAAGATTGGCTAAAATAATTAGGAAGGCTTTGGAAAAGATATTCAGTGCTATGTTGTGTCTATCAGATCAGTTCAACTTCAAGTAATGGTATTTCCACGATACTCTAGAAAACTAAATTTGGACTTTAAAGCATCAGGATTGGAAGAGAATTGGCACTTGTGAACTTTGGTTTAGAGAAGACCCTGACGATGCTGTGGAGAAACAAATACACCCTCAAATAAGACAACTTAAAGTTGGTCATCTCAGGAACAAATGAACAAGCTCAAATTCTCATCTGTGGTGGCGTAGTGTTTAGAATGCAATATTGCAGGTTACTTCTGCTGACTGCTGGCTGCCAACAGTTTGGCAGTTCGAGTCTCACAGGCTCAAGGTTGACTCAGCCTTCCATCCTTCCAAGGTTAGTAAAATGAGAATCCAGATTCTTGGGGACAATATGCTGACTCTGTAAATCACTTAGAGAGGGCTGTAAAGCACTGTGAAGCAGTATATAAATCTAAGTCAGGGGTCTTCAAACTTGACAGCTTTAAGACTTGTGGACTTCAACTCCCAGAATTCCTCATCCAGTCATGTTAGCTCAGGAATTCTGGGAGTTGAAGTCTGCAAGTCTTACATTTGCCAAGTTTGAAGACCCTTGATCTGAGCGCGATTGTTGTTGCTATCATACTTTGGACACATTATGCAAATACCTAGCTCCCTAAAAGAAGACTCTAATGCTGGGAAAAGTGGAAAGAAAGACAAGAAGAGGATGACTAACAGCAAAGTAGATGGACTAAGTTACCTGGTAGATGGCCAGAAGACCTGAAAGATAAGATAGAGACAAATTCATTTGGAGAAAATCTATCATGCAGTCATTAACAGTTGACAATCAGCTGATGTCATCTAATCATCAGTAGTAGCTCAGAGGTTTTCAATGATGGTAGCCTTAGTGTCATTTCCTTTTTGAGTTGGCTCGACTTCAAGGTGAGTTGGGCTTGATTCAAAATGAAGTAGGGCAGTTAGACTATTTCTTTGTTTTTCATTTGTTGGAAATGAAAATTTTCATTCCTTACTCCACTGCATCAATATAAAAAGTGACATTATTCTTAACACAATGTAGAATCTTCTAGTTTAGTTTGGATAAAATTATTTTAAAAGAGCAATGTCTGGATCCAGCAAATAACCAGAGGACTTTCCTGCTGTTTCATATATATGAGTTTCTATGTTATAATTTATTTGGTCCCTGAAGAAAGCTATTCCAAGACCTGCAGCTGAGGAAATCTATCATGGGAAAGCTCAAAATTATAAATTCTGAATTACTTGTCCATAAAGGAAATGAGAAATCATTTCATCAAGATGCAGTAAATACAATCTTATAGTTACCTTCAAGACATGCTGCCTACAGCTCTTGGCACAAGCAAGTCCAATTTCTTCCACCCTTAAATCCCCAATTAGCAATCTGCCTGCATTTCTGAAAAGGTGTGGCATCAAGGAGAATATTGCATGTTCCAAAAAACTGTGGAGTAAATGGCCACCCAAAGAGATTGAATAGATCCTCAGTCACAATCTCATTAATCAGATCTGATTATTCCCTCCAGACATTGCAAGAGAATACTCTGACTCCACTTTATATGATCAGATTTCATTGCTATGAAAAGATAAGTGAGGAAAAACAGTTATTGGCCAAGACAAATGCAGGGTGGTTTGCTGATTGCTTTGGTACCAACAAAGAAGTTACATTTTTCTTCTCATGCAATCTTCGATGCAATATTATTTATATTTATTTTGCTTTAAAATGTGTGCACCATCCTTCAAAGTAACATTTTTTCAGGCAGTTTACATGTACACATGTAATTCACAATAATTACCACACACATTTTGAGTAATATCTCAGATAGGCAATAAAATAAAGATAATCATTAAAATATGCAGTGAAGTAGACAAAACAACAGCCAGAGAATTTAAAATGCTGCAATGAAGCATATAAATTCAACATTAACAGAATAATATATCTTGGTAGAATAACTTTATCGTTGGTGCCCCAAAGTCAATAAAGTTGATGCCTACTTAAATCCCTCTTCAGGTATTCTGAATTGTGTTTTGGAATAAATGTGCAGGAACCTGAGAGAAGAAACTATAGCACATCTGAATAATGTTACAAACTTACGCAATGGGGAAAACATAGTGATAGGGACAACTAAAAATCTATTCAGTGGAAAAGGCATGAATAATTATTTTTCAGATCGTACCATCAAATCTCAAAAGCTTTAAACTGAATACAAATTCAAAACAACAAGCAATTAAAAAATTAGGTGCTTGTACAAGATCTCACAAAATAAACTGAGCAAGGTGGTAAGATTTGGAGCAACTTTTGCTTGTCTTGAACTTCTGCACCTTGATGAGATTAAGCCATAGCACCCAAGAACATAAGATAGATGCCAAACCCTAGAATAAAAGCTTCCCTCAATGCAATTTTATAAAAGGGGTGATGCTAACTGGTGTGGAACTGTGTCTTACAGACCTAAATGTTGTGGAGGAAAAACTTTCTTTCCTTTCCTTTCCTTTCTTTTCTTTTTTAAACAGTTGTTTTTGCTTATTTTTTTTATGAAACTAGAAAAGATATATTTTGGTTATGTACTATTTATCTCATAGTTACAATAGAAAAGCAGAAAGCAAAATTAAACAATAACTACATTCTTGATTGTTTACACAGTTCTACTGAAAATGTATACTGGTTATAGAGGCTGCATCAGCCATACTCCTGGGGAATATTTGGGATTTTCCAATGTATAGTTTGAAAGCTGCTTAAAAATATACAATCATAGAGAGCTCTCTGATTGATAGTTGGTCCAGTTGTACAAAACAACTTTGCTACTTTGCAACATTGAAATAATGTTGAAGATTCCTCTATGCAAGTGAGTAATGTGGGCTTAGTCAATTTGTGGAGAATACAAAATAACAAAGTTGGAAGGAACCTTGTAGGTCTTCTCATTCCAACTCCCTGCTCAAGTGGGAGACCCTGAATCATTTCTGACAAATGGCAGTCCAATCTCTTCTTGAAAGTCTCAAGTGATGGCGTTCCCACAACTTCTGAAAGGAAGCTATTCCATTGATTGATTGTTCTCGCTGTCAGAAAATTTCTCCTTATTTCTAGATTGAATCTCTCCTTGATCAGTTTCCATCCATTGATCTTGTCTGGCCTTCAGGAGCTTTGGAAAATAGATTTTCTCCCTCCTCTCTGTGACAGTCCCTCAAATACTGGAATAATGTTACCCCTGCCCTTCTCTTCATTAGACTAGCTATGTCCAGTTCCTGCAACTGTTCTTCATTGGTTTCAGACTCCAGGAAGCAGGATCAGAGTTGATGGCTTCATTTTCCAATTCTGATGGACTGAAATTGCCTGCATGATCTGTACTGCATGAGCTTCAATGGATTCACTTTGCCGGCATGCAGATACTGGTCAGCTGTACTGGAATAGCTGATGTAATCTAAACATTATGAATTGAGTCACTATACACTCTGAGGACCTCTTCATATTGGATGGAATGATTTCGTGTTTCTACCCATCTACTTGCCTATATATGCATAGGAATCTATTCACATGATTAGAAACAATGCTAACCCAGTGGCATAAAGAAACCTACATTAATAATGTTTTTTCATGTTTGAACAACTCATTGACACTAGCTGATTGAAAGCATATTTCAATCAAGCATATAAATAAAACAGAACAGAACAGAGCTGGAAGGGACCTTGGAGGTCTTCTAGTCCAGCCCCTGCTCAAGCCCCTGCTCAATACCATTTCAGACAAGTGGCTGTCTAGTCTCTTCTTAAAAACCTCCAGTGATGAAAGGATTTCTGAAGGCAAGCTGTTCCATTGCTTACTTGTTCTCACTGTTAGGAAATTTCTCCTTAATTTCAGGTTGCCTCTCTTCTTGGTTAGCTTCCAACCAATCAAAGAGAGAAGCAATCTGGAATATTCTCCTTAATTTCAGGTTGCCTCTCTTCTTGGTTAGCTTCCAACCAATCAAAGAGAGAAGCAATCTGGAATATTCATTCCATTCTCCCAGTATTGGACTATTGGGGGGATGAAATTTCTCTCCAGATCACTTTTCTCTCTCAAGAAGCACTTATTCCCCATCGTTGCGTCATGAAACATACCCACATGTTCTGCCATACTGCTTTAGTATACATAACTTTAATTATGACATGAAAATAACTTCTGTAGTTCTCCCAAAGGTGCTATTTCAAGAGGCAATTGGACTTTCTTGTTTTTTTTTCTTTCAAGACTGAAGAAGCTTCTTGGATGAGAAGTGAAATGTCCAAAGAAAAAAAACAAGAAAGTCCAGTTGCCTCTTGAGAAAGCACCTTTGAGGTAACTATGACCCGGATGACTGAGAATCTCTATGGACATTCTGTAGAAGTTACTACTGGACATGACATCATGAAACTGGCTGCATGATACTGGGTTATTGATAAAAAGAAAGTAGTAATGGTGGCAGAAGCATCATACCCTCATTCAAACTGTAATTTGGTAGCATTAGTTGTACACTCTACTGACAGCCAATGTGTTGTCGTAGTGAAGGTGTCTTTGCACTAGGAAGATTCACATATTTTTATCTGATCATGAAACTCACTATGGAGTTTTGAGATGGTTACTGTCTCTCAGCCCAATGGCTTACACAGGTTGTTCTAAGGGATAAAATTGGGAGATACTTTCTATTCTGCCTTGGGCACCCAGATACATACATACATACATACATACATACATACATACATACATACATA